>CM076577.1:531088536-531416105 GCA_034641835.2 Pinus albicaulis
CTGTATAGTTAGACTGATACGGTTGCTGGTAACCAGTGTATGGGGTTGATAACCGGGATATGGACCCTGATTATATGTCAGCCCCATTTAAGCAGTATACGGATTTGATTGTTGAGTATAGGTATAGCCTGGTTGTTGAAGATAATAAATACAACCTTGGGGTGAGTTGTTAATTGGTCATGATTGACCTTGAAGATAATAACCGCCTTGGGGTTGAGTGGGTTGCTGATAAGTGGGGCCCTGCTAAGACTGATAAGTGGGGCGCATAGGCAGATTCTGTTGTGGCATAGAGTAAATCGGCTGTTGAGTAGGGTTGACAGGATGTGCAGGCTGGCCTGGTTGAACAGGTTGACCTGGTTGAACGGGATGTCTTGGTTGAACAGGTTGACTTGGGTGAACAGGTTGCACTGGTTGAACAGGTTGACCCGGCTGAACAGGTTGTCCTGGTTGAACAGGTTGACCCAGGTGAACAGGTTGCACTGGTTGAATAGGTTGACCCAGCTGATGAGGAACACGAGGCTACTTGAATGAGCCAGTTGGCCTGGTGGTGGAATAGGGACAGGTTATGCCTGATAACCAGTTTGACCTGTAACATGACTATAAGAGGGCCCCGGCGGTGCAACATTCATACCAATAGGAAACTGAGGTTGCAGAGGTTGCACCATAGACTGAGAGGGTTGGATTTTCCCTCTAGGACAGTACAACGGCCCCGGTTGGTACCCCGATCGACCTGTGGGTCCTTGAGGTTGCCCTGGTTGGACCATAGGGTGAGGCTGCATAGGTTGACCTTGAGGGTTGTAGGACTGTCCTTGCAGACCGTATAACAACCCATGCTGGCCCAAAGGTTGACCCTGTAAGGGTTTTCCTTACGGGTAATAAAGATAACCAGGCTGGCTCGAAGGTTGGCCATGGAAGGGTTGTCCTTGCGGGTTGGAAGGTTTCCCAGCCTGGGTAGAGAGAAAACATTAAACATACTGATAAGCCTCTGGAGTAGGAAAACGTAGAGGGTTTCCTTCCTCATCGTACTGATATGGAAAAATGTAGACGAGTGTACCATCCTATGCATAATGTGAAAGATAAGGACGGTTGGGATCTTGGGAGGATTGACCAACCTCGGAGTTCGATTGTTGTAGGGACAACCGATACTCCTCAACAGAAATGTTCTCCGAATAGAAGATGCTATATAGACGTCTTGGAGAAGTGACGCAGCCCTTACGGACTGCGTAGTAACAGCGGGTAGATGCGGCCACATAGACAGTGAGCCTAACAGGTACTGATGTGACCTGAGGAGATGACGTGAGGGGGTCCTTGGGGACATCCCAAACGAAGGAGTAATCAGCCTCGTGGAAGGAGTTGATACTCCCATAGAGGCGATAGCGGTCATAATCTGACTTAAAGATCTATACCCTACTGGAAGTGAAGGACTCGACGAAGACATGACAGATAAATCAGGGTTGTCTTCTAGGAAGAGATGGTAATCTTCACCAGACATGGGGATTTCCTCACTAGGAGGAGGACTGGATGAGCCCATATCTGACCCTGCGGCTAGATATTCTAGAAGACGACGAGGACTAGGAGGAATAATAGCAGCTATAAAAGGCGAACCCGATGTAAGAGGAGGGAAATATTCCCCTACTCCAAATCCAAACCAAGCATTGGATAAGGGCTAATTGAACTCAAATGGTCCTCCAAAGGGAAGCTCAGATAGAACCGGTCCCCCGTCGGGAAACTCAGAGACAATAGGCTGCTGAGGTTTAGCAGAGGATTGAGAGACCTCTGATGAATCATCAGTGTAAGGACTACCAGTAGACGAAACTGAGGGTTCTGCCACTATGACAGTAATGACGAGAGGAAGAGATAAAACAAAAACACATGGGCTAGAAAACCAAGACACACAATCAAATGGCCGACAAGAAAATTCTAATAGGGTGTGTGATCGCAGGTGATTTATTTTACCAGATTGAAACTTAGAAAGTTCACCGTTTCATGTTTTAAGAGTCGAGAAACGAATGAAAGGTGACTCTATCTCTTTCAGTTTTGAAACAAGCATGAAAGGACAAGTACTTGATGATCCTTTCAAATTTTATGATTCAGAAAATATCAAAATGACTACTCTGGAACTCTAGGCAAAGGGTGTACCAGATATCTGTGAACTGCAATATACACCTTGGTTTCAAAATGAAAGATAATTCAACCAAGGACTTAATGTATGTGCAGCCAATCTCCCTGAATGTTATGTTCGGTGTATCATGGGTATAAAGTGGCAGACTCAGCTTCCTACACATAAAGGATAGCAACCTAGTGGGGTCTCCCTTTATATACACGATGGTATGGGGAGCACAAGTCCGTACTAGCACTGTCTAAAGCCAAGAGGCGAATGACAGCTACTAGGTTTAACAACGCCGAAACACGTCACTAGCCTAGACCTCTAAATATTTCGTTAATGTTTCAATGCTGCCTTAAGGTAAATTGAATAAATTTTAGTGTTGATCTTCAATTATGTTTCAATTTCCAGGCCCTACCGAATGTTATGTTTCAAAATCCTCTAAATGCACACTACATGCCATAATGTATCACTTTGTTCGATGAATAACTAACTACGGGAAGGTTGAGAGCTTTCACACAATAACAAAATGATCAAAAAACAACCACTAGTGTCTCTAATGCATGCTAATGCAACTAAAAGCTTTTCTTTCAGAGTTATAAATCACTAATAACACATAAAAGATTTAATTTACATTAACTAATGAAAAGAAAAAGAGATTTTTTTTGTGTATTTTCAATGTTTAAGAGAAAAATGCACTAAACAAAATGAAAACTAATGAAAAGAACGATTTGAGAAGAGATAGAAAAAGAGCAAAGACAAGAAATTTCACTCAATTCCAAACACAACAATCAGACCTCAAATTGACAAAGAAGTCCTTCAAATCAAAGAGGAATCCCAAAGACTCAAATGAACTGTGTAATCTAGGCCCAAAACGAGACAAAGCGGAATTCGAATGAAGAAGAAGCCAATCACTCAAATAATGCCGCAAAATAATGGAAAACCATTAAACGAATGCAAAGAAGCATTAATGAAATTGATTGATCAAACGAAGACCAAAAACTCCTACGAGAGGCTCGACACACTATAGCACCTAGATGCCCTAGGGCTAGAATGTAAAATCAATAGTATAGGGCAAACAACCAGAGGATGAAGGTCACACTTAGTCAAACAAGGCTCTAGAACACTCAGGCAGTCGAAAAAATGACACCAAAACCACAGACCAAGCTCAGAAATCCCAAAAAGAAGCAAACCCTAGCACCTCACAGGATTTGTGCGACTGTCAGGCTGCAACTAGCGCCAGAATAGGATTGGCGCCGGGGATAAACTGGCAACATGCGTCGGCTGGTACGACTATCAAGGAAAAAACTACGCCAGTCGAGTTTACTAATGAAAAAGATGAAAAAGAGCAATCAGGGAGCAGATTAGGGATGGTGAAGCTAAACAAAGGTTTAACACTAGAAAAGAGCGAACCAAAAGAGATGTTCAAGCAGGAAAAGAGAAAAATAAACCAAAAAGACAAGAAAAACTCGAATCAATGTCCCCCCAGTGGAGTCACTAGTTTTTTGGAGAGGTAAATCCCCTCTGCAGACAGAGGCGATCCCTACTAGCCCAGATCGGGTCTAGCAACAACCGAGCCACGCTAAGACGCAAGTTCCTAATTGCAAAAGACTAAGATGTGACAAGAGGCCTACCTTAAGTCCTATGCTGTTGTTGCTTGCAGAGAAGATGGCACTTCCATCCCTCACTATGGCAGATCACAATTCTCCCGCTAGGCATGTTCGAACACCTGCACGTACATGAAGAAACAACAAACAAACAAGCGTAAAACCTAATACATGCAACTATGTATCAGTCAGAGAAAATACAACTCATAATCATAAAACATGAACATCTAATTGGAACCATAATCAAATTCGTTTATTATTAATCAGAACAAAGAAAGATACAACCTGAGCTCTAACGTTGGATCTTACTTTGGCAGGTTGACAGCGGAGTACGTCTTGGTAAAGCTCGTTGGGAATGGGACAAGTCTCTCTCTTCAGCTGTCTGACAATAATCTCCTTACTAATGATTCAGCTCTATTCAGGCTAGCTTGCAAAGGGAAAATGACAAGCTTATATAGATGGTGGAAGGGGAGTTGGGATCCCTACAATGGTGGGATTGGCCCTATCCTCAAGGAAGCTTCCATGATAGGTGGAAAACCACTTCCCCTACATGGAGATCCAGAGCCAAACCTCCCAAATCATTTTAGAGACTGGTTTAGGAGTTGGTTGGAATCAAACTTCTGCCATTTATTTTTAAAAAACAATCCTTATTAAGCCTCGCGCGGGTAATACACTGGGACAGAGCATCAGTTGGCACGCCATCTTTGGTGGATTTCCCCCATTGGAGCGAGGGCTGAACTGTCTAGTCACGCCAAGGCAAAAAGGGCTATTTTTAGGGCTTTTCACAGGAAATTGTCTTTAGGGGAATGATTATCTTTGTCAAGGGGAATGCCATGAAAGTGGTTTCAGGTCATTTCATTGCTCACAGGTCACAGAATAGGCCCTCCAATGTGCGGGACAAGGGATTGCAGTGACGGTGACAAACTACTGTGTAACAGATGCCCCTTAAAGCATCAGGCCCGAGAGAGAGAGGGGTGAAATGCTTTGTGGGAATGTGTCCAACTAAAACACTGTCGTTGAAAAACCTATGTAGACAAGTACAACTGATATCTCAAATACATGATATATGTGGTATGGGCGTAGCCATCCGTAATAGAGTATACAATAATCAAGATCCGGGGCATGGACGTAGCCATACAGTGAGGATCGATAAATAGACTCAGGTATGGTCACAGCCATCTAATCAATGAGTCATGTAATCAATCATAAAAATCCACAAAATCCATAGCCTGGATTCCAACAGGAAAAATCCAGGGTCTTGCGCTCCATCTCAGCCTGAATAGAGTACAATTTCAAGCATGTGAATAAGTGAGTTGAAGTCAAACATGCAAGAACATTGCCTGATTACCAGCCAATGATGAAAGTTGTTAACAGACGTGAGAGGAACCACCAATAATGACAATGGCCCTCAAGGTACTATAGGTACAATCCACGGAATGTTAACAGTGAGCTGGTGTCGAACACCCATAGAATCATCCAATCGAAGGTCAATGATGAAAACCTTGCGTCGAATGTGAAGAACCTACCATTGAGGCATGCAGGCTCCAAGGTACCAGAAGGGAGTCTCTAGATCAGCTTCCTGGATAATGAGCTGAAGTCGATAGGAAGTGACCTTGATAAAAGGTGGGCCATAGTGTTTCCCACATCATCGATGCGAGATAGAGGAACATAATATTGTGAATCAGGATCAGATGAGAATCATAGGAAGGTTGAAACTTGCAGAGGTAAACTTCTCTTGAACATATCGGCAACATGATAGTGGATTTGGCAGTATTTGACATCAAAATATTAGAGGTCATGATGATGCGGCAAAGAGCAGATGAGAGGTTAAAAAGGATTACCCAAACCCACAGAGGCAAGCAGAAAAATAGATGAGATGTCCCCAACATGACACGAATGCAGACAAGTGCCATGTTCAAGAGCGACATATTGCCGACACGACGACGATACTGGTTCCATTTTTCCCCACCATTTCTGGCGAGTACCCCAATTATTTTTGAAAAAAATCTTGAAGGGGATAGCATATTCTTGTGATATAAGTTCATCCTTCGGACGAATCCATCCTAGTACATTTAACGAGCCCTAGGAAGGAGGAACTTGAATATCATCATTACAACTGAATCCAATGTCATCAGGGTTTAACGAGTTTGACAAAGGGAGAACTTGGCGTCTTTTCATGTTTAGAGAGTTTTAAAAGACAGCAGAAAAGTAAACTCCAAAAGTTCCTTTTTTTAAATAGTTCCTCAGATTCGAAAAGGTAGAAAAATATGTCTGAGAAAACCTCCTAGTCGTGATAGGCTAGGGTATTCCTTTTTCGTAAATAATCTATCCCAGCCCAAAAAAGGGGTAAACGTATACTGGGTAGATGTTGTTTTGCAGCCACTTTAACGAGATCAAAACGACAAGCGACTCGTAATCTTTTCATGTTTAGAGAGTTAGAAAAGAGCTGAAATAAGACTCCAAAATGACTTTTTCATCTTTTTACTGAGTCCGAAAAAGTATAAAATACAACTCATATCATCATCCAAGCTGCGTAAAAACCTGTTGCTGCACATGAAAGCGAGCGTAAAATCCATTTTTCGACAAAATATAGCAAAATATTGGGAAAAATGACTTTCAAAACCTAATTTGACTTTGAAAAGTTATAAATATGCCACAAATAGTAAAAAAATATTTAATTTTACTTTTTACCTCTTTTGGAGAGCAACAGTGAGCTTTTTTTGTGCAAACTTGTGGCGGTGATTGTGACCAATCTAGTACATCATTCCAGTTCTCGTTCATTCTAGGTAAGAGGCGTTCTCCTTAGCTTTGTTTTGATTCAATTTTTGTATATTTCCATTGTGTGTTTTATCTCTTGGGGAACCCTTTTCAAAAATAGGGCTTGGTCAATTGGCGCAGGTATCGAGCACGGACCCGCACCAATTGGCTCCTTTTTGCAAAGGGGTCGCGCCAATGGTGCAACTCAAATTTTCACAATCGGTTGAATTTTTAAGTGTTGCAGAGATCTAATAAGGTGTTTTTGACCATGTTGGTGTAGATACCCAACCACAATGGTGATTGAGTGGAAGGAGAGGGAGCATGGTGAAGAGGATGAAATGGCCATGAAAAATGAAGCATGTATGGCTGCCCTCCAAAACTGCGGTCTCAAAAAGTTTTTACTCACAACATGTTTGAGAGCTCAACCTGAGCTATTGCAATATTTGATTAGCATATGGGATGAGAATGAAGAAGTGTTCGTGCTCCGATACCAAGTACTAGACCTTGAGGTCTCTGATGTTTATTTCATAACCAGATTGTCCCGTAGAGGCCCAGTGCTAATCATGACAGGTAGTAGACCTTCTGGAGAAAAAATGTAGATGGTAATGGTGAGAGTGTGCCCAGGGGCACAGACATGATCGGGCAGTGGGAAAGTGGACATCCACACAGTCCGCGATCTAGCACTCAAAGTAGTGCTTCACACCATTACGCGGGCTACAGGGTCGCAGGCACCGCATGAGGCAACCAAAGCACAACTCCTACTAGCCTCTGAATGCATGAATCCTACACTTTTTGATTGGGCCACTGCTGTAACAACAAACATCAAACGACAGCTAACAAAGTGCAAGAAGGCCAAACGAAAACAATTTGGGTACGGTTCCATTCTGGTGTCATTCATTTCGGAATGATTACCAATTTTCCAGGGCCAAGGGGTGATAGTCGCTGAGCCGTCATTAAGGGAGTGGAGGATGGCTCGATGGGCAGCACTCATGCCCAGATCAGGAGGGGGCCAACAGATGTCCTGGAGTCCTGAGTTTTTTGTATGGCTATGACGACATTTGGTCATCGTTGAGGATTGGCCCTACGCCGGTACCGACTTCACAGGGGACCCAGATCTTCCACTCCCAGAGGGGGATGACTGGGACAAGGAACTGGGTATGAATATTTTTTATTTTTTATGTATTTATGATTTTTTTTGTGATACATGCCTATTCTTAACAAACAATTATATTTGTATGTAGATGTTAGCCCAGAGAGGCCCACCAGCATGTCGCCCATTGCATGGAGGACCCCTCTCGCACATGATCCTCAAGCTGAGGGTGGTGAAGGGAGCGAGCTAGTCCAGAACTTGGAGGGTATCGCCCGGGGGATCCTGGATTACGCACGGCTAGAAGACATCCTGATGGCTTACTAGAGACACACGGTGGGGGTGCCTAGTCGCCTCCATCGATTGTTGAGGCGATTGGTGCGCATGGTGACATGCTACCATGAGCACCACACTGATTAGTCATCTAGGGCTTTTATATGCATATTTTTGAGAGACATGTTGTCTTCGGCTATTATTAAAATAGACATGTATATTTTTTGATTTTATGTGATGTACACAAACTGCAAACTATTTGACATATATATATATATATATATATATATATATATATATATATATATATATATATATATATATATATATATATATATATATATATATATATATATATATATATATATATATTTGGATGGATCTTTTTACATGTGATGATGTTTTTTACAAGTTGCGCAAATGTCTATCTAAAACCAAATTAGCTACTACATCTATTAACGCATTCATGTGTCTGGGTATGTGTTGATATGTGATGTAATCAAAATTTATTTCCAATAAACGAATACGTAGATACAGGCATAAAATGGATGGGTTTCTAACTGAATAATGACCGTTAAGTTGTAGTACTACAAGCTGCGAGTCCATATACACAAGTAATGCACGAATATCAAGGTTAACAGCCTTGTTTAATAATTCCAAAATGGCACTATACTCCGTGACATTATTTGTGGTAGGCCCTAGACAAACACCTTGCAAATTAACCAACTCACCATTAGGATCGTAGATTACCCAGGCTGCCAGGGATGGATTCCCGGTACTGCGAGAGGCACCATCTGCGAAATCGACAAAAGGAGCAATAAACATCTGCACAATCAAGAAGACCCAATCAATAGAAAGAAGCTTACAAAGCAAACCACACCACACATGAAAAAAAATGAAAACACTCACTTATGTACACACACACCACACAAGAATAACTCAAGTGTAGTACTTTTTGAGGTACAACCCATTCCTATGCTACGCCAGAGGAACTCCTTCGTAGTCAATAAGCTCATAGGCCCCATTTTTTAATACTCGTTTAGCTATATAGGGCCCATGCCACATGGGCTATAATTTTCCCACTCCAAGTTTATCGTGTGCTTGGTCATATAGGAGGACGAGGTCCCCTTCAATGAAAGAACGTGGAGAAACGGATTGACTAAAGTGGGCTTTGAGCCACTTTTTTTTTGCCTCAATAAACAAGGCAGCTAAGTGGCGGGTTTCATCAAGTCATTCCAAATACAAGATACGTTCTTCCTCCGGATAAGTGTCAGGCAATAGTTCCACAAATAACTTCAAGGAAGGAATTTCGCATTCAACCGGGAGAGTCGCTTCCAAACCACACACCAATTGGAAATGTGTGAATTTGGTTGTGTTCTTTATAGACGTTCGATAAGCCCATAGAGCTAAGAAAAATTGGAGATGCCAGTTGGATTTGTGGATACCAATCGTTCGTTGAAGCATCATGACTAGAACCTTTTTCACGGCCTCAACCTGGCCATTCACCTGGGGGTAGTGTGGCATTGAGCTATCATGGCGTAAGCCCAACTTTGATGTCAGCTTAGCCATCATGTAATCCCGAAAATGAGTGCCATGATCAGTGACAATGGCTTGAGGGACTCTAAAATGCATAATAACATGGTTGAAAAGGAATTGGGCAGCCGTCTTACCATCGGCAGCTAATGTAGGCATCGCTTCGGCCCACTTAGTGAAGTAGTCCACGGAAACGATTATATAAGCATGCCCCCTAGCTGAGTGAGGGTTATATGTCATAAAATGTACGCCCCATTTAGAAAAAGGGCCTACAATAATGATAGGGTGTAATGGTAGGGGTGGTGCACGCATCTTGCGCTGAAAGACCTGGCACGCATGACATTTTTGGACTGCAACAATACATTCTTTGAATATAGACAGCCAGAAGTAACCTGCACGAAGAATCATCTGGGCAGTGGAATATCCGAGCATGTGACCGCCACAGGTGCCAATGTGATACTAATTCAAGACTCTCTCAGCCTCTTCCAGGATCAAGCACTGGCGGAGCACAGAATCAACTCTGACACGGTAAAAGGTATCTCCTACAATGCAGTATGGTTGAGATTGATGTCGAATCTAACGTCGAGCATCCTTTTTCAATTCAGACCAGAACATGGATGTTTGAAGATACACGATAATTTCATCGTACCATGGATCATAAGTGCTGATGAGAAAGAGTTTTTCATCCAAGATATGATCCTCAGATTGGGATGGAACGGAGTCTGTCAGGAGAGAGAAAATAAGAACAAAAAAAACCAATGATTTTATCGACTTAGCAGTGGTGAACTCTGAATTGAACTCCTGAAGGATTACAATCCACTTGGAGTACTTGCCCCCCAGAAATTGTCGAGACAAGATATATTTCATGGGGTTGCAATCAGAAACCATGGTTACAGTACGCAATAGGATGTAATGGAAAAATCGTTGAACGGCCTGAACCGCAGCGAGCGCCAACTTCTTGACATGAGCATAGTGTGTTTTCGTGTTGAGAATATTCCAAGATAGATAATAAAATACGTGTCCATTCCCATCATTTTCATCCTGTACCAAAACCATAGCAATCGTGCTAAACGCAACGGCCAAATAAAGGGTGAAATCGTGATGATAGTTGGGAGGATGTATTAGTGGAGCGTTAACGAGCAACGTTTTAAGCTTATCAAAAGATTATTGGGAAGTCTCATCCCAATGAAAGGGAACGTCCTATTTTAAAAGTCGGGTAGATCCCTTGGCCACTTCTGCATAATTCGGAATGATACGTCGTAATAAGTTAGCTTTCCCCTGTAGACTTTGCAGTTGATATAACGAGGAAGGGGATGGGAGGTTGATGATGGCCTCGACTTGAGGGGGTCAAGGAAAATTCCATCTTTGGAGACGATGAATCCCAAAATACGACCAGAATCCACGTAGAAGATGCACTTATGAGGATTGAGCCTAATATTGTAGCGTCTGCAATGGAGGAAAATATAGTAGAGGTGTTCAGGATGGTCCTCATGCCGAGCTGAATGGGCCAGAAAATCATCTAGATATGGCTGAACAATATGATGTATGTCGTGGAAAGCATAAGACATAGCACGCTGGAAGGTGGCTCCAACATTTTTTAAACCGAACAGGAGATTTTTGTAAGTGAAAGTACCCCACGGACAGATAAAGGTAGTCTTGTGTTGATCAGTGGGTAAAATATTAATTTTATTGTACCCAGAGAAGCCGTCCATAAGGGAATAAATCTCACTCCCCGCGCATTCATCAATGATCTGATCTATAAAAGGAGTGGGGTAATTGTCATTAAGACAGGCCTGATTAATGTCTTCATAATCAACACAGACCCATATAGTGCCCCGCTTCTTATCTACAGGGAAAATATTTTAAACCCATTTGTTAAGGGGAATTGGATATATAAAGCCCGCGTTAAGAAGTTTTTCAACTTCTGCCTTTCTAGCTACGGCTTTTCGGGGATGCACTGGGCATAGACGCTGATGCATGGGTTTCGCACTTCGATAGGTAGGAATTTCATGCACGATTATACTGGGATCAATCCCAAACATCTCTTCATAGGACCATGTGAAAACATCTCTAAATTCACGAAAAAAAGTTTGTATGAACTTGTATCTTTTCAGGAGAACAAGTCACTCCCACATGAATTTTCTTGACTACCCCTGGTTTGACGGAGATGTAAATTGGCATGGTTTGAGTAATATTACTCAGGTTTCCCTCCGAAAGGACCTCATGAGTCAATATCAGTGTTTGAAGAGGCGGATTGGGAACCTGAGATGCGAAGCACTCTAGACAATCAGACATTGCCCCCAGGCTGGACATGAACGACGAACGATGATGTCCATCGCTCCATGGCAGATCTTCAAGAGACATTGTTTCAAAAATAGTTTCATTAGAAGGGAAGACTTCTCTTAAAGGGTTAGGTGAATCTGCATTGCCAAGCTAAGGGGATTGATAATATATATCCAGAGTCATTCTCGAAGGAGCATGTTCAAGAGGAGGATCATATGCAGTGACGATTTCACAATAATTAATCTCAACTGGAGTTAACAGCATTGATTCTCCGAAATAAGTCACCTGTTCAGGCGAAGGGATGATCCAAGGGTCATTGGACCTAGAGACCATATTAACTTGAAATGTGTGCGGTGGTGGCACGAGAAAAATACCCATGAGGACGGGGTCCTTGAAGAGACCATGTCCTACACTGTTGGGGGGATTGAGGAACGTTATTCTCAGAGGATGAGGTGAAGAAAGACAACTGATCCACAGTGATGATTTTTCCCTCATGAGGGAACTTTAGAAGCTGAAATAGGGTGGACGGAATGCATAGCATGGTGTGAGTCCAACTGTGGCCAAGAAGGAGATTTTAGTTGAGCTTGGCGTCAACCACTTCTACTTCTACGTTGACTGTCTTCCCCTGTAACGTAATCAGCAAACTCTCGAGAACACCCGGGGGTTTCAATTCCCAACAATAAAATTCCTCTAGGGCATTGGAAGATGATGTAAGAGCCAGAGAGCCAATGGCCTTCCAGTAGGCGGATGACATAACACAGGTGGAAGCACCTTCGTCCACAACAGCCATATGGATGTTGAGGCCATTGATCCCGACTTGGATAAAAAGAGTGATTTGATGTGGAAGTCAGTGGACAAAATTTTCTAGGTTGAAGGTGAGAAGATTAGAATTGGCGGGATAGATTCCACCAATTGCAGACAACATAGCCTTCCGTTTCTATGGGAAAATTTGAAGCACTTCCAATGCAGACATTGTAGAAGGCACCTGTGCCAAATCCTCAACAATACTATAATGTTGAGCAGTACGGGCGTTTGGGTTGTAGGAAGATTTTTGCAGAACACCTTTAGAAGGTGGCCTCACAACAGGTTCAGCATTGGGCTTCTCAATTTCTAAAGGACCAGAGATAGGTGGGGGAGGTGGGCCATCCACGACTTCCTTTCTAGCTACCTGGCATGTTCCAGCATAATCCTTCGAACATGTAGCAACTGAGACAGGTGCAGCACCATTCATCATAAAGACGTGGGACCCAAATGGTACAGATGGTGAAGGCTGCTCAACCATATGGGTTTGCTGAGATGGGAATGGTTCTTTGAGAACTGCCAGAGTCCCTTTGGAGCCTTTCAGAAGTTGACTAACTTCAGATCGTTGGGGAAAATCTTTGGTATAATGGTCTCCTTCACAGATAAGGCAAGGGTAATTCGGTTTACATTGGGAACCGTCATCAGTACGAGGTTTAGAAGACTCTGGTTTCGGGGCATCAGGTTTGGATTTTACTTTGCCCTTCTTCTTTTGTTTGGAGGCCTTTTCCATTGGATTAGCCTCAACAGCGTTGACCTCCGTAGTCTTACCAGAATTCGGAGGGGCGGGAAGAGAAGAATTATTGGAAGAATTAGACTTCTGCTTCCCATTTGAGGATTTCCGATAATTTTGATAAACAGAACCAATAACACCGTCCACCGCTGGGGTAGCTAGTGCTTTAGAGGTCTCGGGCTGCGGAGCATCAGTCAAAATGTCATAAAGAATGTCGGATTGAGATTACACCAGATCAAGGTATTGGGCACGCGCGATGGCTTATTCTTCAGTCACACATGCCCCCATAGCAATATCTTGAGTGATCTTGTTAAAAAAGGAGGTGGTGAACCAATGAGTTAGCAGCTAATCAGGTATATCAAACTTGATCAATCTACGACGACATTTCCAATCGTGAATATGATCAGATATGTGGGTGGCTTTATCCTGCTTCAAGGAAGTCAGGAGATGCGTCCTGGCTTCATAACGAACCAGTAACTGGAATTGTGTCAAAAAAGCCATGGCTAACGTATTTAAGTCTTGAAAGATGCCTCGAGGTAACTCTATATACCACTTAGTGGCAGCACCAGCAAGAGTGCGTTGGAAGAGACATAGACGAATTGAATCATCCACCCAAGAGTTGGACGAACACCACAGATGGTAGGTCATTACATGAGCTTTGGGGTTCTATCCAGATTTACCTTCAAACTTAGGACAGTCACCAGGCACCTTGGTCAGAACTGGAGGCCAATAAGGATTGTGAAGAATCGGCTCATTGGTTAATTTAGAAACGTCCGATAATTCCAAGGTGGCCAAGAATGGCAACTAAGGATTGAAAGGCATACTAGGCCCTCGATAAGGACCTGTACCTTTACTCCACCCTGGTTGAGCATAACCTTGCCCTCATTGGTTCTGTCCTAGAGGATTCTGACCATAGGGGGTGTAGTCCGTATAGTTAGACTGATACGGTTGCTGATAACCAGTGTATGGGGGTTGATAACCGGGGTATGGACCCTGCTTATATGTCGGCCCCATTTGAGAAATATACAGATTTCACTGCTGAGTATAGGTGTAGCCTGGTTTTTGAAGATAATAATTAGAACCTTGGGGCGGGTTATAAACCAGTCATGATTGACCTTGAAGATAATAATCACCTTAGGGTTGAGCGCGCTGCTGATAAGTGGGGCCCTGTTGAGCCTGATAAGTGGGGCGCACAGGCGGATTTTGTTGTGGCATAGAGTAAATCGGCTGTCTAGCAGGGTTGACAGGATGTACAGTCTGGCCTAGTTGGACAGGTTGACCTGGCTGAACGGGCTTTCCTGGTTGAACAGGTTAACCCGGGTGAACAGGTTGCACTAGTTGAACAGGTTGACCCGGCTGAAGGGGTTGTTCTGGTTGAACAGGTTGACCCGGGTGAATAGGTTGCACTGGTTGAATAGGTTGACCTGAATGATGAGGAACACTGACTGCCCAGGATGAGCTGATTGGCCTGATGGTGGAATAGGGCTAGGCTGTTCCTGATAACCAGTTTGACCTATAAAAGGACCATAAGAGGGCCCTAGCGGTGCAACATTCGGACCAATAGGAAACTGAGGTTGAAGAGGTTGAACCATAGGCTGAGAGGGTTGGATTTGACCCCTAGGACTATACAACGGCCCCGGTTGGTACCCCAGTCGACCTGTGGGTCCTTGAGGTTGCCCTAGTTGGACCACAGGGTGAGGCTGTATAGGTTGACCTTGAGGGTTGTAGGACTGTCCTTGTGGACCGTATAACAACCCCTGCTGGCCCAAAGGTTGGCCCTATAAGGGTTGTCCTTGCGGGTCATAAAGATAACCAGGCTGGCTTGAAAGTTGGCCCTGGAAGGGTTGTCCTTGCGAGTTGGAAGGTTTCCCAGCCTGGGCAGACAGAAAACCTTGAACATAATGATAAGCCTCTGGAGTAGGAAAACGTAGAGGGTTTCCTTGCTCATCGTATTGATATGGAAAAATGTAGACAAGTGTATGATCCTGTGCATAATGTGAAATATAAGGACGGTTGGGATCTTGGGAGGATTGACCAACCTCGGAGTTCGATTGTTGTAGGGACAACCGATACTCCTCAGGAGAAATGTTCTCCAGAATAGCAGATGCTATATAGACATCTTCGGGAAGTGACGTAGCCGTTACAGACTGCGTAGTAACAGCGGGTGTAGATGCGGCCACACAGACAGTGGGCCTAACAGGTACTGATGTGACCTGAGGAGATGATGTGAGGGGTGTCCTTGGGGACATCCTGAACGAAGGAGTAATCAGCCTCGTGGAAGGAGTTGATACTCCCATAGAGGCAACAGTGGTCATAATCTAACTTAAAGATCTATACCCTGCTGGAAGCGAAAGACTCAGCGAAGACATGACAAATAACTTGGGGTTGTCTTCTGGGAAGATTTGGTAATCTGCACCAGACGTGGGGATTTCCGCACTAGGAGAAGGACTGGATGAGCCCATATCTGTCCCTGGCACTAGATCTTCTAGAAGACGATGAGGACTAGGAGGAATAACAACAGCTATAAAAGGTGAACCCGGTGTAAGAGGAGGGAGATATTCCCCTACTCCAAATCCAAACCAATCGTTAGATAAGGGCCAATTGAACTCAACTGGTCCTCCAAAGGGAAGCTCAGATAGAACTGGTCCCCCATCAGGAAACTCAGAGATAATAGGCTACTGAGGTTTAGCAGAGGATTGAGAGACCTCTAATGAATCGTCAGTGTAAGGACTACCAGTAGAAGAAACTGAGGGTTACGCCACTATGACAATTGCTGTCGCTCCTAGAGACAGCCTAGAGTTGTGATAGACCAGTGCCTAGGACATCTTAGCATAGCAAGGAGCATATAATATAATGTATGAAGTTGTCAAATTCAGCTCACATGTTATCTCTCCACTAGTAAAGGCAAAAATACTCAATAGGACCAAAGACCCTCGAAACTTGCACGGAGGAAGGGATACTGTCAGAGGCAAAAGATGCATAAATCTAATATGAAAGCAATAGACAATTCGAGAGGCAGGTTTACCACAAGCGGGCCAGTTCTAGTAATATGTCACAGAAATCAATTATCAGAAGGTGTATGTAGTGAAAGAAGTATTGAGGAGATATTAGTTAACATTGAGCTGATACCCAGATATACAATACCACCATGCATGGGCTTACCAATCTAAGAATCCATACATGATACTAGCATTTTAAAAGCACCATCCCAAAGAAACTAATATAGCAGAAATACGGTTTAGCTTAATAATGGAACAAAATATCATGCATGAGCCATATTTAAAATTATAGGCCAATCAGGAAACATGGGAGTTAAGCTAGAGTGAATCCATACCAAAAATGATGAGCCACTGTGACCCAAAACCTGATAGAAAAGATGGATGAAATGAAATGATCTATTAACATAACATGGAAAGAAAATTCTGTTTGCTAATATAAAGGCCAGAATCCTCTTTGTGGATGAACTTCCTCTTTGAGACCCTATGGGCTCTGACATCATACAAAAATTTTACAAAGATATGTAAAAAGCCCCAAACATAAATTTTAAAATAAAGTAAGACCTAATAATTCGTTCTCCTGGAGTTTTATAGGAGAAAAAAAAACATAGAAGAGAGGTAGGTGAAGATCATTCAATTGTGCCTCATTAAGACGAGATGGTGGGAGCAAGTAAGCCCATGCTACTTGATGACTTTGTGGTGATGCACGTACTCTGTAGCCTGCTTTCTGAAATAAATTTTGTGGGTGAAAGTCTCCTCAGGAACATGGCATAGGGATGAAATCACATAAACAATCTATCCTTTCCTGAGAGAAAATCCTGCTGAAATAAAACATGGAGGGTATTGTTTTTTGTGCATCGTACCCTCTGCATTCTAAACCCTGAATTAAGATTTAAAATCTTCAATGCCGAACGTTGAATTCCTTGATCTTCCACTAATACTCTGTGTCGCAACATTAATGCCCCCACCTGTAAAATCTTCCTCTTGAATGACTTTGGAGGGTTTGATAGATTTTTAACACTGTTAATTTAATGGAGGTCATGTCGCAGCAGCTACCCAGGAATTTCTTCATAAATTTCGCCTCTGAAAAACTGGTCCTTTGACGCGTTCTCGGCTTTTGTAATGGATATTGCAAATTATGATAATTCTCCGTCGCTGTAAACCTGCAAAACACACAAAGTTGTGAAGAAAAAAAATGCACGGGGGACGATGATGCAATGGAGGCGACTGTGTAGTGACACAACATGATGAAATGGCAGAAGTATGCAGGGTGGTGACGAAGGAAGTGCATTGGAATAATGGTAGGCGAACTAGAAAAAGTTTTAAACGAAAAATAATGAAATTTCACTTATGACTGACATATGTAATGGGCGGAAGAGAAATGCGACGCACACGTGGGATAATGACATGGTGGGAGACTAGGTCCAAGGCATGCATGTGACTAGATGTGGACCGTCCGATCTCAGGGGGAGATCGATGGTTGAAAGAGTATCGGAGGTGATGGAAAGTGGGCCAGGGGCGTGATTTTCCTGTAGATAAAACTTATGCAACTTCGGAACGCGACGATCATCGGATGAAGACCCCCAGATCGGACGGCTGACAGTGATATCGCTGCGTGACTTTTAACGATCAATAACGTGTGATGAGCGGCGGTTTTGGAGCCGTACGCGGAGACACGCGGCGAGCAATGTATGGAATCACTTCGATTTGAGAAATACCGCCCGCCTTCGAAAGGCGGTGCGATGAATACCAGGTAGTTTTGAACAGTGTTTTTGGGCGCGGGGGCCACCACGGCAGGAGAGATGTGGTACGTTGATCTATGGTTTGATCGAATGGCTCAGAATGCACCCGATATACTTTGATAAGCGCCTAGTGCTTTTGCCCTCCGTTCTAGCACTGAATTACGTGGAGGGAAAGGGTGCAGGGGTCTGGCCGAAAGGTGCTAGGCTTTACAGATTTTCAAATATGGGTTTTGCGACCTTTTTAAATGTAATTTGGGAGTAGGAAAGGTAACGGTAGGCCGAAAATGGATTCCTTAGGCCACGAGAGGGGATTTACAGGATTTAAATGGGGTTGCTAGCAAAAATTTAATAGGGAGCTGATTATGATCAACATTGGCTCCACCTGGGGACGGCACATTTATCCCTGAAGGTGTCAAGAACTTCACAGACCTTCCTAATCATCTTCATGTAGACTCGGCTCTTCAGAACTTCTTACTTTTCATCTCATGATTCATCATATCACCCGCATAATTCGAACAAAAATAAAACAAAAGCTAATATACAATATGGTACACCAGGTTGTCTCTGCCTGCATCAGAACTGAAAATAGGGCTTAAGAAACTGACCATTCATAGGGGCGTCGAGTAAGTCCCCCTGTAAATTATCTAACCTAAAAGTATTGTTGTCTCCCTTATCCACAATTTTGAAAGGATCGAACCAGAGGGGGTCAAATTTACCATGTTTTCCTTTTTCGGCTCTTCGTACATCCCATTTTAGCACTAGATCGCCAATTTGTAATTTCCTGTCTTTTGCATGCTGATAAAAAATGTGTTTCATTTTCTCTTGATATTCTATTAACCTCTGATTGACCTGGCCCCATGTTTCTTCTAATTCCACCAATTGATTGATTCTCCTGATCATATCATCAGGTTCCTCCTGGCTTTCTTGCATGAAGCGGGCCACTGGTAAAGCCAGCTGTAGAGGAAAGACTGTTGCTCGTCCATATACCAATTCGTATGGAGATTTCCCAGTTGCTCTCTTGCTGGTGATTCTATTAGCCCGTAGAGAAAATTTCAAATGGGAATCCCAATTCTTCTGATTTTCATTGATAATATTCTTCAAGGCCCTCACTAGAGTTTTATTAGAAGACTCTGCCAAGCCATTTCCCTGTGGATAGTAAGCTGTAGAATGACTAAGTGTAATATTATATTGCTGGCAGAAGCTTACAAATTTTGCTGACTTGAAGGCCTGGGCATTATTAGTCACTATCCTAGTAGGGCAGCCAAACCTGAATATAATATTCTCTTCCATGAATTTTATTATCACTGCATCTGTAACATTCCTTGCAGGTATGGCTTCCACCCACTTTGTAAAGTAATTTGTGGTCGTTAATATCCATTTATGCTGTCCGCTTGAAGGTGGGTGTATTTCATGTATAAATTCTATTCCCCACTGCTTGAATGGTTCATCTACATGTACGAGGATCAAGGGCAGAGCTGCTAACATTTGTCTTTCAGCAAATTTTTGGCACTTTTCACAAGCTCTAACCCAGGTAAAAACATCTCCAAATAGTTTAGGCCAGTAAAAGCCAGCTTTCAAGATTTTATGAGCTGTGGCTCTCTAGCTGTAATGTCCCCCACAGATTCCTTCATGGAATTCATCCATTATACTTTCTACTTCATCCCTTGTGAGACACAAGAGTAGGATGCCTGAAGGGTCTCGCCAGTATAGCTGCCCATTGGAAACTATGTATTTCTTTGATTTCAACCTCAGTGATCTATATTTTTCTTTTTCACAGCTTGGAGGACAGTTGAGTGTGAGGAGATATTCTACTATCTCTTTGTACCATGGATTGGTGAGGTATTTTATATGTGCTTTCTGGGAAGCTACCTCCAGTCCTTGCTACTCCTTCTCTTTTTCAGACTCTGCACTTGCTATCATAGACATATTTATTCCCAGAGCCTGGTAGTTTGATTCTGATAAGATTTTGGCTAGCCCTTGTCCTTTTATCAGCTTTGTAGGACGGATGTCTAGATCATACTCCTGTATTTTTGCAATCCACTTCCCCCTTTTTCCTTCACTGTCACCCTGAATAAGAATGTCTTTTACAGCAGCTGTAGGCACAAATGCAGTGATATGGGACTGTAAGATATATACGCGGAATTATTTAAGGGATTTCACTAGGGTGTATGCTTGCTTTTCCAATATGTTATATTTCAATTATGCATCACGCAACACCCGACTAAAGAAAGCTTTGGGCTGCTCATACCCCTCCTCATTTTCCTGGAATAAAACTCCTTCTATTGTATGAGGTGATGCAAAAGAAAAGATCATGAAAGGTTTAGCATAATCTGCTCCAGCTAGCATAGGGGCTTCCGCAAAAGCATTTTTTATCCTGGTAAATGCCTCTCGTGATTCCTGGGACCATTTAACTTCATTATTATTTTTCAACATATCAGTTATATGCCTAACTATCTCAGCATAGTTAGGAATAAACCTTCTCAGAAAATTTATCCGGCCTAGGAACACCTACACTTCCTTCTTATTTCTGGGGAGGGCAGTACCATTTATAACCTCAACTCTTTTAGGATCAATTTTCACCCCATATTTAGTCACAATGTGCCCCAAAAGCTTGCCTTCCTCTAATGCAAATAAAGACTTTTTTGGATTGAGAGAAAGACCATAACTTATGCATTTCTCAAAAGTTCTACGTAGGTGCTCAATGTGTTCAGTGTAATTTTTTGAAAATACAGTGATATCATCAAGGTAGACCACCAAAAATTCATCCTGTTCCCCAACAAAGGCAATGTCTATGGCCCTCTGAAAAGTGGCCCCTGCATTAATCAATCCAAAAGGCATCCTGGCATACATTAATGTACCCCATGGTGTGGTGAAAGCGGTCATTTTCTAGTCCTATGGAAGCACAGCCACCTGATTATAACCAGAGAACCCATCCATCATTGACATCCTAGAAGCTCCAACCACTTTCTACAGAATGTGGTCCATCTTAGGCAGTGGATAATTATCCTTTAAGGATGTTCTATTTAAATTTCGGAAATCAACACACAGCCTTATTTCTCCATTCTTTTTCCGAACAAGGACCAAGTTTGCCACCCATAGGAACACCTATACCTCCTTTTTATTTCTGGGAAGAGCAATACCATTTATAACCTCTACCCTCTTAGGATCTATCCTCACCCCACCTTTAGTCACAATGTGTCCCAAAATTTTACCCTCTTCTAATGCAAATAAATATTTTTGAGGATTTAGAGAGAGACCATACCTTCTGCATTTCTCAAAGGTTCTACGCAGATGCTCAATGTGTTCAGTATCATACTTGGAAAATATAGTGATATCATCGACATAGACTACCAAAAATTTATCTTTCTCCCCAATAAAAGCAATGTCCATGGCCCTTTGAAAAGTGGCCCCTGCATTGATCAACCCGAAAGGCATCCTGGCATACATAAATGTACCCCATGGTGTAGTGAAAGCAGTTTTCTTTTGATCTTCTGGAAGTACAGCTACTTGATTATAACCAGAAAATCCATCCATCATTGACATCCTAGAAGCTCCAACCACTTTCTGCAGGATGTGATCCATCTTAAGGAGTGGATAATTATCCTTTAAGGATGCTTTGTTCAAATTTCAGAAATATACACACAGCATTACTTCTACGTTCTTCTTTTGGACAGGGACTAGGTTTGCCACCCATTCATAGTACCTCAATGGCACAATTATTTTGGTGTTTAACAACTTCTTAATCTCCTTCTCAATAGAAGGAAGCAGCAGGGGATTTATCTATCTGAGCTTCTGCTTATGAGGTTTTACATCTCCCTTTAGTGGGATTTTGTGTTGCATTATACTGATGTCAAAAGTTTTCAAGTCCTGATAGTACCATGCAAACACATCCTTGTAAGACTGAAATAACTTCTGATATAGCTTTTTATATTCTTCTGGG
Source organism: Pinus albicaulis (assembly GCA_034641835.2). Lineage (NCBI taxonomy): Eukaryota > Viridiplantae > Streptophyta > Pinopsida > Pinales > Pinaceae > Pinus > Pinus albicaulis. The sequence goes on from CM076577.1 coordinate 531,110,390, forward strand.
ACTTTCTTGGACAATTTTACAATCTTGGGATCAGCATCAGTACCAAGATTCAGGTCTTCTACCTGATTTTATTCTATGACTTTGCCTGGCTGCAGTGGGACATCATTCTTGTCAAATAATCTTTCTAGAGGCACCAACCCTCTAGATATAATGTTTCCCTTTAATTGCAATACTTTATTACCTGCCATTTTCTTCTCCCAATTTCTTTCTAAAGTGTCTTTAGGCTCTCCTTCTTCTTCACCAGCATCAATCTCCATATTGGAGAATTCGCCTATGGTTTCCAAGAATCTCTTCATCTGTTCTTCATCCTCAAATACCTGCCAGTGCTTGATGTTATCTAGGATTGATGGTCGATATCGTACCTCAATTTCATATCTTAGAAGAGGGTTCTGAGGTGGACGGAATGTACTGGCAGCCACAGCAAGGGAATCAACCATCCTATTCTATTCCTGGGGCATGAACTGGATATTGAATGCCAAGAAGAAATTTTCCACCATGTCCCAAACTTCATTCCTATAAGCCCTGAGCTGAGGATGTTTTGTTTGACACTGATTCCTGACTTGTCTAACCACCAGTTCCGAATCTCCCAGAGCTTTTAAACTTTGTATATTCATGCTCCTGGCTGTCTACAATCCTAACAGAAGTGCTTCATATTCAGCCACATTATTAGTAGCTTCATATTCCAGCTTGAAGGAAAATGGGACCCATTTCCCTGTAGGATAAATCAATAGTATTCCAGCTCCATTACCTTCTCTTGAATTTGCTCCATCAAAATGAAGTGTCCAGATTCCTGCTTCATGGCTCTATGAAGGCTGCTCAGTCTTGATCTGGCAGAAGGATGGTTCATGAGCATAATCTTGATCTTCTTCCAGCATCAAACATGAGAAATCTCCTTCTTTACTGTAGACTGGTGAATTAACAGAGTTGTCAGCCTTAGTCACCATCTTGACAAATCTAGTCTCCCTGTACAACCTCCTCTCTTGGCCACCAAAAACTAGGATGGTGTCATATGTTAAATCCAACTTAATTGACCCACCAATTTTTGTTCCCCAGGACCTTGACAGTAACATGCCAAAGCGAGATAGGATGTCTGCCACCACGATGTCCATTACCACACTTTTTGCTGGGATTTGGGCCAAATTGACCACCAAATATTTGATCATACCTAGGCATTTAACTCTTTTGGAATCAAATGAATAGAGGTCCTTGTATGGACGGGTGATTTGTAATCCTAGTTGTTCCATGACTGACAGAGGCAGTAGATTATGGAAAGCTCCAGAATCTAACATACAATTATGCAATAGCAGCACATGAATCACTAGAGACACATAGAAGGGAGGGGTAGAAGCATATAATTCCTCAACATGTGGGCCAAAGACAACCATGGGTCTTTCTTCTTGAAGGTTGAGACTATCTGGGGTGAGTGCTGCTTCTGGAGGGATCATACACTACTACATTTGGCAGAAACTCCGACACTTGTTTCCGACGCTTTTGACCAAATGTCGGAAATTTCCCCAAATTTTCTCCATCTCGCCTGAAACCGTCGCTATACCGACGTTTATAGAAAAGTGTCGCAATAATGACACTTAGAAAAGTGTCACAATTGTGACGTTTGGAGGAAGACGTTGCAATTGCGACACTATGGCCCAAAGCGTCGCTATTGCGATGACTGCCAACAAACGTCGCAAGTGCGACACAATGTCTAAGTGTCACAATTGTGACGTTTGGAGGCACCCGTCGCAATAGCAATGCTTTTTCCGCCGTCGGTATAACGACACTTATATGCATGCTACATAAAAATACGAAACTTATATGCGCGCTACATAAAAATACGAAACTTATATGTGCGCTACATAAAAATACAAAACTTATATGCGCGCTACATGAAAATGATTTTATTGTTTTGTATCCGTCGCAATAGCTACATTAACGTCTAATATCATGTGTGCATTTTCCCTCCACTCTTGTAGCATAGCATTCGCCCTCAGCTCTTGTAGAACAACATTCGCCCTCATCATTCACCCTCAGCTCTTGCAGAACAACATTCGCCCTCAGCTATTGCAAAATGGTAAGTTCTTACTGCAGGCCCTTCCTCCTATAGTAGGGTTGACTATAATTGGGTTTTTTTGGTCAATTCCATTGGATTGTGTTAGGCTGTAGGGTTCTCTCTAGATGTCAAGAATCAATATTCAATACTCTCTATTATATTCATCACCCAATACAAGATTTAAATTTTTCCCAAATAAACTCTTATTAATTGGCAACCATTATTTCTCCCTGCTTTAAAAACCCTACATTTAAATGAAGACAAGCATTGCATTTTAACTACAAAAATATATTAGTGTTCAAATGTACATGTGTTCTACATTAACGTCTGATATCACGCGTGCATTCGCCCTCTGCTCTTGCAGAAGAGCATTTGCCCTCAACATTCACCCTCAGCTCTTGCAGAATAGCATTCGCCCTCAGCATTCGCCCTGAGCTCTTGTAGAACAGCATTCGCCCTCAGCATTCGCCCTGAGCTCTTGCAAAATAGCATTCTCCCTCCATTCACCCTCAGCTCTTGCATAACAACATTTTCCCTGCATTCTCCCTTAGCTCTTGCAGAACAACATTTTCCCTTAGCATTCGCCCTCAGTGTTCACCCTCAGCTCTTGCAGAACAACATTCGCCCTCAGATCTTGCAAAATGGTAAGTTCTTACTGCAGGCCCTTCCTCCTATAGTAGGGTTGACTCTATTTGGGTTTTTTTGGTCAATTCCATTGGATTGTGTTAGGCTGTAGGGTTCTCTCTATATGTCAAGAATCAAGATTCAATACCCTCTATTATATTCATCACCCAATACAAGATTTTAATTTTTCCCAAAGAAACGCTTATTAATTTGGCAGCCATTATTTCTCCCTTCTTTAAAAACCCTACATTTAAATGAAAACAAGCATTGCATTTCAACTAAAAAAATATATTAGCGTTCAAATGTACATGTGTGCTACATTAACGTCTGATATCACGCGTGCATTCGCCCTTTGCTCTTGCAGAACAACATTCGCCCTCAGCATTCGCCCTCAGCTCTTGTAGAATAGCATTCGCCCTCAGCATTCGCCCTGAGCTCTTGCAGAACAGCATTCGCCCTCAACATTCGCCCTGAGCTCTTGCAGAACAGCATTCTCCCTGCATTTGCCCTCAGCTCTTGCAGAACAAATTTTGCCTTGCATTCACCCTTATCTCTTGCAGAACAGCATTTTCCCTTAGCATTCACCCTCAGCATTCGCCCTCAGCTCTTACAGAATAGCATTCGCCCTTAGCTCTTGCAAAATGGTAAGTTCTTACTGCAGGCCCTTCCTCCTATAGTAGGGTTGACTCTATTTGGGTTTTTTTGGTCAATTTCATTGGATTGTGTTAGGATGTAGGGTTCTCTCTAGATGTTAAGAATCAAGATTCAATACCCTCTATTATCTTCATCACCCAATACAAGATTTAAATTTTTCCCAAAGAAACTCTTATTAATTTGGCAGCCATTATTTCTCCCTGCTTTAAAAACCCTACATTTAAATGAAAACAAGCATTGCATTTCAACTACAAAAATTTATTAGTGTTCAAATGTACATGTGTGCTACATTAACGTCTAATATCACGCACACATTCTCCCTCTGCTCTTGTAGAACAACATTCACCCTGAGCATTCACCCTCAGCTCTTGCAGAACAACATTCGCCCTCATTCGCCCTGAGCATTCGCCCTGAGCTCTTGTAGAACAACATTCTCCCTGCATTCACCCTCAGCTCTTGCAGAGTAGCATTTGCCCTGCATTCGCCCTTAGCTCTTGCAGAACAGCATTTTCTCTCAACATTCGCCCTCAGCTCTTGCAGAACATAATTCGCCCTCAGCTCTTGCAAAATGGTAAGTTCTTATTGCAGGCCCTTCCTCTTATAGTAGGGTTGACTCTATTTGGGTTTTTTTGGTCAATTCCATTGGATTGTGTTAGGCTGTAGGGTTCTCTCTAGATGTCAAGAATCAAGATTCAATACCCTCTATTATCTTCATCACCCAATACAAGATTTAAATTTTTCCCAAAGAAACGATTATTAATTTGGCAGCCATTATTTCTCCTTGCTTTAAAAACCCTACATTTAAATGAAAACAAGCATTGCATTTCAACTACAAAAATCTATTAGTGTTCAAATGTACATGTGTGCATCACTTGTGTAGGGTATTCCTTTTCTACTTTCACATTATCCAAGAATGTGTGTAGTATAGTTCATATTTTTTGTGATTTAGATTATCTTGAAAAAGGAAAGGTAAATTATTTCCCATGGAAAAAGAAGGTTTTCCTTTTTTACTACTGGAAATGGTACAACAAAGTTCCATTTCTACCCGAAACTCCTATGAAACAGGAACCAAATAAAGGCCATGTCCTCAATGGACATCATTTGGCTTTGAAAATGGCCATTGCACCGTGTTGTTTCTTACATTACATCACGATAGTTTCTTAGGTCATTTCTTGTTTCTTGAGATGAAAAACAACCAAAGAAATTGTGAAGATCCTTTCAAGAAATAAATGACCATTTCTCAATCATATCTGAACTATTTTTTATTTTATTCAGTGGTTGCTTACTTTGAGAGAAATTTGACACTTTTATAAGGAATATAACATAAAAACACAAAATGGGAAGGAATTGATGAGGTAGATGACCTTTAGTTGTTGTCAATTAAGAATTGATAATACACGATGCATGTTCCGTACTACAAACTAGATTCCTTCCTGGAGTTAGGACACAGAGTATTGAATCAAAGTTGTAGTTTCTAACTTCTTGTATTGGTTCATCAATCTTGAAATTCAGACATTGCACGTCTTCATTGCTTCATGTTTGAATAATTTGCATTATATCGTACAATAGGAAATTAGGAATTATGATTATTATTACTTTATGGATCTATTAAGTTACTTTTAAGTTTGCATGGTTTAGTGTGAAATTATTCTTGTGTGCCCCTAGGCCCAGGTGAAGGAATGCCAAGGATTGAGAACCATAGTTTTTAAATGGTATTGTTTCTTATACCCAAAAACCCCTCAACATCACTTCTTATTAGTTCTTAACAATAGTGTTGTAAACAATTTGAGAATTGATATAGCAAAATTTCGCACTTCTCAAGATAAATTCCTAAAGCTAAAGTGTGATACCATGTGTAATTCAATAGCCCCATTGTCACCTCACCAACCTCTTTTCACTTTGGGCTAGCTCTCCTCCAACTCAAGGGGGGTTCTCCCTAGTAGATGTTAGGGATCTAATGGCCCAACCAAACCAAGTCAAGAGCTCCCTAACTCTCTATGTTTACTACTATCAATCAAAATATTGAACAATAGGGTCAGACATGCATCCTGAAGATAAAATTGCCAGGGTATTTTTGGGTAATTTCAAAGGGAAAGTCCCAAAACACACATAATCAAGGAATTATAACGTGATTTCAAACATTAAATATCAACAAAATCATTTAAAGGATATTGAAAGGAAAAAGGTGATGGAAGATAGAAAGTGCCTTACTTAAATGCTCTAAGGATTTTTCAATACTTGCTCCAAAAGCTTCACTTCAAGGCCCTTCAAGATCGTCTCCAACAATGCTATACCATCAGCTTCAACAATGTTGCTCCAAAAATATCCTCAAGGTCTTCACAACAAGTTTACTAGAAGTTGCTCCAACAATATATTCAATAAGGTCTTCATTTCCAACTTGTATCTTGTTTGGGTGCCTTAATGTGCAATGACATGTTTCCAGGACTGAATTCAATGCAAGGCATATTTGAAACTATAACTCTGTCTTCTGGTTAGATATTGTTTTCAAGTTTTTACTTTTATAATTTTATTGCAATGTGGCAGACTGATTAGAGCAGTGCAGGAACAACCCCGAGATGGGATGATCGCGGAAAGAGGCCAACAGAAGAACATGTAAAGTGCCAGCATTGCTCTATCTTCAGGTAGTTTAGTTATTTACATAATTGAAATAATATTAATTTTGTTCAAATATGCAGACACCTAGCCATGGTACGCCTGATGATTCCCTCTTTGAGGAAGAGCTTTCTTCATCCCTATCTCCAGTGTTCTTGTTGCGAAAAAGGCACGAGATGCAAGGTCGGAATTTAATACTTTGATAGACATGCCTCAAACACCTGAAACAGAAGAGAGGATAAAACAACTTATGAGCTAGCTAGAAACATATCAGGTAATAATAAAAATTCAAAAGGATATTTTTTTTTATTTTTCATGAGATGAATTGTGATAGTTTGATTTTTAATTTTTATATTGACTAAACTAACAAAAATTTCTTTTGTATGTAGTGTTTTCTGGCACTTGTTGAACCCGGTGTTGGTGGTAGTGGGACACAAGGGCAAGAGATTGCCCAACAACCCTCTCGTACACCTTCTACTCCTTTAGGTGCCAACCAAGAAACACACCCTACCCAAGCAGACACCCAGCCAACCGCTGAACGTGTTGGCAATGATGAGGCTGATATGGCCAACTACATTATTGCGTTTCCTGGAGCTACATGTGTCAGCTCCACAGGGACCATTAATGGCATGTTGTTGGTGAACGATGAAGGTGTCCCTATAAAGCATGCACAACTCCCAGGTAAATTTTAATATTTTAACTATTTCATGTACTTTATCTAAAACATATTTATCATGATTTTTATTTTTAAATTAATGATAATATCTTCTTCTTCTTTTTCTGTGTAGGAAACAATGAATTCTACAGGTTTCTGGAGAGCCATGCGTTGGTAATTTTTGGCCCAACCATATGCACAGGGTGGAATTCCTAGAATTCCAACCTGAAAACAGAACTTCTAGATTATCTAGAAGCCCTTTTTGGGGTTAGCACATTTGACAGAACAACGGTGGCTCGGGTAGCCGGCAAATATTTGAAATATACCAGGGAAACCTATAGGACTCAATTGAAATTTAACCCTAGATATGAGCATCCTCGCAGTTCCAAAGAGTGATTGGAGAGCACTCATCCATGACGGAAAAGAGAAAAGGGCAAAGAAAGAAGGAAAAATGCCAACTGGACCCGCAAGGTAAATTACAACTTTAATTCAATAGCTTTAATTTTCTCTATGTCTAAAATAAAAGTGTGCTACGTCATATCTGACTTAAATATTTTGTTGCTAGGTTGCCTGAAACCTCAAAGGAAACCAAAGCTAGGATTGAAAAAAAGGGCCATCACAAGCTAGGCTAGGGCGACTATTTGAAATTAGCTGCAAGAATTGTAATTAAGTAGCTAAACATCTTATAATTAATTATATCGCCTTCCAACGTTTTTGTAATCCTATCAAATATGATTAAAAATACACAATCATATGTAATGTAGGGCGATGACTTCGAAACAGAAACTACAGAGGAAGATAAAAATATCGCTTTCCATTTCGGCTATCAAGCCGTAGTTGAACGTCGTAGAAGCTTGGGGCAGGTCCCAAGATCTAGAATGCATGATAAGGTAAAACATTAAACTTTCAATATGTTTGTTTTCGTCCATAAATTTAATGTCTAACAACTTTGTTTAAATCAGGGGAGCAGCACTACCGACGAGGTAAATAACCCAGTTTTAGAGCTAGATGTAGATGATCCTCATGTGAAACCTGATCATTGTAGTGGGGACCATGCCAACAATGCTACTATCAGTGAGGGTTGTTACGGTAATTAATTTCCACTTATAATTTTTTCTAATTATACCTTGATGGTTGTCCTTATAACGTTTTTTGTTTAAATGACAGAGAATGTTTCCCTTGAGGATCTTCCCACCAGAGAGGAAGACAGGGCAACAGTCCCAACGACGACAACTGGTGCACCAGGTAAATAATCCATTGCAATTTTTTTTATTAATATTACTGAACTAGTTCAATGATATTTAAAAACTGATAACTAAAATTTAATATTATCTATTTTTTTAGGTGATGCCCCGTCACTGGATGAGACCAGACATCATGACTATGCAACTAGGTCAGCGACGACAACTGGTGCACCAGGTAAATAATATCATTGCAATTTTTTTATTAATATTACTGAACTAGTTCAATGATATTTAAAAAATGACAATTAAAATTTAATATTATCTGTTTTTGTAGGCGATGCCCCGTCACTGGATGAGACCAAACATCGTGACTACGCAACTAGGTCAGCGGCGACAACTGGTGCACCAGGTAAATAATCTCATTGCAATTTTTTTTATTAATATTACCGAACTAGTTCAATGATATTTAAAAACCGACAATTAAAATTTAATATTATCTATTTTTGTAGGCGATGCCCCGTCACTGGATGAGACCAGACATCGTGACTACGCAACTAGGTTAGCAGTGCGGGTCGAAAGGCACGAAACAGGAGCAGAGGACGATGATATTGATGATGTAATTAGGAGCTTTAGAAATAGGAAGAAGAAAAAGAAAAATAAAATTTGATAATGTAAAATATTGTATTATTATAAGACAAACGTTACCATACTTGGAATGTTTTTTGCGTTATAAAAAACTCATTTATCATACTATTTTTATGTCAAGCATTAATTTTAATGTTTCCTTGCGTACTTTTTGTTGAATTGTTTTTTTATTAGTTATTGAATATTTTTTTTTATGCTCATGAAAGTATAAAATGAAATATAGATTGGGTATTGGGGAATTGAGAGTGATGTGAGGGGGGGGGGGGGGAGCCATAAGAGCTTCCACCTTCACGTGGTTGGCCCGGTTTAGTAGAGAATAATTTATTGGAGTGATTTAATCTTGGAGAAAACCTCCCTCGATCCAGTGTAGCAACAAAAAAGTCACTGTTGACTTAGTTGCTACTCTTTCAGATCGTGGGAGGCTTTTTCCAAGTTCATGCGACTCCAATAAATTGTTCTTGAAACGAAGAGGAGCTTATTCAGGTATGTTTTGACATTTTCAACATATGTTCTAACATTATCATAAGAATGCATCTTAGAGTAAAAAATAATACATCAATTACTTGTATTTATTGTATAGATAATGATGGATTTTGATTGACTTGGAAATGCAGGTACAAATCCTCTTGCATCATGAGCAATACAACTTGTCAATCAGGGTCATGTCCAGGATATTTTTTCTTGTGCGCTTGACCAGGTTAGTAATGTCACATTTTGTAAGTTCCTTTACAATTCATAATTCAATATTAAGCTTGTTCATGATTATTATCTAGGTTTTTTGTATGTGTTTTTTCATCTATTTGATTGTAAGCAACTCTGCATGTTTCCTGTTGTTCACTATGATTTCTTTCATTACCACTCCCAGGATGAATCCGACTTTATTGTTACATAGGCTACTTTATTGTTACTATGATTTCTCCATTTACGATTTCATAGGTTACATCATGTAAAGTTGTCAATCTCAGGTTGGTGATGAGCTTTAGTTCTCCAGATTTGGGGCTTTTCTGATATTTTCTCCCTCATGTCATTCCCGCATCACCTCGTTGTTTGAGCATGCCAATTGTCTACCACTTGTACCAATTGGCACATGTCAATCTCTGAGTGGTGCCACATTTCACCTATTTTCAGTGAGAGTTTAGGGTTTCTCTAACATAGCTTCAGAAATCTGATTCAGTGCATGCTTGAATATCGTCACATAATACTCATGGTTTGGATTGATGAGCATGTTCTGAATGGTTGGTTGATTCATAAGAACCACCTATATAGTCATCTTGAGATATTTCAGAAGTTTTCTCGGGTTTCCTTTTTCACTGTTTCTAGTGGGTGGGATGGTGTGGGGTGATCCATCAATACTGGTGCTCTTGTAGTAGGGAATTTGTTTTTGGGGATATAAAGGAGCATTTGATGTAGATATCCCATTGGATGCATTCATAGATGGGCACAAGAGGTCAAGAATTTAAATTAAAAATATGCAACCTCTAGCATGGCAACCTGAAGGCCGCGAGAGACACGGGTTAAAGATTGTTTTGTGCTGGCCTTAATATAGTCGTGATTTCTTTCTATTATCTTAATGCAAATATATAGTCCGGTCTCATTAAAATGAGGATTTTGGTTGTATTTCTCTTTGTTTGTTTCTCTCTTAATGCTCCAGAAGTTGCTAAAAGTTGCGATAGTTGTTTAGTTTGCCTGTTACAACTTAAAAGTGGTTTTTAGCAATGGGAGTCATGTTTTTTAAGGTTCATACTAATATGAAGATCTTGTAATTCTATATTTAGCATAAGAGAAGATGGCCTCTGCTTTTGGCAGTATGACAACAATTTCCACATCTACCTCATTGGGTAACAATGGAAAGGGGAAGAAGTTGGGTGCAATGTTTGATAATTATGGAAGACAATTGTCTTCTCTTTCAGTTTTTTCACCCATTTCCTTTAATCGCTCAAGCAGAAGAGGGACTCTGAGATTACGCGACAGAGAGAAGGTATTTAATACAAGAGATATGGAAAAGGAGTTGTACTTCAACAAGGATGGCTCAGTGACAAAAAAATTGCAGGTCAGAGAAAAAATTATGTTTAAAGGAAGGTCACCTGCACGTGAAACTTCACTGAGGTGGATCTTTCCTTGTCCACTTATATTCGATTTTAATGTGTTATTTTAATTTTTCATGGAGGGTTGTTTTGGCATATGGTCTGGCATTCAATTGCACACTTACCAAAAGCATTGTCAATTTGTCTTGCAGGCGGTGTGAACAAACTTGCTGATCTTGTTGGAGTCACCCTTGGGGCGAAGGGAAAAATGTTTTCTTGGAGAGCAAGCATGGTTCTCCGAAAATAGTTAATGATGGTGTGACAGTAGCTAAGGAGGTAATTTGTAGATGTGTGCTCTAGTTTTCTTTTTAACGTTGTATTAGTTCCCTCTTAAATGTCTTAGATTTGGTAGGCATAATTTGAAAACTCAAAGGTGAAAGGAAACATATTTGTTACCCAGTGGTCTACTTGGCCTATGGACTAGCCACATTAGAGTAATGCATAAAGCTTTTCAAAACAATAAAAGGAAAGGGTTATGGCCGAGTCAAATTTTATTGTTATTGACAGTGTAATGAAATGTATCTCAATGCTATGGTTTTGGCCTTTTTATTGGTTGAATTAGAGGACCCAGTTGAAAATATTGGGGCCAAGTAGGCTGGTTTTCTTTTTTGCTGATGGTTTGGTGTATCTAATTGAATTAGTTGCCTAAGGTATTTTTGGTTGCAAACTCCTTTTCATTTTTCATACAGTATTGGCCTTGTGGAATACATTTGATTGTGTGGTCTTGTTAGATCTACAACATTTGTAGTTGCTTAGTCTTATGGCCGAGGTGCACTTTTATTATGGAAATAGTTGATGCAATATTGTCATTTAATCCTTACTGCAGGGTAGCATGTTGAGAAGTTTCTTGTGAAACATTTGGTATTCAAAATGACACTTGATCCTATACATCATCATGCACTTGACTTCAAAAATCATATTCAAAGTGTGCTAGACAATTCTTGCAAAATTTCAAATATTTATGTTGTTTTAAACCATTATATTTTTCATGTATTGGATGCTGAAAATGAGAAAAAGACTTTGGTATGAAACCAACTGGTGAATAATTTCCAGCAAAACAACCACTTCCAAGACATGATTTAGAAGTAGAACATATGTACTTATGAAGCATAGAAAGATATCCTCGATGCATTGTCAATGTTTGGCTAGGGTTATTTTTGGAGAAAATAACTCCTTATTCCTAGAATAGTGATCTTCAATACAAGTAAATGCCAGAGAAGAGAGATCATCGTGTGACGCAACAAAACTGAAATTGGACCCCTAAGGAGAGCTGGTGTGTCTACAATCGCTCTGTCAGCATTTTCCCTTGGTTTACCCCGTTCTTTTCCTCTAGCCTGAGTCTTAATTGACTTCTTCTTTCTTCAGGTTGATTTATCAAATTCGTAGAATTTGATAAATAAATACTATCCACAATGGTTGGACTTTAATTTATATTCCTGAATTTATATTATCTCCAATCCTTATAACCAATGTTTAACTTTCAACACTTTGTATTTATACTCCACGTTTATTTTTAAATAAATAACTTGTAATGAACTTTCGGCTCTATATTTCACCACCTAGCCTTACAAAAATCACGCTCCAGACTTATGCTAATTATCCGCCAATCGTTTAATTAAACAATTTCATTATACTCCGGCCCCACCTATATATATCAATAACCAATCAAACACTCGTATCGTACCTGGCTATCCTCCGCACACCTTAGTTAACCTCCGGGCAAGTTCAACGTGCGACCACCGTCCGATGGCCCTTCTCCAAATCAACGACTCTTGGCAATTTCGCTCGGCTTCCAACGTCGGGCTTTAACGTGCGATGGCGCGGGTTAAACGGTGGTTTTCCGAGGGTCACTTCGCCACATGTCGCATTCCCTATGGAATCGCTCGCGAATAGGAAATACCGCCTACTCCGCAAAAGCGGTGCGATATGGGCAACCCGCTTTTGTGATTCCGCTCGTGGTTTTGGTACAGGGCTTGACCACGGGTGCAAGTCTAGTTCCACTATCCTTTTGTTTGTTAACTCATGTCCAATCCTCGGGTCAGGTTCCGAAAGCACAACAATTTTGTCTCTTTATTAAGCGGGATTTTTATATTTGAACAGTTTTCACGACCCCGGTTCTCTACACAGACCTCGCCTTCGGGTGGGGTGAGTTCACAAGGTTATCCAACAATTTACGGGAATTCAAAGACAGAAGAATGGAATTATCAGTACCCAATCGCCTCACAGTTAAACAATTCTTCACAATTAGCAGTTCGAGATAATTCAATGGAAACTAAGCTTGGAAATCATTTAACTAGAAACAATTGTTCACACACAGAGGTTTATTGCAGAAATCCCCTCTCTACTCTCCTCTTCCCTCTCTACTTTTATTCATCTGAGGAATTAAAATTTATATACATAACATATGGCTCTTCGGTTCCTCTGAGAGGACCGTTCTAGAAATCAAAAGGTCTAACTATAATAATTCAACTAACTGAAACTGTTCGACTCCTACAACTCTAACTAGTCTAAGTAATACAGTCAGCTGAGGTATTGACACCTAGTCGTTACAACTCAAATGTTTTCGAACCCTCCTAGCCACAACATGTGGACAAAACCTCCTACATTGCTGGCTAGTGCCTAATGCCCCTGCATCATCGTCTGACATAAACCTATTAACAAAAGTGAACAGGGAATGATTATTAATTATGGCATACTAAGTTGTCAGTGATTTTGACTATTTGTCTTTAACATGTAAAAATGTTAAATTCCAAACTTACATCATGAGCTTGACTAATTGTCCACCATGCTCATAATTTCATTGTTGTCTTCATATCTATAAACAATGTTTCAAATAATAATAATAAATTTCTATAAGAAAAATCCAAACCTCCATGTTGCTGCTCCTTGTGAGACAAAGTCAAAATTGCATTACACAATCTGACACATAAGAATCTCCTATATCTCGGTGGTATGTATCCAAACTCTTATAATAGTGTCTTCAAGACTTATGTTGACATTGCCAATGAGATATTTAAGCAATGAAAGATGGAGCCTTATTCATTGTTGTATATGTAACAGTCTTTTATTAATATAAAGATTGATGGTTTTGTCTTTCTGAAAATGAAATGTAAAAATAATTTATTGTGGTCAATTGAAATTTTTTTTTTTTAAAGCTTTTCATTATGGAAGGGCGACATAGATATATGCCCTTCTAATTGAAATTCGGACCTGCCCTTCAAATTTGATCACTGTGTGGGACCTTAACAAACAATAAAACTATTCCGCCGTGTGTTATATAAAACATATAACAAAACCTTTGTCAAAACTTCAAACGAACCCTTTAGCCGTGGGTATTTCATCACGAATTGATCATTTTACCATGTACCTTCTTCTAGAGGAATCTTCTTCCACTTGATTAGGTACTTCATAATGGTTATATGTCAAAGAGATACAGAATGTTTATCTATAACTTTTTGTGGTTCAAGAATCAACTTTCATTCTTCATCTAATTTGGGAAGTTCTATTTACATTGGCATATTTTTTCCCAAAACCTTTTTTAGGCAAGATACATGAAAAACCTTATGAATGCAAGAATAAGGAAAATATAACTTCTATACCACTTGTGCAATCCTATGAATAATTATTTAGGGCCATAACAGTTTTGCAGTGTGGAAAAAGTCGGCAAAAAGTCCCGACTTTTTGAAAAAATCCCGAATTTTTCCCAGAGCCGACTTTATTGGCCGAATTTTTGCCGACTTTTTCATCCTTGAAAAAGTTGCAATTTTATCCTCGAAGTCCCGACTTTTTGCTGACTTTTTCGAAAAAATCTTGAGTGAGGTAGTTTCTTTAATAATTTTTTAATTTTTTTTGAAAAAATCAGGATTTTTTCCAAAAATGAATATTTTTGTATTTTTTTAGTTTTGCCAACTTTTTGCCGACTTTTTCAAAAAACTCCCGTCTTTATCGAGTATTTCAACTTTTGGACCCTTGCCAATTTAATCCCGACTTCGACTTTTTTCACATTGAATTTTTGAGCTAATTCTTTATTCTTCCTTTTCTTGAATGAAGATTGCTTATAATGTTATAATCTAAAAAATACCCAATTACCCTCCTCAAATTATCTTTCACTTCAATGTTGTTCCCCTTGTTGTTTTATCATGTTTCATGTCATTTGAAGGTTTTCCACAATAATTTTGAAATTTTCTTTAGTATTTTCCATATGTGACTCTATTTCCTATACTTTGGACTTATCTTGCAAAAAGTAAGAGATACTAGGAGTTGGATATCCATAAAGGGCCTTAAATGGGGAAATTTTAGTAGATGTGTGATAGGTAGTATGAGAGTATCATATTACCATTCTTCCTTGAGGAACCCACTTCATCCATTAAGATTTCTCTTCTAAAGAGTAACATTGTAGATAACCTTAAAAACATTTGTTAACTATTTTTGTTTGACCATTTGATTGTGTTTGATATGTAGAACTCATGGCAGCTAGTGTTTCTCCACTCATTAAATAATTATTTCCAAAAGTTTCTTGTTACTATTACTTTAGTAAAACCATGAAGACTATGAATTTCTTTCACGGACACTTCTGCCACTTGGCTTGTTGTTTATGTACTTTGAGCTCTACAAAAAAAATCTACAAAATTTGTCTATATAAAGGACCACAAAAATGTAATACTTACCTTTATATTTCAGTAACCCTGTAATAAAGTCTATTGATATATCTTCTAGTCTTTGAATATGTATGTAAAATGTTTGAAGTAACCCTAGAGATTTTACTATCTCTCTTTTACTTGTTATGCAAACCTGACCTTCTCTTACAAAATTTTGAATATATTTCTTCATTCCTTCCAAAAATATATTTTTTGATCCTTTGAGATGTTTTAAGGAACCCTGCATCCTACCATCAGAGAGACATGGGACTCCCTTAATATTTTTTTATTCAAATATGCTTGCGTGCATACAAATATTCTACATTTGCACCAAAGTATATCTCTCTTTCACTCCCAATGCTCCATAGAGTTCATCCCATCCTATATAAATTTTAGTTTTTGTATAGTACTATTGTCATTTTTCCATTATGGCAAGCTTCTTCTAGCCACCTAGGAATAGAAAATGTAATTGGATATAAATTTGAGGCCTCTTCTATTTTAGAAAGAGCATCATGTACTAAATTTTCCTTACCCTTTTTGCAGATTATCTCAAAAATAAAACTTTGCATTTTTTCTCCTCATTTTTGTTAATCTTCCAATGAAATCCATAGCTTCAAAAAATACTTTATGCTATCATGGTATATCTTGAATTTAAAGTACCTCCCAGTGATATACTATCCCCATTTTTTATTGCATGTAATATTGCTTCCATTTATTTTTCATATGTAGATTTCACCAAATATTTTCTTTGAATTCCTTGCTTTTAAAAGCCAATGATATCCCTTATTGTGTTAATGTTACGTAAATTCCTTGTCCTAGTGCCTCACACTATACTATGAATGTTTTACCAAAAGTAGGTGCAACCGATGTTGGTGTAGAAGACATGGCATCCATTAAAAGAGAGAATGCCAAAGTAGCCTCATCATTCCATATAGATGATATTTTCTTCAAGAGATATGTGAGTGGACTTGAAATGCATGCATAATTCTTAAAAAATGATCAATAATATCATGTAAGTCTAAAAAATCTTCTAAGAACCTTGATTTTCTTAGGAATAGGTCATTTTGTAATAGCTTGTATCTTTTGAGGCTCCAACTTCACTCCTTCCTTTAAAACAATATGAACCAAATACTCAAATTCTTATTTCCCAAAAGCACATTTGGATATTTTTACATAAAAATGATTGTTATCAATAATTTATATAACTTTTCCACATGTTTAGTGTGGTATTCCCATGATTTATTATAAATATATGTATTATCAAAGAAAACCAACACAAATTTTATAAGATGGGATCAAACAAAATTGTTCTTAAGTCGATCCCGCTGGACTTCAAATGGCAATAAAACATAATTCAAACCAAATTTGCGTTCCAAAATAGCCTGCTGACATCGGCCAATTTTGTGACGCGAAAACCAAATGAATTCTGCCCTAATCTTTTTCGGGTCCGAAGTTGGGCTGGCGTACAGAGGGAGAGTTGTGACGCGAATTTCTTATCAAATTCACCCTAATCTTTTTTGGGTCCGGATTTCCACTGCGCGAGCGGCCCAAACAAAGATCCGTTCCTATCCCTCTGTGATGAAACCATCGTACATGCTGACGTCATCAATCAAAACCCGCCACCGTTTTGACTTTGTAAATAAAACAAATTGCGTCTGCGTCATTTTCATTGTTCCGTGTGCTAGCCAATCTTCCATGCAACAAAATTCAAAAACCAACTGTTAACGCTTGCTAACCGTTACCTTGCTGAAGAGAATTGAAGCCGAGTATTTCAGGGTTCTTCTGTCATAACCAGCGCCTATTTAAACACGTTTACTTCTACAAATAAAATAATATTCAATTTCTCCTCCTAAACTCGTAAAAAATCCTACTTTTGCTTTAATTTCCGTACTCATGTTCATAGTTCGCTTGGCTCTTTTCGTCTTAACTGCAATTATATTCCCAAAATTGGTAATTGTGCCCCTTTTTTCCAAAACCCCGACCCATCGAACAAGAACCCGAAATGAAGTTCGTAGTCTGAATGTCGTGCCTATCAATGCCTCAGGACTCAGACTATTTCCTTTAGCCATGATTTTCAAATTACACTTCTTCAAAGGAAAATCCTCTTCGAATATCACTGCAGAAAATTATTTGATACCCCACATCTTTGACTTGGGACCCAAATCTTCCTATCATCTTCCCTCGTCCATATTTTTACCTAGTTAATCCATTATTGCTACGCAACATATCCAACCAACGAGCGCTTATCTCAATTCAAAATGTCCTCTTCAATAAAATCGCTACTCCATAAATGAAATGTCACAATTCCAACTCGGTCAAGCTCTCACTCCCCTATCCATGGCGAATATTTGAGAAATCTACTAAGTTATCCCATGAAGAGTTAAACCACCACAACCTTCATGTTACCAAAGCATTTCCAAATTTCAAAAACCTCCTCTGTATGTTACACTTATTTCATCGATGAGGGTACACTTATTTTAAACATTATATCTTCCATAATGGGTTTCAATACTAGTGAGTATGTTGATCAGTTAACCCTAGTATTGTTATCCATTTTTACCCCTGGACAACCTCCTACTGTCAAGTACGATTTTTCATCTTATATTGCTGACAAAATCCATGATCAGTTCATGAGATTTGAGAATGAGAGAGTATTTAAGTATTCTTCTGTCATATATCATCTCATGATTTACTTTCGGTCAGAAAATCTCCCTTTTTATGTTAAGAAACTTGATGCCAAAGGGAATCCTAGGTCAGTCATCTTTTGGTCTGCCATTACTCACAATTCCTCTGATTCTCCTTATTCCTATAATGAGTTTTTCGACCTTTTTGTTCATCCTGCAACTACCTTGTTGACAAGAGTCTCTCCTCCTAGAATTAACAATGAAATCAAGAAAATCCTTCAGCTCTCAAAGCATTACAAGATAGGTGACTGGTACCTATATCAAAACTACACAGAGATCAGGATATATGGATGTGAATTATGCCCATTCAAACTGCCCAAGTATGTCTCAATGAGACTCTTTGCATTAGAATATTTCAGGCAGATGAATAATTCAGATATAATTCATTTTTGCAATGCAAAGAAAAAGGCTCAACTCAGGATCAAGAGCCAATTAGGTCCCTTCATTTGTAACTCTAGGGAAGCTGGAAAGGAAGCCGAAAGGATTTTAGAAGACTATCTCCGACTACAAAAGAGTTTCTACTGAGTGCCTTACGATCCAAACAACTTTATCTGTGATAGAAGAATGAAAAATAAACTGTCACCATACATCCATCAAAGAATCCCATAAATAGAACAATATGCTAATATGGATGAATGGACAGAAGGGACATTGGTTGAAAAAGATAGTGAGCAGGTCAATGTTGAAAATGTAATGAAAGTTTTTGAAAAGATACTTGACCTAGAATATTTTGGACAGGTGCAGGGATCTTCTTCAGCCAAGACTTTACAACAAAATTTGTAGGAGATTAGTACAGTAGCAGTAGAATATAAAGGAAAAGAAAAGGAGCCTGATATACAAATAATTGAAAAATTCATAATGACAGAGCAATCAGAGACTTCTAAAGAACAAGGTCAAGGAAAAATTCCTCCTACTCAGATCAGTGAGCCAGAAATTTCTATTTTACAAACTCCTCTGAATATAGAAAAGGGAAAAAAGAGAGAGGTTGAAACAACTACTCCTATTGGTGGCTTTTTTGAACAACAAGATGTTAAAAGGCAGAAATTAACTCCCCTTCCAGAAGATGAATCATTTTAGGAAATCCCTAATAGTCAGGGAAGAGAAGACAATCAGCAAACAGGTACAGGTAGTGGGACATCCACTAATTTTCAAAAATAGGAAATACAGAGGCAACAAAGTGCATAAATATATTGTTTCAAACCTCTCGTTAAAACTTCCTGTGACATCAAAAGAACATTCATCAATATAAAGGCTAGGAACGATCCACTTAGACTTCAAGTGTACAACCAATATTTGAAGATGGCTCCGAAAAATCAAGAAATATTGATGTCAGCTTATGACATCCAACAGGGTAAGATGTTAATGAGCCATTTCAAGCCCAAGGTGCAGCAGCCTCAGACAGCTGCAGATTACATTAGGACTAATTTTGAAGTCTTAGCAAAGGATATCCATCCTTTAGATCAAATTGAGCTACACAAGCAAACAGGTGAGATGATTTATTCTACTCTGACGGATAAATCAATGATGACCCATAAGTTGTAGGATTCTTTGGATAATACTAATACATAGTTGCAACTTGAAAAAGCCTCCTCCCAGGCTAAGGATAATAGAATCAAAACTTTAGAGGAAATAATCATTGTTTTGGGTCATAATCTTAAAGATGTGAAATGTATTGAAGCTTTGATCAAGAGAAAATATGATGATATTGCAGCTCTGAGAAAAAAATTAAAGTTACCGGCCTCAAGACATCCACAAACTGCAGAAATCATCAAACAAAATTCTGAGGAAGAACTAATGGATTTTCTCTTAAAATTGAATGAGCAACTTACTGCAACTGAAAAATAGCTTGAGAATGCATTAAAAGATAAGCAGGAAAATATTCTAGTATCTACAGCAGGAGTAGTGACAGGTACAACAACAACAGGTCAGCCAGCAGAATTGTCACAGAGCAACACTACAAATTTGAACACTGATGAATTAACAAAGTCAATGGAAGATATGAAACTTCAGGCCATAGAGCTTCACAAAACAAAGGAACAATTGGCCACTATAGAACATAAATATGATCTTTCAAAAATGAGTGTTGCTGATAAAACAAGAGAAGTGAACAAATTAGAAAAAACATTCAAAGCATTGGAAAAGGATCTCACATTGGAGAAACCTTTAAAAGAAATAAATGAAATTCTTTTGGATAATATCATTCAATCAATAAAGGATGTTTGGTCCTCAATTCAAATAATGGATGAACAGAATAACTTAGTTAAACTGGCTTTGGATGAGATTGAGAGATCAAGAAAAGAGTTGGGAAATATGCCAGAAGAGGCCAATAGACTTATAAATTTTTTGAATACTCAGACTAAGAATCAACTTGCAGAAATTGGTATTCAGGACAGAACCGAAAAAATTCTGGAAATAAAGAGAGTTTTTACTAAAAGAACTCTAGTACAGAATTTAGAACGAAGGTGTTTAGATATGCGAGAAGAAATCATTGCCTTCAGAGAAAGATTGAATATTTGGTTAGATAGAGGATTGCCCAGTCCTATAGTTGCAGAAGATAAGCTAATGGACCTTGATAGTTATGTTGAAAAATTGGACACATATGCTGATAATCAAGCTAGTTATTCAACCAGTTCATCAACAGCAGCATTGCCTACATGGAAAAACCTTCATGACAGATTGGAGAATTTATTTTATCTTGTGCATGAAGTAAATCATTTGTTCCCAAATCAGCCTAATTTCTTCAGATATACTGAGGCTAATGAAACACTAAGAAATTTGCAAAGGAACAGAGTGCCAGAAGTTCAATGGTGGGAAGAAATGATGTAACTTTTGTAAAAAAGTATCCTTACATAAATTTTTTCCTATTTACCACAGTATATCATGATAAAAAGGATAAAAGGATGAACAAAGGTCAAAGAGTATCAGATTAGTTAAAGAGTATGAGTGAAACGAAATAATTAACATAGAATTACTGAAGAGGACAGCAGCAAGCCAAGATATAGGGCCTGTCTCCAGCACATTCTTAAAAGAAGGAAACAACACAACATCAGTTATCATTTTTCTTATCTACGAGACCATATGTCTCTATATTGTTGTAAAATACTTATTAGTTATCCTAGATAATATCTCAATTTGTTATGAGATATTTTGTATGATTTTTTGTATAAATACTCCATCAATTGGAGTAGTAAGTGTGGATTCATATACTTTGCAGTAACATTGACTTTTCCGGAATAAAGTGTTGTTGGAGAAATTTCTTTGTGGCTTGCTGGATGATGAATTGATGCTAGAGACTTTTTACAGGATTCATGTGTCAAACTACGGATCAATAAGTCATTTCTATCTTGTGTTTTAAGTTTTTATATCTGTTTATTATATCACTGTGTTTCATTTCTGAATAATTAATGAAAAGGAGTAAATCAGAAGGTACTTAAGTGTAATCTGGTTTTAATCATTATTATTCTAAATGTTTTCTTCTAAACTAGTTATAAATAGTGAATTCTTAATTGCTCATGTTTTACTAGTTTAAGCATTTTGATTATTTAGTAAAGAATACTTAAATGCTCTTTATTGATAATCACTCATTTTTCTCTCTTTGAATGTGTTGAAAGATTCTTAATTGCCTTTCATCCATTTTAAATCCATTTCATTGTTTTAAGATTTATAATTGTTTCCATGTTTGACTATCTTGCCCTGTAAAACCATCTTTCGTTGATAAACTTAATCCAGTGAAGCCATTTTTTTTTACTCCATTGCCCAATGGCCTGAATTACTCAATCTTGCCCTTAGCTATTGAATTCCACCACCCAAATTCAAATAAAACCCCTGGACTTTATAACTAGCCTAAATTTTCTAAAACAAAGCTAAATTTTATAGAGAGAGCCCTCTCTGGGTACAGATTGGCTAGATTCGTACCTAAAAGATTGGTTTTTGGTTACCTCGGACCCCTTTCCTCTTTCAACAACTTCAAGGGAAATCTGAGTGATAACATAGTGGCGACTCCGCTGGGGACCTGAATAATTTCATTGTTACTATTGTTTATTTTATAAACTATAGACGGAGCCTGAAGATTAGCCAGGTAGCCTTTGAAACTACTTTTGCTTTGCAATTGCAGAAGTAAATAAATGTTGACATCCAAAACGTCGGACCACATTGCGTCGGAATTGCGTCGGAATTGGAACAATGGATGTCGGTACTCTATCTATTGCTTTAATATTCTACATACTGCTATTTCAATTTCTTATAGATGCCTCGAGCATATTTGGACGCTTTCTCAGATTTGTCGATAATCTCCATGTGGACCGTTACTGGGTTTTATATCATGTCCCTGTATGTGACATGGGGTATTTTTCTATCATTGTCTGGGGTGGGACTTCCGCTTTTCTGGATGGATATTTGGGTTCCAATCTTCAGATGTGAAAATGTAATGACTTCATGGACTGTTTTACTTCATATAATATATTCAAAACAACGTTTTTCCTCTTGTGAAAAAAAAAATGATTAATGTTTATCACTCTGCCTTCAAAACTAGCGATGCTGGTCTATGTTGCTGGTTTATTGATATGGTCTGATGGTCTTTTTATATTTTGGACATATCACACTCCTCACATGATTAGCGTTTTTCTCTGCTCAAGGATTTTGGGTACTTTAATTTGTATTTGGAACAATGGACGTCGGTACTCTATCTGTTGCTTTACTATTCTACATACTGCTATTTCACTTTCTTATAGATGCCTCGGGCATATTTGGATGCTTTCTCAGATTTTCGATAATCTCCATGTGGACCGTTACCGGGTTTTATATCAAGTCCCTGTATGTGACATGGGGTATTTTTCTATCACTGTCTGGGGTGGGACTTCCACTTTTCTGGATGGATATTTGGGTTCCAATCTTCAGATGTGAAAATGTAATGACTTCATGGACTGTTTTACTTCATATAATATATTGAAAACAACGTTTTTTCTCTTGTGAAAAAAAAATGATTAATGTTTATCACTCTGCCTTCAAAACTAGCGATGCTGGTCTATGTTGCTGGTTTATTGATATGGTCTGATGGTCTTTTTATATTTTGGACATATCACACTCCTCACATGATTAGCGTTTTTCTCTGTTCAAGGATTTTGGGTACTTTAATTTGCATTTGGAACAATGGACGTCGGTACGTACTCTATCTGTTGCTTTACTATTCTACATACTGCTATTTCACTTTCTTATAGATGCCTCGGGCATATTTGGATGCTTTCTCAGATTGTCGATAATATCCATGTGGACTGTTGCTGGGTTTTATATCAAGTCCCTGTATGTGACATGGGGTATTTTTCTATCACTGTCTGGGGTGGGACTTCCACTTTTCTGGATGGATATTTGGGTTCCAATCTTCAGATGTGAAAATGTAATTACTTCATGGACTATTTTACTTCATATAATATATTCAAAACAATGTTTTTTCTCTTGTGAAAAAAAAATGATTAATGTTTATCACTCTACCTTCAAAACTAGTTATGTTGGTCTATGTTGCTGGTTTATTGATATGGTCTGATGGTCTTTTTATATTTTGGACATATCACACTCCTCACATGATTATCGTTTTTCTCTATTCAAGGATTTTTGGTACTTTAATTTGTATTTGGAACAATGGACGTCGGTACTCTATCTGTTGCTTTACTATTCTACATACTACTATTTCACTTTCTTATAGATGCCTCGAGCATATTTGGATGCTTTCTCAGATTTTCGATAATCTCCATGTGGACCGTTACTGGGTTTTATATCATGTCCCTGTATGTGACATGGGGTATTTTTCTATCATTGTCTGGGGTGAGACTTCCACTTTTCTGGATGGATATTTGGGTTCCAATCTTCAGATGTGAAAATGTAATGACTTCATGGACTATTTTACTTCATATAATATATTCAAAACAACGTTTTTCCTCTTTTAAAGTTTCGTTTTTTTTTTTTAAATTGAACCTGTCGTCGCTATACCGATGCCTTGTAAGCATCGGAATTGCGATAGATTAGAAACGTCGGAAGAGCGACAGTATAAAACGTCGAACGAGCAACGTTCAAAACGTCGGACCACATTTCGTCGGAATTGCAACAGTTTACAAACGTCGGAAGAGCGATGTCCAAAACATCGGATTACATTCCGTCGGAATTGTGACAGTTTACAACCGTCGGAAGAGCGACGTCCAAAACATCGGACCACATTGCATCGGAATTGTGACAGTTTACAAACTTCGGAAGAGCGACGTTCAAAACATCGGACCACATTTCATCATAATTGTGACAGCTTACAGACGTCGGAAGAGCGACATTCAAAACATCAGACCACATTTCGTCGGAAGTGCGACAGTTTACAAAGGTCGGAAGTGCGATGGATTGGGAAACGTCGGAAGAGTGACGCGTGTTTGGAAGCGACGGAAAAAGTTTCGATAGTGCGACACTTTTTAATTGCGTCGGAACTGCGACATTATGGTAAACCAAGTTTTTCCCACCCTCGCACTGTCGCTCTTGCGACGACTATGTGTTGGAATAGCGACGAATTGGCCATTGGAATTTCTGCCAAATTTTCTAGTGATAAAAGAGGTGACTTGGGATTGATATGCAGGTTGCTTCAACAGTTCAGTCAAGGGAACTGGGATTTTGACTTTCTCAAGTTCCTTTTGCAGACTGAAGACAAGAGAGGACTTATCTGTTACAACCTCCTTTGACTCTTTATTTTCAGCTGAGGGTTTGACTTCTTTTGACACAAACTTGGTATTAGGGGGAAGGACTACTTTTGAAGAGGAAGGAATTTGATCAGTAGACTGCAAAAGTTTGTTTAGAGGGCCCTTACCTTTGTCTGTGACTTTCTGCATTGTTTATTCCTTCTGAGCAAGTGCTTCTTTCTGGGGTAGCTCTTCTTCTTAATCTTGAGTATGAGTCCTCTTCCTAGAAGATCTGAGATCATATCTTCTATTGAACTGTGCTTGCATGAAATCAGAAAATTGTTTACAATAATGATCAATTTCTGTGTCTTCTGTGTCTTTGGCCTTTTCTTCTTCTTGTAATGAGCACTCGGTTCCATCATTTCCTCGCAAGGGGCATTCTTCTCCATCGCTATTTGAAAAAGCAAGATTTTCATCCTCCAGTCCATAGGCAGTGTCTTCAGTAGGATCATCTACTGGACCTTCCAAGTACAATGGGTGTGGTACCTGATCTTGTTGTTCTTTTAGTTCCCTTGGAAATATTTGCAGGGGTGGTTTCCTATACTGAGGATTGTAACCTCTATTTGGAGCATTGTGGAAATTCTTGGAGGCTGAATTCTTGGCTTCCAATTCAAGCTTGACCAGTTTACGAGAAAGGTTCTTAATCATTTTTCTCATTTCTTCAATTCTATCATTAGCTGAGTCTCTGTCTTGGTAGGAGGTAGATACCTCCTCTTTGCCCCTTCTTCTAGTATCTTGTTCAGATTTTCCCTTTGATTTTCCAGTGGAGGCAAAGTTTGCTTCCAACTCTAGTGCATCTGTCTGAGCATCATCCAAAGTAGCAAGCTTTCTTTCTCTGAGAGAGAAACCAAATTCTGAATCAAAAGCTGCTACAAAAAAAACTTTAGCAGCAGTTTGATGAGGTTTCATATCAGCAGGAAGACTCAAATACAATTTATTAAATCTCTTGATAAATTCTGACACTCCTTCATTATGTCTTTTCTTGAGTGTATTGAACTCAGTAAGACAATTTCCATGGTATTTCTTCTCTCCCCACTTTCTGAGAAAAGTATCTTCCATTATTTCCCAAGTGGTAATAGAACGACTTACCAATGTCTTAAACCATTTTTGAGCTTCACCATCAAGAGATTGGACAAATAGCCTTAAGACTACATCTAAATGTTACACATTATAATTCTTTGCAAAAACACAAAAGACCTCAAGATGTTTTTGAGCATCAATCTAAAATCTTCAAATAATCCTATGGCATATCATTCAACACTTGGGGTAATGCCATAGGGGCATATTTATTTAGCAAGAAGCCTGGAAAATTGGCCATTGGAGGGGGTGGAGGTAGTGCAATATTTTGATGAGTAAGAGGAGGAGGAGGAGGTGGAAGCGGGGTATGAATAACAATAGGAATGTAATGAACAACAGCTTGAGGTGTTGAGGGGAATAACGGTATTTTAATAGCAGATAATTCAGTGACTTCCTTGACCTCTTCGACCTCAGGAGTAGGGTGAAAATTATCTTTATTTCTGGCACCTCCTTGGGGTGGACTATCTGAATAATAATCGGTATCTCCCACAGTGGAGTCAGGAACTAGCACTTGAGCTACTTGAGAAGAAGAGGATGGAAAGTTTTCTATAGACAATTCAGGGATTTCAGAGTGGACTAATTTTATTTCCCTCCAATTTCTTCTGTGTATGATCTTTTCGGGGTCAGACACTGAAGGTCTCTTTGGCTAAGACGTATCTGACCTCAGGTGTGGCTTACGAGGAGCGAGGACTGCAAATGAATTTATCTAAAAAACAAATGTGGAGTTGCCAAGGTGAGGGATCTACAACTCTCAACTCTCCATACTCACCTACTTGAAGAGTGAATTAGGTTTTTTCGAGGCCCAGTAATTTAAATTTTCTCAACTTCGTTCCCCGGCAATGGTGCCAAAAATATGTTGTCGTTCCTAGAGACAACCTTGAGTTGTGAAAGACCAGTGCCTAGGACATCTTATATTATCAAGGAGCATATGGTATAACAGAGGAAGTTATCAATAAAAAGCTCTCATGCTATTTCCTGAAAAACAAGGAATATTAATTTGAATGGGACCAAGACCTTCAGAAACTAACACAGAGAAAGGAATACTACAAAGGCAACATGCAAAACTCCAATATAAAAGAAACAGACAATTCAGAGACATCTTACTGTAAAGAGGGCCGATTCAAGTGTTATGCCACATAAATCAATTATCAGAAGGTGTTTACTGTGAATTAAATATTGAGAGAATACTAGTTGTCGTCAGGCTGATATCCAGATACACAATATTACCATGTAATGGGCTTACCAATCTAATAATCCATACATGACAATAGTGTTTTAAAAACACCCTCCCAAAGAAACTAATATAGCAGAAATATGGTTTAGATGAATAGTGGAACAGAATATCATGCCTGAGCCATATTTAAAGCGCTTGACTAATCCGAGCATGGGTATCAACTAGGATAAATCCATACCAAAAATCAGTGAGCCACTCGCATTCCAGAAACATGATACAGGAAAGATGGATGAAATGAAATGATTTATTAAAATAACACATATAAGAGAAAGTTACAAACTGTGAAATACCAAAGACCAAAATCCTCTTAACAGATGGAACTCCTCCTCACTGAGACCCTACAGGCTCTGAGCCTTCATACAAGAGTTCAACAAAATGTATACAAAAATCCCTTCACTGCATAATTTTCTTATAAAATCTGGAACCCTAAATCATCTGTTCTTCGGGAGATTTATAGGAGAACAAGAAAGCTCTAAAAGGGAGTAGGTGATGAACATTTAATTTTCCTCATTAAAAAAAGATGGAAGAAACGTGCACGCCCATACTGCTGGATGACTCTGTAGCATTGTATGTATTTTGCTGCCTGCTTTCTGAAATAAATGAACTGAGTAGAAATCTCTTCAGGAACACGGTAAAGAAGTAAAATCACATAGAAATTCTGTCCTTTCCTGAAATAAGATGGTGCTGAAAAGAAAACCTTAGGGTGTTTTTTTCTGCGAATGGTGCCCTCTGCCTTCTAAACCCTGAATTACGGCTAAAAATATTTAATGTTGCGCGTTAAATTTTTTGATCATTCACTGATATTTCTCTGCTGCTCCATTAATGTCTCCCTCTGCACAATCTATGCTTTGAACGGCTCTGGAGGATTTGACAGATTTTAAACCTGCTTCTTTAATGGAAGTCTTGTCAACATACCTTCCAGAGCCTTTCTCCATAATTACAGCCTCTAGAAAATGGTACTTTGATGTGCTCTCTATTACAGCAATAGAGATTGTAAATCATGGCAGTTTTCCGCTGTTGTAACCCTGCAAAACCTGCAAACTCATTAGGAAAACCATGCATGGGGATGGTGGATGTGGTGGGGTGGATGAAAATGGTCGTACGAACATGGTGAAATGGTGGAACAATGCAGGGTGGCGGCGAAATGCAGTGAAACGATGGAAGACGGACTGGTGAAAGCTTTTAACTTAAAACATTGAAATTTGACTAATGAATGAAATATATAAGGGCGAAGGAAAAATACGGTAGACACGTGGAAAGGTGACGGGGCAGAAGACACGTGTCGATAGTGGGGAGGTAGGTGATCTAGACTGTCTGATCTCAGGAGGAGATCGACGGCTGAAAATGTGTCAGAGGGAGATGGACTGTGGGTCACCGATCCTTTTTCCCCGTGTTAACTTCCGCAGAGCTTCGAGGACCGATTGCCTTCGTATTGGAAATTCTAGATCGAACGGCTCACGTGCATATTGCGCCACGTCCACTGCCAAACTATAACGCATGATGAGCAGGCGGTTTTTAAACAGTGCGTGAGACACACATCACGCGATGAATGGCATCACTCTGAAATGAGAAATACTGCCCGCCTCGGAAAGGCGGTGAGATATAAACCATCGGTTTTGTACAGTGCACAGAGCGAGGACCACAAGGGTGGGTAAGCTGCGAACCGTTGATCTGCGATTTAAACGGACGGCGGACAGACAATTTGGGTGATGAACGGAGTGGGCCATGGGCGCGATGAAGACTTGTGAATGCCGTCGGATCTGTACAGATCGATGGTTATAAACTTTCCCGATATATATATGTGTTAAGCACCTTCATGGCTAGCACTCGGTTTTGACCTCTGGTCATGTGGATAAAAAGGTGTAGGGGCTAGGGCCGAAAGGTGCTAGGCCTTAAATATATTATAATGTGGGATTTCAGCCCGTTTATGAAATTTTTGAGGCTGGGAGAAGGTAACAATGAGCAAAAAATGAATTTCTCAGGGCAAAAGAGGGGGTTTGAAAGGTTTAAGCAAGATTGCTTGTCAAACTTTTAATAGAATGCTGACATGATCAATAGTAGGCTTAGGGGCTTTTGATCCCTCAGATTTAGGTATTTTAGATCCTTCAGGTCCACTTGTGCTCTATTTCTTAGGCATTTTGGGTAACTACTGCGAGATTAGACTGTTTGCAAGGGCTTTTTAACAGGGAGGAAACTGAGCAATTTAGGTTAAGGATGGGTTCTTTTGGACCTTTTTCTCAACTAAGTTAATTTGAGGATGTAAAACTGGCATAAAACAGAAAACAAGGATTTTTTGAGTTGGTTTTGATTGAAAAAATGGGTTTTCAATGTAATTTAGAGGGTTTTAGCCGTTTAAATCCTTAAATTTGATCTTTAGACTGTGAAATTCGAGGAATTTGGCTTTAAAAAGGCTTGAAATGGAAAACAAGATTTCCTGGGAAAAAATTTCTAGGGTTTGGCCTCCTTTTTGGTATTTTTAGGAAGTTTGTTTCAGTGAATTCTTCAATAAAAATGGGTTGGTTATCTTAAAGACAGTTTAAAACTCGATTTACAAGTTCCAATTTTGAGAAAAATACCTTTTTGTAGGTACTTGGCTCTGAAACGAATTTCTAAAGTTTTTAGTTGAAACTCGGGCTTCAGCTGTTTGTCTGGAGCAGTGAATAGATTCTCAGTCAATCTTCAGAAGTTTAATTCTAACAACTGCAAAGGTTTTGGGTGAAAAAAATAAGTATCAGGGCTTAAATGGCTTTAAATAAAGCCCGGGAAGAGTTATATCAGAGTGCAAATGCACGGATAATACAAAAATGGCTTAACCAAAGGTTTTAACCTTTTGATTCAATTACCATAATTGTCATTAAATGCAGGGCTTGTCAATGGCGGGAGGCGGTTTCAAAATTTGAAACGAAACCGGAGAGCAACTATCATGTGAAAATTGGGCAGTAAGTGGTTTAGAACCAAATGAACATGATCCAATATAATCTCGACACATCATAGATGGAAAAATTGTCAAAACAACCCATTTTGCGTCCATTTTTCATTTGGGCAGACGATCAGTTTTTGCGTGCAATATTGTTTTTGGGCCGTTGGATCTAGAAATTGAGTGCGAAGGGTCAAGATTGGCTTGGAAGGTGTGGCCAAAGGAAATGGTGGGATCAGGAAAATTATGTATGCGGGGCGTTTAAAATATATAATTAACCTTTATAAAATATATTTGAGGGCAAAGGTTTTAATCATATATTAGGGTGAGGTTTATATATGGCATGGGTTAATTATATAAAGTGACAGGCTTATATAATATGGTGGAGATATGCATACAGAAAAGGCTTAATTTATTTAAAATAAACCTTAGTTTGTTTTTAATAAACTTTGGGTTATAAAGTATGCGGGGGGAGGGGGGAGGCTAGTAAAACATTCTTCAAAATGAAATGTTATAACAAATGCAAATATGGGTGCGATAGTATTATTATATATTGATTTAAGCTTTGGATATACGTTTAAATACTATAGGGTCGGGATATTTATTTAGTGTTAGTTTTAGACCAAAGGGGATTTTATTTGGGTTTTAATTTATCACATGGGTAATAACATTGGTCTAAAATCTTTATAATAGTCGGTTTTGGGGTATTTCGATATAGGGAATTAATAATTAGGATAGGGTATTATTTATGGATTTAATAAACTAAGTTAAAAGTTAAGATGAAAAGGGGAATCGAATGCACACAAAAGTATATAAAATGACTAAGTAAAGTGTAAAAGTAAAGCAAAGCTTATATTTTTATCATTTCACTGATACTTAGTATAAAGTATTTTTGAGGGTTTTTGTATGTTTCTGAATGAATGGAAGTTAATTAGATGGGTTTATCTGCTTCATTAAGTAATAATGATTCTTTACTTATGAAAAGGAGTTATAATGTATGAATGAGAGATGAAATATTGATGAATGGGGATTTTACATAAGAATTTAATATTTCCAACTAACCAGTCACTGAGCCTTAGGTCTGGTCCCAACAAAATTCAGAGAAATTCTCTAAGCCTATTTGATTGATACTTTAGAACACTAAATGCCTATAGGGGAGGGGAAATTAGTGATTTTTCCCGATAATCCTTTATTACATGTTTTCTCCACTTTTTCTACCTACCCAGCCTTATTCTAACATTTTTCTTCATTTCTCAGGTGCATTTAGGCTTGCAACCTTGAAACGTTTATTCCTTTAAAGAATAAACTATATAAATCTACCTTATTTCATCTAAGGGCTTAGATTAAACTTTTGAGCTCCTCATTATTCTCTACATATCTATTGATTTGTCAGGATTAAATTGTCTGACAAATTTTTATTCTCTATCTAAAACTAGAAATTGAGAACATGACAAGTTAAGATTAAACAGTTTAACTCATCATGGATTATGGAATTTATTAACACTCTGCCATAATCATTTATTTTGCAGAAAAGTAAAAAGTAGTGACATTCGGACTTGCTCACTTTCAGGTCTTATTTTTATCTCTTTTTCTTTTAGGGTATATATTTTTTCTAAGTCCTTTGATCTTTATTTTTGGACTTTTTACCCTTTTTTTTAACTTTTATTATTATTTTTTCAATTTTTTCAAAATACGGGAAAACAACTTGCAAAAAGAAAGGTATGTGCATATTTACAAGACTATCAAAAGTTAATTCAAAATTATGAATGCTATAATTATAGGACCCTAACAACGACTTCACATGGGGATGGAATTTCCTAGTGAACTGTCAAGAACACCGCTGAATAGTAGCCTTCAACTTTGACCATGATGATCCAGTAATTTTCTTCTGTTTTATGCATTAAAAAATGCATATTATGACATTTTACCCAGCAAATCTTAGGGCCTTCTCTTCAGGCTTCAACTTTGTAAAGAAAATATCCAATCCAATCTAAAAACTTCAATGGACTAACTATTTGATAGCTCAGATGAATAGTAGTGCTTGAGAATTCTACCATTTGCTGGTCCTTCTTGTATATCTGTTCCATCCAAATATTTGAGAAAGAAAGCATTATTACCCCTATATCCATAAATTACATAAGGTCCTTTCCACAGAAATTCAAACTTTCCATGTTTTCCTTTGTCTTCTCTTCTAGAATCCCACTTTAACACTTGATCTCCAATGTAAAAATCATCCTCTTTACTTCTTCTATAAAAAATTTCTTGATTTTATCCGAAATGATCTGGTATTTCTTATAGACTTCTTCCATTTTTTTTTGTAGATGAATAGTTTGATTAATTCTCCTTTATATATCATTTATTTCCACTTGTGATTCTTGAATTATTTTCATTGCTGGAACACCTAAGGATGATGGAAAATTTGCATCCATTCCATATACAAGTTGGTAAGGGGATGTGCCAATGGAATATTTGGTAGTAAGTCTATCTGCCTATAAGGCATAGACTAACTTTTTATTCCAAGTCTTTTTGTTGTCTTCAAGTAAATTTTTTATGATATTTACAATAATTTTGTTTGAGGATTCAACTAGGCCATTACCCTGGGGGTAATATGCAGTAGAGTGACCTAGGGTAATATAATATTTATGACAAAAGGAAATCATCTTTTTAGATTTAAATTTTGTTTCATTATCAGTAATTATCTTGTGAGGGCATCCAAATCTTGACAAAAGGTTATTTTCTATGAAAGAAATAATGACTACATTAGTGACTTGTCTAGTAGCAATAGCTTCAATGCACTTTGTGAAGTAATCAGTGGCAGTCAAAATCCACTTATGTTGGCCAGATGATGGGCGGTGAATTTATCCAATGAAGTCTAAACCCCATTGTTGAAATGGCATTTCAGTTAAAATATTATTTAAGGGTAAAGGTAACAATTACTTTTTGCCTTCAAAAATTTGACATTTGTGACATGAAGTAACAAACTTTTTAATATCAGCAAACAAGGTAGGCCAGTAAAAACCAACTTCGGGGATCTTGTCAGTAGTATTTTTCCAATATAAATGCCCTCCACAGTCACCTACATGAAAGTATTTGAGTATT
Organism: Pinus albicaulis; assembly: GCA_034641835.2. Taxonomy (NCBI): domain Eukaryota; kingdom Viridiplantae; phylum Streptophyta; class Pinopsida; order Pinales; family Pinaceae; genus Pinus; species Pinus albicaulis. Next base: position 531,143,251 of record CM076577.1, read on the forward strand.
TTATTACCTTCTTCCTTTAGTAAACAATTCAATAATATCCCACTATGATCTCTCCAAAAAAGCACATTATCTAAGATACAAAATCTCATTGCTTTAAGTTTTAGAAATCTAGCTTTAGTCCTTGACAATTCAGGAGGAGCTTGTAAGTTTGAAAGTAAAAAGATGATATTTGAGTACCAAGGTGAATCTAGAAAGGCTTCAGTGATTGTTGGAGTCGCCATCTCTTCCTGGTCATCAACCTAAGAAATAAAATTTATATCTAGTGCATAGAAATTATATTCAGCCATTAACCTGGCTAATCCTTGTCCTTTAATGAGTTTTTTAGGTTTAATTTCTATGCCATCTTCTAGGATAGTGGCAATCCACTTACCTTTTCTTCCATCAGGACCATCCTGAGTAAGAATTTCTTTTACTACAGAATTAGGGACATAGGAAATTATGTGGGAATAGAGAATATAAACTCTAAAGTCTTTGATGGCCTTAACTAAAGCTAAGGCTTGTTTCTTCATTATGTTATATTTCAGAGGGGCATCTATAAGGGTTTTACTGAAAAAATCTATAGGTTGTTCAAAACCTCGATCATTCTTCTGCAATAAAACTGCAACAATGGTATGCTATGAAGCAAATGAAAAAATTATGAAATCTTTTCTGAAATCTGGATTGATTAAGACGGATGTTTTAGTTAAAGCCTGCTTTATGGATTCAAATGATTGTTTGGCTTCAATAGTCCATTTTATAATTGAATCTTTTTTGAGCATGTTCTTTAGTTCTCTAATGATTTCAGCTAAGTTTGAAATAAATATTCTTAAAAAATTAATCTTACCTAAGAAATCTTGTTATTCTTAGATATTTCTAGGTGGATGAATGTTCAGAATTGTTTCTATCCTAGCAGGATCAATTTTAATTCCATATTTTGAAATTAAATGTCCTAGTAACTTAAATTCCTCTAATCCAAAAATACTTAGGATTTAAAGAGATGCCAAATTTCCTACATTTAATAAAGACCTGTCTCAAATGATCCAAGTGTTCATTATCTGATTTGGGAAATACAGTAATGTCGTATAGATATATTACCAAGAACTTATGAATCTCCTTTGCAAAGGCTATGTCCATAGCTCTCTGAAAGTTTGCTCCTTCATTCATAAGACCAAAGGGCATTTTCACATACATTAAAGTGCCTCAAGGAGTGGTGAAAGTTGTTTTAGCCTGATCTTCCTTTTGGACTAGGATCTGGTTGTATCCTAAAACCATCTAACAAAGAAATCCTAAAGGAACCAACTACCCTTTGTAATATATGATCCATATTTGGTAAAGGGTAATTATCCTTTAAAGACACTTTGTTAAGATTTCTAAACTCGACACATAATCTAATTTCTCCAGTTTTCTTTCTTGTTGGAACTAGGTTTGAAACCCAATCAGAGTATCTGATTGGTGCAATGATCTGGGAATCATACATTCGCTTTACTTCCTTTTTTATCAAAGGTAATAGATCATGATTAATTCTTCTCAACTTTTGTTTGAATGGTTTTTTATCCTCTTTTATTGGAATTTTGTGTTGGATTATGTTTGTATCATAAGATTTGAGATCTTCATAACTCCAAGAAAAAACATCTTGGTATTCCTTAAAAAGATCAATGTATTTTTCCTTTTCTTGTAGAGGTAAATATTTAGACAGTTTTATCATCTTTGGTTTTAATTCTGTCCCAATATTACAATCCTCAATATCAGACCTAACTGGCTCCATTTTTGGCTTTTTAGGCACATCATTGGAGTCAAAGAGATCTTCTAAGGGGGTTAAAACTTTAGGAAAAAAATTATCTTTGAGATCTAACATGTCAATTTCTTCTTCAATGATTTCTTCAATATCTATCTTCTCTAAGTTATCTATGTCAAATTGACTAAATACAGTAGGTTTATCAAATTTATGTACATATATTTTATATATTTCACAATCCAAATCTGAATCTATATTACAGTTTGTATCTATTTTACAGTTTTGAAATTCTTCTTCATTGTTTAAGAAATGGTAAATCTGTTCATCCTGAGAGAAAATATGCCAATACTTGAGGTTATCTGAAATAATTAGTCTATATTTAACCTCAAAAGTGTACCTGTGTGTTGGTTGGAATGGTAAATTTCATGTACTAGAAAACGTTGCTAGGTAATGTGCTTGAGTATTTTGTTTTCTAGGTATAGCAGCAAATTTACATTCCAATTAATCATCAGTTAAATCTGTCACAGTGTCTCTATATTTGGCTAGTCTAGGGTTATAAACAAAATATACTGCATTTATTTGCTTTATGATTAATTTTGAATCTCCCATGATTAGTATTTTTTTCCTCGTAAGTTTCTAATAATTTGGAGGCATAGAATGAGTGCCTCATACTCAACCATATTGTTGGTGCATTTGAAGTTGAGTCTGAAGGCATGTCCTTCTGAGTGATTACTATCCATGTTTGTAATCCATACTCCTGCTCTTGCTCCTAATTTTTTAACTGAGCCATCAAAGTCTAAGTGCCAAAGGGATTCATGAAATATGTTTTATCAATTAGTTCAATTTGGATTTCATTATTCTCAGAGTTACATAAGATAAAAGAGTTCAGTTCAATTGGTGTAGAATAAATAGGATAATTTATAGATCTTTCAGCACTACTGACCATGAAATTCATTAATGTTTCCCTATATAGCTTTTTAGGTTGACAAAACATTGATATATTAGTATAATTCATGTCTAATTGTATAGATCCCTGCAAATTTCCTCCCCATGAGCAAGAAAGTAGCATACAATACTTAGGTGCGATATCAACTAATACAATGTCTATTAATATACTCTTACGAGGGTACTGAACTAATGTCACACATAAGTCTTTGATTAATCCTAGGCACTTAACTTTGATAGAATCAAATGAAAAAAAATCTTTGTATGGCCTGATTATTTCTAGATTAAGAGTTTCCATTATAGCTTTAGGCATTAAATTATGGGAAGCTCCTGAATCTAGCATAGCGTTATGGAGAATTTTATCATGAATGGTAAGACTGATATAAAATGGAGGGACTGATCCATCTGCATGCTTTCCATTTACATCAGGGCCAAATATCAACTCTGGTTGATTATCATTCAAATTAATTACATCTTCACCATCATTGTTATTCAGTGTTTCTGTTATGGTTGATTTTTATAAGTCATTTTTTACCAATTCTGTTAAAGGAATGGGTATTTTTAACTTAGCAATTTAATTTTGAATATTAAATGAGGGTTGAGATTTACTAATTTGAACTAATTCATCTTTAGTAATGATAATTTGACTTGGTTTTTTTTAGTTTCTATAGTTGTATTTCTATCTTCAATTGTTTTGACATTCTCTGTCTAAGTTTCCTGAGTTTTACTGCTTCTAACCTTCCTTTCAGGGACTGTTTGTGTAGCAGTAGAATTTTTATCAGAATTAGAAGTATCAGCAGGTGTTTTTGAATTATCAATTTTTGGATCTACTGATTTAGGATCAGCAAAAGGTGTTTTTGGATCTAAATTTTCTGATTTAACAGAGTTAGAGGCTTTTGCTATAACATATTTCTGTGTGTCTTTTGAGGCTCGAGCCACTTCATCAATAATATCAACAATTTTGGGACTTGATGATCTTTTAGGACTAGAAATGGGTTGAGAAGAATGGAAATTTTGCTTCTTTTCCCTTGGGATAATTTGCAAAACTTTTGTTTTTGGTGCTTCTATATTTTTCTTATTTTGATTTTGCGAATTGATTTTGGTAGAAGTCTCATTTTTTTCTTGTGTCTAAGGTTATACTGACTATGTATTTCATTTATGGAAAAGTCATAACCCTGTTTATAGTCAAAGGATTCATTAGACTCTGATTTGAGTTGTTGAAGCTCAAATAGTTCTTGATCTTCCTAAGTGAGGAAAATGGTATTGTTTTCATCTATTCCCATTATATGATTGATGTCATCCTCAACTTCTTCATTATTTTGAGAAATTTCAGCATAGTTCTCCTGGAATGGGGCCCTAATTGTTTGGTCTGGGCTTGTTTCTTTTTCTTTTCCCTGATTTATGCTTTTTCTAAAGTTGGGATTTCTGATCTGTTGTTGATTATCCCAATGGAGTCTTTTTTTCTATATTATCTAGTCTATTCATCATTCTTTATAAGGTTTTGGCTAAGCCATCTATTTTTTCATCTGAATTTGAATTTTCTTCTTTGATAGTCACCCTTATTTCATTTATGAGTCTGGCTTTTTAGCTAATATGTTTATTTCTACACTAACAACATCTAATTGCATTTTTTCTAAGGTGTCTAAATCTCTTTCCCGTAATTGATAAGCCATATCTACATCAAATCCATCAGGGAATTTGAGCAGAACAGAATAAAGAGTAGGTTTAAGAGTTGTAGGAATAGAATCATAGACACTATTCTACCTAGTGCAGTAATCTTGAATTGACTCATTTGGGGCTCTTTTTAATGCATCAAATTCAGAAAATATTTGAAGAGGGTTCTTTTTATTTTCCCATTTATTAAAAAATGTCCTAGGAAATACAGCTAAATCAGTTATGCTACCAACAGCTAGATATTTAAACCATTTATTTACTTCTCCAGTCAAAGTTTGAGCAAACACTCTCATTTGAACATCTGAGTGATCTATTTCATAAATTTCAAAGAAGTCTGTGATTTTAGTTCTGTGTTGCTGAGCAGCATATTGTGTAGTACCATCAAACAGTGGTATTTTTTTTTTATAATCTTGAGGCATGTCATGCAACTATTGAGGTAAGACAAGGGAAGCATATCTAGCAACCATGGCTAAAAGCTTAGTTTGACTAGAAGATCTAGTAAAAGAACTTGGCACTGTGCTGGAAATGATAGTTGATGAACTGAAAACTGTACCAAGAGTGTTGGGAAATGATATTGGGATATGAGTGGAACTACTAGGAAGTGAGAATGATGAATTGGCAAAATCATATGGTAAACTAGTGGGTATAGTGGATGAAGTAGATGGTGGAAAAAGTATTCTAGGCTGCAAAGGCAGTCTAGGGATAAATGACTCTGTGGATGAGTAGGGAGTGGTATTTATATATGATGTAACAACATACAGATATGAATCTGTAGCTGGTATTATTGTGGTGTGTAACTGAGAAACTGGGGGTTTGTTTGCATAAGTAAAAATTTTATCTAATTCAATAGCTTCATCAATATCCTTAAGAATTGTAACATTAATTTCCTCAACTTTGGTATGATATTTAGTTTTCTTTGATTTAGATCTTGCTGTAATAATTTTCTATTTTGTATTCAAGAATGAAACAAAAGAAGGGTCTAAAACAGTAGTTTTTGAATCATTTTTAGATTTTCTTTTAAATAACAAATGCTCGAATTTTAGATAAAAATCAATATCTTGAAGACTAACTAATTATTGAGATAATGAATTGACTCTTATTAATGACACTTCAGCTTCTAAGTTTTCTGTTTGTTTTTTTCTTTTTTCCAATTCGGTCTGGGTTATCTACCATGACAACAGGTTTAGGATCCGGGTTGGACCTGGTATAGTAAGTTTTCCTAGAAGCCATAATTACAATTTTTCAATACCCACAACCTATAAAAATAATCTTGAAATAAAAATATGAATAAAATAATTTTCCTTCAAGACAAATTTTATGATTGAGGATTGGTTAATTCCCCAGTATGGTCGCCAGGATGTTATCACTCTAGTAAATTCTTAAGCTGTGGGATTTTGGATATAAGTCAAAGAACTGTAGAGGTAACCACAAACCTACTTCAAACTATAGGATATGGCCTTCCTAGGGTTCAGAGAGGGCTCTTTCTTTAAATTTTAACTTTTTTATTTATTTATAATATTAGGCTAGTTATGAAAGTACAATTTGGTTTTGGTTTAAAGGGTTTGGTTGGAAAAAATCACTTGGAGGTAAGATAGAGATAAATCTACTTGTCCATTGGGCTATGGGGTCTAAATCAAACTATAAGCACTAGAAATCAAGGCCAAAAAGGTACAAATATATTCAGGGCAAGATAGATAACCCTCAAAGATTTGGTAAAGTGGTGTTTTGTGAGGTGGTATGATCGGGATAAAGGGCACTTAAGGATCCTTTGATTCAGAAAATGGAAGTAGAAGGCATAGGTCAAATGGGAGAAGGAGAAATTAAGGGTTACATGCACTGGAAATCATAAGAAAACATTAAAATGGTAGCTAGTTAAAGACATGGAGCACTTGACTAATCCTGTAGTAATACTCCTAGTTACACTTTCAGACAGAAAAAACAGAAAATGAATGCATGAAACTTAGAAAAGGAAACAATTACAAGTAGGAAGTACTTCACTCATCATCTTATCACAGGGATCCTGAATTGTGATGCCAATCAGCTTGTTCAGTCTGCTACTTCGAATTCAAACACACAATAGCCTCCAATGTTCAACAAAAATGTCTATAGTAAGTCCAACAATTTTACTTCACACTGAATACTTCTGAAATTGAAGTATTTATACAAAAAGTATTACAAATATCCTAGAAGAGTTCTAGGAATAACTTTAGGAAAAAGAAAATATCATTACATAATAAAAGGGACAGCTGCTTAACAAACTAGCAAGCTGTCCTCTTTTATTCAAAATAAATAGAACTGTTTTGCTAACAAGGCGCTTTTAGCTGCCTATGTGTCTTACTTGCTGGCTGTTAGATATTTTTATGCACTTGACTTGCCTTCGCTGATACTCTTCCATGTTGATACTCTTTAACCTGGTGCTCTTTAACACTGATACTCTTTGACCATTAGTTTTACTGTTTTACTGTTGTAAAATTGTCTTTTTAGCAGTAAAAAACATCAGCAAACTGTCTTTTCATTTTACCTTTCTTTTGCCTGTCTGTCTCTAGGTAAATTTTCACTATTTTTACCTTTTATCTTTACATCAAATCTATGAAAATTTTCCACTCTTTTGCTGTTGGAATTTGGACATTTTTTAGCTTCTTGAAGTTTTCATCAACCTCTGTATATCTTGCAAAAGTAGGCTTGATGACAAAGAGGTGCTTAATTTCATGCTGTAGAAAGAATAAATCCTCAAAATACTGAAGTAAAGCTTTGCCTGTAAGGGTGCCTTGTGCTAGCTGCTTATTTACTTTCTGTTTAGCAAACTCCCTAATCTTGTTGTCATAGTCCTTTTGTGGCATAAGTTTCTCATTGAAGACATGTATGTCTAGTAAGCCTTTTTGTTTGAGATTTGTATAATTTACCATAAATCTAGTTATGGCAAGGTTCATTGTTTCACACTTTTCTTCAATATTGTTCATTAAGCTCTTTTTAGTGACAAACTTCTTGATTTTCAAGATTGTCTCTCTCGTGTCTGATATTTTCATTTCTTCAAGTTTCTCCCTATTCTTTCTGTTTACAAATTTAATGAGTTTTAAAGCCTATGCAGGCTTATCAGTCAACTCATCCTTTGTATTTTTTATCTCTGTGGGCTACTAATAACAATTCTTTCTGCTCATATATAACCTGAATTGAAGGCCATCAATTATGAATGGCTTCAGTTATGTTAGTCCAGAGATGATTTTTAATATATGAGATCTACTCTGTGAAAGCCAATTCCTTTTGTAAATTCTTGAGTTGCTCTCCCAATCTTATTCTTTCTACTCATGAGTTTTGGCATTGATCTCAGCTATCTTATTTTCCCTCTCAAGATTTTCAATCATCTTATTCAGTCTGTTTGTTTCATCTGTATTTAGAGACATTTCTTCCATGGCTTTGATAAACTCGCTGGCTTCATCAATGTGTTGTACATTTGTAGTAGAAGTGTCTATAGCTGAAGTCACTGGAACTGCAGTTGCTAGTGGGACCTTTGGTGCTAATTTCTCTCCTAAAGTAGAGATTATTGGTGTAGTAATCACTGGGATGACTATAGGAATTTCTGGCTCTTTTACAATCTCTTTCTCTTGGACAAGCTAGTCCATTTGTGTTTCCATCCCCTTGATTTGTGCTGTCAATTTAAGTATGAGATCCATCATTCCCTCTTTTTCACTTTGATCCTGGAGGATTTCCTTTGTTTGTAGATGTTCACTTTGAGTAAGCTTAAGATGTTTCCTCAAAGCTGCTACGTCTTCATTATTTTTCTTGATTAATAGTTCTACTGCTTGGACATTTGAGGGATCATATCCCACCTGTAAAACTAGTTCCTCTAAGGCTTTGATCCTTAGGTCCTTGGCATAAAGTGATTATTTATCCATCTTCATTTGATCTTGCATATTAAGTATCGTATTTTGAATTTTATTGGCACTCATTGCTTTGGTTTCCACTGTAGAATACAACATTTCAGAGGTCTGTCTATGGAACTCAATCTAGTTCAGCTCATGAATATTCTCTGTGTCTACCTCAAGGTCCACCTTTTTATAGTCTGATACTGTTTTGGGTGTTGAGGTAGTAGGTTGTAAAAATGACAACATCATTTTATTGCTGGAATTGTCAAATGTTGATAATAACTTATTCTAATTTCCAAGCTTCTTCTTCAAGAATTGAGAATATATTTATGTCTTTATCTCCTCATTCTTCTGCTTAATTAGCTTATACATTTCCTTGATGTCCAAGTCCTTTTCCTCAGCTGGATGTGAGGAAGAGGCTTCCATGATGTTTTTCTTCTCAATCATCTGTGTGTCATTCTAATTGGCTGTTGTTTCCTTTTGAATTTCCATAAGTGTTTCATTGATTATGGTTGTTGTTATGTCATCATAGGTTACCGGAGCATCTGTTTCATCAATATCAATCGTTACTTTCTTCTTATCAACTGAACTGAGCTTAGGCATTTTGTTATAAATTACTTTAAATTTGGTCTTAGTTGTTGTCTCTGCTATGTAACCTCCTTCTTCTCTAACTATTTTTGATGTTTCTGGTTGTTTGACAACTTCTAAAGTTGGTGTTGTTCCTGTTTGTCTTGCTGCCTCTATCAAGGTGTTTTCACTCCATTCAATTTTATTTGCAAACTTTTCTATTTTAGGCTTGGACTCATGGATAAAGCGTGTTAATTTACACTTTACCCTTAGCTTGCTTAAGATCCCTTGTGGATCATAATTCCATAGAAAACTCTCATCAAATCTAAACTTTGATAATTTCTTTGCTATTTCATTTTCTGCATCTCTGTGGTTGATTATGAATGGCCCAACTTTATTCTTTAACTTAAACTGGGTATTATTTTTGGCTTCCATAAAGTTAATTGAATCTGCATTGAGAATTTGTCTAAGATATTCAAGTGAAAAATTTCTCATACACACATGCTTGGGAAACTTGTAGGGTAACAATTTTGACCCAAAAATCCTTACTTAAGTGTGTTTTTCATAGAGGTACCAATCTCCAACTTTTTTTTTCTCTAAAATTTGCAATATTATTTTCATTTCTTCACTGATCCTAGGTTGTTCTGATTTGTTTAATATGCTCATTGTTGGATGCAAAAATAGTTCTGAAAACTCTAAATAAGTAGAATCATTGGATTTTTTTCTCAGTAATGAAGTCCAAAAGAAAATTGATAGGGGCTTTCCTTCTACATCCATCTTTTGCAAAGAAACTGGAAATTTTCCTGCTTGAGAGAATAAAAACAAATGGAAAAGATAAGATGAATATCTAAAAACTCTTTCTGCGAGTAATTTAGTCAACTGGTAATGGATGGCATCTGCTATGAAACAGCATAGTCAAATATGATTGTTGGAGGTTTACTAGGAGACATGGTGGACGGGAAACCAAGAATAGATTCATCATTATACTCATCTGTAAAATATCCAAGGATAAAAGATAGCATAGAGATACTTTTTCTAGAACCATCAGGAAATTTATCTGAGTATGGAGGATTTATATTTGGAATGTCAACATGAGATGGCATAAAATTCTGAAAGATCATGAAACTTTTAGGGAAATATATGCCAAGGTATAACTAAGTTAATGCCTCTATAGACAAGGGGACTTCTTGGGGATCAGGTTGTAATTGAAGCATTTTATTAATTGATTGGGCTGTAATGGTAAAAAGTATTTTCTTTTCTGCATTTACTATAGCCCTTTGATTTGGCTCATAGTATTTTTGACAAAGTTTTATGATTGTTTGACCAGGATGAGTCAATAAGACTATATACTTTGGAAAATGGGTTTCCCAAATTGGAATATCATCTTTGTCTAGATATTTTTCATAACACTAGTTGTGTATATCTAGCAAATTAAACTCAATAACAGGGTCTGCAGTCAAGATCAGTCAAAGGAATGTTTTCAGCAGCAACCATAGGTGGTTGAAGGGGGTTTACTGTTGTAGAAAATTTGGAAGTGATGGTTGGGGTAGCCTTAGGGGCTTTGGATCTCTCAAATTTAGGTGTTTTAGATACTTCAAGTCTTCTTGTGCTCTATTTCTTATGCATTTTGGGTAACTACTGCAAGATTAGATTGTTTGCAGGCACTTTTTAACATGGAGGAAACTAAGCAATTTAGGTTAAGGATGGCTTCTTTTGGACCTTTTTCTCAACTAAGTTAATTTTAGGATGTAAAACTGGCATAAAACAGAAAAAAGGGTTTCCTGAGTTGGTTTTGGTTGAAAAAATGGGTTTTCAAGGTAATTCAGAGGTTTTAGCTGTTTAGATCCTTAAATTTGATCATTAGACTGTGAAATTCGAGGAATTTAGCTTTAAAAAGGCTTGAAATAGAAAACAAGGTTAATTTAAATTTTGCCAGGATTTTGCCTCTTTTTTGGTATTTTTAGGAAGTTTGTTTCAGTGAATTCTTCAATAAAAATTGGTTGGTTCTCTTAAAGACGGTTTAAAACTCCATTTGCAGGTTTCAATTTTGAGAAAAATGATTTTTTGCAAGTATCTTACTCTGAAACAGATTTCTGAGGCTTTTAGTTGAAACTCGGGCTTCAGCGGTTTGTCTGGAGCGGTGCACATCTTCTCAATCAATCTTCAGAGGTTTAATTCTGATAACTGCAAAGGTTTTGGGAAAAAACACTGAGAATCAAGGCTTAAATCGCTTTAAATAGAGCTCGGGAAGAGTTATATCAGAGTGCTAATGCGCGAATAATATAAAAACGGCTTAACCAAAGGTTTTAACCTTTTGATTAAATCACCATAATTGTCAGTAAATTTAGGTCTCGTCAATGGCGGGAGGCAGTTTCAAAATTTGAAATGAAACCGGAGAGCATTTATCACATGCAAATTGGTCAGTAAGTGGATTAGAACCAAATGAACGTGATCCAATATAATCTCAACATGTCACAGAGGGAAAAATGGTCAAAATAGCCCATTTTGTGTCCATTTTTCATTTGGGTGGATGATTAGTTTTTGCACTTGATATTGCTTTTGGCCGTTGGATCTGGAAATCGAGTGCGAAGGGTCAAGATTGGCTTTGAAGGTGCGGCCAAAGGAAATGGTGTGACTGGGAAAATTATGTATGCGAGGGGTTTAAAATATATAATTAACCTTTATAAAATATATCTAATGGCAAAGGTTTTAATCATATATCGGGGTGAGGTTTATATATGGCACGGGTTAATTATATCAAGCGAGAGGCTTATATAATATGGCAGAGCTATGCATACGGAAAAGGCTTAATTTATTTAAAATAAACCTTAGTTTATTTTTAATAAACTTTGGCTTATAAAGTATGCACGGGGGGGGCGTAGTGAAACATTATTTTAAACATTATTCAAAATGAAATGTTATAAAAATTGCAAATATGGGTGCGATAGTATTATTATATAGTGATTTAAACTTTGGATATACGTTTAAATACTATAGGGTTGGAATATTTATTTAGTGTTAGTTTTAGACCAAAGGGGATTTTATTTGGGTTTTAATTTAGCACATGGGTAATAACTTTGGTCTAAAATCTTTATAAAAGTGGGTTTTGGGGTATTTAGATATAGGGAATTAATAAGTAGGATAGGGTATTAGTTAGGGATTTAATAAACTAAGTTAAAATTTAATATGAAAAAGGGAATGGAATGCACACAAAAGTATATAAAATGACTAAGTAAAGTGTAAATGTAAAGCAAATATTATCTTTTTATCATTTCACCAATACTTAGTATAAAGTATTTTTGAGGGGTTTTGTATGTTTCTGAATGAATGGAAGTTAATTAGATGGGTTTATCTGCTTCATTAAGTAAGAATGAGTCTTTACTTATGAAAAGGAGTTTTAATGTATGAATGAGAGATGAAATAATGATAAATGGGGATTTTACATAAGAATTTAATATTTTCAACTAACTAGTCATTGAGCCTTGGGTCTGGTCCCAACAAAAGTCAGAGAAATGCTTTGAGCCTGTTTTACTGATAGTTTAGAACACTAAATACCTATAGGGGAGGGAAAATTAGTGATTTTGCCCGATAATCCTTTATTACATACTTTCTCCACGTTTTCTACCTACACAGCCTTATTCTAACATTTTTCTTCATTTGGCAGGTGCATTTAGGCTTGCAACCTTGAAACATTTATTCTTTTAAAGAATAAACTATCTAAATATACCTTCTTTCATCTGAGGGCTAAGATTAAACTGTTGAGCTCCTCATTATTCTCTACCTATCTACTAATTTGTCAGGATTAAATTGTCTGACAAATTTTTATTCTCTATCTAAAACTGGAAATTGAAAACATGACAAGTTAAGATTAAACAATTTAAATCATCATGGATTATGGCATTTATTGACACTCTTCCATAATCATTTATTTTGTAGAAAAGTAAAAAGTAGTGTCATTTGGACTTGCTCACTTTCAGGTCTTATTTTTACCTCTTTTTATTTTTGGGGTATATATTTTTTCTAAGTCCTTTGATCTTTCTTTTAGGATTTTTTACCCTCTCTTTTTTTGAATTTTTTTATTATTTTTTGAATTTTTTCAAAATATGGGAAAACAACTTGCAAAAATCAAGGCATGTACATATTTACAAGACTATCAAAAGTCAATTTGAAATTATGAATCCTATATCTATAGGACCTTAACACACTACAACGCATTGTTTGCCCTTACAGGGTGCGTTTCCCCCTCAGCCAACCAAATTCCATCAAAATTTGTCTTTTCTTTCAATTTTAGCCAATTTTCTGTTGTATTCTCAGATGTCAGATTTCTCTTAGAGACCAGTAAACATTACCTGTTCTTCCTCCTTTGGAAATTAGTTTGTTCAATGTTTCATTAGCTGTTTTCTTTATCATTGAAAAATCAAATTCAAAGTACTTAATTTTTGCATTAGATCAATTATATTTTCAAAAAGGAAATTGTCGTTTCATTCTTCATTTCTTGCAGAAAAAATTTCATTTCATACTTCATTTTCCTAAGAGAAATTTTTGTTTCATTCCTTGTTTCTGAAAATAAAACACTTGTTCGATTGATTTTTGCATTTAGCTTCTTTTACTCATTCACATTAAAGGAAACTAAAAATAAAAACATGCATGTGCATTCAGATATTTGTGTGTGCTTCATAGGAACAAGTTAGGGAAATCTGCAATTAGTTTGTGCTCTTTGTTGTATGCTCAAAATATGATTGCTCTATCCCTTAGTAGCTAGGATTTTCATTGAAAAACTGTATTGAAAACTTTTGCTTATCATTTATTTTGAATTTTAGGAATTTCCCAATACATCACGCGGTTAACCTCAAAGATAAACTTTTAAACAAGATCAACATAAAATTAATCTCAATCAACCTAAGAAAGCATTGTAACATTAACGATAACACTTAGAAGGTATAGGCTAGAGATTTGTTTTAGCTTCGTTAAACATAACAATTATCGTTAACTTGTCTACGATACATTTCGAGTGTGAAATCCCACTCCACGTACATAAGTATATCGAAGCCCGTCCACATACCTTCAGGTTTATAGGGTGGTTTTGTAGTACGAAAAGTATAAAGGGGTACTCTCACTGTGCAGTTTCACATTAGACAGTGCTAATACAGACTTGGGCTTCCACATACCTTCGGGTATATTTGGGTGGACAAGTTTAGGTTTCTTACCATACATAGGTAACCGAGTTGGCTGCCTTGTAACTTGTGATACACTGAACACAAAAGTCAGGGAGATTACATGCCCGTCATGATTAGTTCGCCAGGAGGTATTCTACAATTCACAATTACTTGGTAAACCTTTTGCCTAGTATTACCCTTTTATTTTTTTTTATTTTTTGTAATAAAATCAATCATTCATCGTGTAAGAAGAACACGCATTTCCCCATCATTCACGTAGAATAGCACTTAAACCAAATTTACCACTGGAATCCATTTCTGGATGGCAAAGGCAACACCGTTCTACCGAAACCAATACCACCAGTCCCTTTGGTGTGTCATCTTCATCACATATACCAGAGTCGTCTCGAGTCGTTTATATGCATCCTGGTTTATCAACTGTCATTGAAACAGAGTCTTCACAACTACCTGTGGACACTGTACATAAAATCGGTGAGACAATACATCCTAAACCCGATGTTGTTCAACTAGAAGTTGATCCGGATCCCATCATTATTTTACCAGAACATCTAGATCTTGAAGTCGAATGACTGGAAGTTTTTCCTGTATCGGTCGCTCGTCAGTCGATCGTAGCCATTGAGTCTTCCCTTTTACATAGTCAACCACCTGAAATATATCTCGAGCCTGACGAAAAAATTCTTCCACCTAGTTTGATTTCAATTAAGGAAGAACCTCAAGAAGAAACACCCTCAACTCTAACTCATTTTGGAGAGGAGATTTATCTTTACGAGACTATTCCTCGGTTAAATTACACTACTTCTTTTGATCCTGTTTCAAATTGAGTTCCCATAGATCCTATAGGGTATACACTAGCTTGTTTGACCATGGTTGGGTCAACATCTCCATTTGTACCATATGTTACCATTACGACAACATCTACTATTGCTACTCCGTCGATGTTTATCACGTCACCCGAGTCAGATATTTATGGTGGTCCATCCGTCCCACCGGATTACTAATCATTATCTAGAACCTACTCTAGTGCATACTCAAATCTATGGACTTCACCCATGTCATCATCTGGTATTCTATCTGGTACGTATCTAATGAGTACTGGACGACTTGATCCTTTATATACATCTTCAGTGCAACATCAAGCTGGTCCATCTGGGTACATTCCATCTAGTTCAATTTCAACTGGACTCTTGCCATTTGGAGAACAATATATTCCATATTATTATACTCCTCATGCTGGGGGGAAACCTATGGTCTCCCACTTTGATAGTACTCTGTTTTTTTTTGGTCACCCAAATTTTGGAATGATTGTTTGTCAGTGGAAGCCTATCTTGCCCATTCAACCACAAACAATTGTGCATTCATATAAATCAGTTCAACCTGTTGCACCTACATCTACTCCACCTGTTAATACCTAATTATTCCTGTTACAGGCTTAGTTGTCTATACCTCAACCGTCTCAGGTGGGTCCCTCAACCCATTACCCTCTAGTTTTGGGCCTTCAAACTCCAAGTCCTTCGACTGGTTTACAACAACCACCTGTATCCGAAATATTTCATTCACATGATCGATTACCATTTTATGGGATGTCATAGGCTCCTATTGGTCTTACCTATTCATAAACGGGTCCAAAATATTCTAGTTTGGGCTAAAATATTGGCATACAATCACCTTAGCAGCCACAACCTCAAATGTTACAACAACAATTCCAAAAACAACCAGCTTATCCAGGACTTGGTCAACATATTCCTCAAGGGTTTGGTCATCAAAACAACCCCTATCTAAGTTACCAGTAGAAAATTCCTTATGTTGATGCTCAAAGGCCTGTGCCCAAGAAATTTCACCCTATCATGGATATGCTCAACCTGACCCGAATCGATAGTTGCCTTTTGTCTCAACATTATAATTACCTAATTTAAACTGACTTCCCATTGATCCTATAAACTATTCTCCTTAGTGGCTGGTGATACCTCATAAATCACCATCCGAAATTCATAAATTCAATGGAAACCTTGAATAATACCTGTCGACGCATCAAACACCCTAAATGATGACTTCGTACGACTACATCTTTTCCAGGGTACGCTTACTGGTCCGGCCGCAAAGTGGTATATCAAATTACCACGAGCTTCATTTGATAACTTCACTTACTTAGCTATTACATTATTAAACCACTTCCAGTTACCCATACAATATGAAATTGGAACAGAAATACTGACCAACTTCAAACAGAAAACTTCTACTCACATTTCTGATCATATTCATGAATGGTGTCATCGTCATCGAATAGTAGAAACAGTTTTTCCTGATCAGCTCTTCGATGAGTGGTTTATTAAGTCCTTGCTGCCATACATCACTAAGGATGTAGGTAAAGGCGGTGATGTCACTGAAGATAAAGTCATTTCTCGTGCCCAGTACTTAGCTTTGATTTATACTTAGTCTAGCACACTCTATGGGAAAATTCCAAACACGTCGCGATCAATTTTTTCTATTCCTACTCCATCTGGTGTGAACCCTCACGCCAATGACAATATGATTGGTTTAGAAAACACTCACGCCTCTTCTACATATAATCTTACACCTTCTTCCAAAATCCAAGTCATGTTATATGATAAAGGAAAAGTGACAAGCAACCGGAAGCAAGAAAAAAGGTAAAGCGAAGAAAATGCAAAATCCAACCCCGCAGGAACGATCATCTGATCAACAATATGGAAATAATTGGAAATCTCATTACCCATGCTTGATATGTAATGAGGATCACTTTTTTCGATATTTTCCTCATCACACTCGTCTCAAAATTTCTTAAGAATTTGACTACATCTGTGGTATTGGCAGATCCTTTTCTAAATCCAAACACAAAAATGGTTGCTACGGATCCTGCTTCTAGTTCCCAAGTGCTTATGCTATCTCCCACAAAGGAAAAAAGTGATGTTCTAGTGTCTACACGAAATAAATATTATGGTAGTCAGGCTACTGATCAATCTACTACCTCAACCATGAATTTTTCTACGGAATCAATTCCACCAACTTCCATTCCAGAGTTAACAATAAAGCCACTAATGGGAGTCGTCCAAAAATTGACGTTCAATCCTTGAGCCCGTGTAGCTCATAATTATAATATAGTTGAAAATTTTTCTCAGACACCTTCAACTATGTCGACACTTGAGGTACTTCATAATTTTCCCTCCCAGAAACAAGCTTTGCTGTCAGTAATTGGTGGAATCAATCTGACAAATTCCAATCTCGTAGTATTTAATCACACAGGTTATGTGCCACAACTACCAACTTAATTATCATTTTCAATCCAAGTAAATGTTTAAAATCATCTCATTCATTGCACTATTATTTATGAAGGAGAATCTACTGGCATTATGTCTCTAAATTGATGGAAGTCACTTGGCTCACCTCGCTTATCTCAATTGCCTACAACGTTAAAAGCTTTTGACGGTCAGACATATAAGCCTTGTGGTATCATCAATAACCTGCATGTGGAACTAGGGGAAAAACTATAATATTGAAGTTGAGGAATTTGACGGACACCTAACTACAACATTTTACTTGTAAGGCCATGGGTTTATGCTATGACTACAATCATTTTGACTTATTTTCGAATGATCACCTTCCCTCATAAAGGAGCTATCACAATCATCAATCAGCTCTCCTTCTTTGCCTCTAGTTCCTAGGTAACTGGAAGCATTCTGTTAGTTCACGCACCCCAGCTAGCACTTCAAAACATTGGTGTAGGGCTCTTAAAGGATTCTTCCCTAATGTGAACCTTTGCATTACTGCCGCCCGCGACATCGGCAGAAATCGCAAGAATAGAGAGCTGCTGCATGATATCTTCCACTTCATCTGAATTAAGGAAGATTACTAATGATTCTGAAGTTGACATGCTAGGTGAATTTCTACTGCCAAGCCCAATTGAGTTGGCATAGAAATCAATTTTCTTGTCTTGGGCGGCGCATCCTAACTCATCGTCACTAATCATTTGGGTCGATCATTCATTATATTTTGGTACTCCATCTGATACTTTTTCATCCACTTTCTTGACTGATGAGAGCATTGTGGAATCCATGATTCCAGAAGGAGAAACATGGGATGATAATCATCATCTCTCCCATCTTCAGTATTGTGAAGAATATAATATTATTGAACTATATCACCCTATGATCTCTACTTTATTTTCGAATTATTTTCCAATTATTGCCATCGAATCCGAGTGAAATTTATCAAATATTGAAGAAACCATTTCTATCGATATTTCGACCAAACCCGGCATTGTAGAAAACATTCATATAAGCATGTCTTGTTCTCCATCTGAACTCGATACTTATCACTTTATTTTTCGTGAATTCTGAGATATATTTTCTTTCTCTTATGAGGAAATGCTAGGCATAGATTTTAGTATCATTGAAAACACAATTAAAATGTACCTTGATGTCAAACTGATATGTCAATGCCTTTGTCCTGTTCATTTGAAGAAGGCTACTGCCATTAAAGAAGAAGTTGAAAAAATTTTGCGTGCTAGTTTTAGTTACCCTATTCCTCTTACTGATTGGGTTTCCAACATTTTTCCTGTCATGACAAAAAAAGGGACAATTAGAGTGTGCGTCGATTATTGGGATGTCAATCTTGATTGTCCAAAAGACAATTATCCTACTCCCTTTATCAACTAGATAATTGACGAATGTGTTGAATATGAAATCTTTTTGTTCATGGATGGATTCTTCAGTTACAATCAAATCAATATTCGGTCATAGGACCAACATAAGACAATATTCATCTTTCCCTAGGGCATATTCTCTTATCGTAAACTCCCATTGGGTTTAAATAACATTGGGGCAACATTTCAGAGAGCAATGGATTATGATTTCAATGAAATCAAGCACATTGTTCAACCATATCTACAAGATTTACCTGCGCGTTCACATAAACAGACTGATCAATCGACACATTTGAGAGCTATATTTTGATGCTGCTGACACTATAAGATACACCTTAATCCAAAAAAATGTGTGTTTTGTGTTGGTTCTGGTTGATTGCTTGGATTTTTCATTTCAAAAGATGGAATTCGAATTGATCCATTGAAGTTCCAGGCCATTCTTGATTTTCCTACGCTCTCAAATTTTATTCAGTTACAGAAACTTCAAGGAAAGGCTAACTTCCTAAAGAGGTTCATACCCATCTAAGCCAAAATGGCACCATCCCCCAAGACTTGGTTAAATTGGGCATCAGCCCCCAAAGACCAATGAATAGGGTCTATCATCCCTTTAATTTAGTTGCTATATGCCATAAGTGTAATGTCATTCCATTAATAGCTTCAATTTTGAGATTTCCAATGTTTGAAGTATATATTATATGACCCATTGACTTAGAAAGGCTCTACTGAAAGGGACTAAGTGTGGTGCAGTGCACTTACCTCCATGCAAGGGTGTACTGCAGTGCACGTCCTGACATTCAAGGGTGGGTTGGTCACCTGGGAGTGAAATCATCCTTGTTCCTGGAATCTCCACATGGCCAGTGCCTTCTAGAAGAGTCCATAGGTGTCAAAATTTGAATACAAGTGTCCATCCACCAGCTTTAAACTTGGAAACATGTCTCACCTATTATTATAAAGCCATTCAATGAGAAACTACCTTTAGTTTCCCTATAAATTTATCACTCATCTAAGTGCTAGGGAGGAAGAATTTGTGTGTTGTTATGTTGTTGGATTCTCAATTGATGAGAGCTGGAAGTATTGATATGTTGCTGAGTTGATGCTTGATGTGATGAGGACAGAATGAAGTTGGAGTAGGTTAACAAAGGAATCGATCTATTGGTTGTAATCTTCTCCTCCTTCTTTATTAATAAAGATATTTGTTCATTTTCTCATATTTATGCTTATATCTTGTTAATTGCATTCTCAATGTGTATGTATTCTTAGATCTAATTGGTTTGATTTGGTTAAGATAACTAGATATTTGGATATTTGTATGTTGTTTTTTGTTCTATGTCTTTCATTACAGGTATCGATCTAGTGAATTTGGTTGGATTGAGAGTGACGACAACAACAAGAGAAGAGGAACGAGAGCGAAGGACTCCAAGTAGGTTTCCTTCACTTATCTATTTGTCTTAGAGAAAAGGATAGTTGTATTTCTTCTATTTCTTAGAGTGAAGGGACACCACACTTAGGGAGATCTAGTTTATTCGTAGATTAGAATTTCGTATAACAGTTATCTTGCATGCCCTCATCAAGTGAAGTCAAAGGGGTGCATCTTCTGGCCAGATTTGTGGTTCATCGTTCAAATATACTATAAATAGCAATCATAATTTCATGCAAATTAATAGTGAAAAAGTTTCAACATGCTTACTTAGATCATACAGATACGATAATTGGATGAAGAAATGAAAGGAATATGGTATTTAAACTTTCATGAATTTTAACCCCATTTTCTGGAAAATTGAAAATGTGACATGTGACAGACTACTAATGGGCATACATGTGGTGAATGGTGGTTTCCTGGAAGAGATAGCATGGAAATTATTGCACATTCATCCCTGGCATGGAAACTCTAACATGTGGAAAATTTTGGTTACTGAAACAAGATGAAATGGAAGATGACATGGATTGACACACCATCAAGATGGTGTATAAAGGTTGATGTGGTGCCACCAAGGACCACCATGTGGAATGAAAAATAAGCCCATTTTTATTAGTGAAAAATCTAAAAATAGGTAACACATGATACCTCTCACAAGTTGCCACATGGCATGATGATTTCATGTTGATGTCATCACGTAGATGATCATGGACCCCTAGGGACCAAGTCACATGGTATGTTCACATTATCAAACGAGTTGATCCTTTGGGTCATGACAAAGGTCATATGGTTGCAAAACATGCTTATCTAGTTAGAAGGGTTATGGTCACATGGTCAGCCTAGTGTTCAAAACTCCATGTTCATAAGCATGAACATCATCTCTATCATTGGATCTCACAAGAGTGATACCATACCGCCACATATATATGCATATCATATTATTCGATTTGAAACACACATTCGATCAATGACATACATATCTCTATGAGCTAGCCCAAGGTCAAGTTCTGCGGTCGTGGTGTATTTGTGAGTTTTTTTATGCGATGGTTAGTTAATAGTTCAAGTCCTTGAGCATTGGTATTATTATTATGTTACGATAAAAGTTTCTATGAGTTGTGCCTGAGGTCAAGCTTTGTGGTTGTAGTATATTTTTTAGTTTTTATGAAATGGTTGGTTAATGGTTCAAGTCCTCTAACACTAGTATTTCCATCCATATATATATATTGTGTTATGATGAAAGCCCCTACGAGCTGTGACGATTTGATACCTATCATGGTTTTGGGCTCTAGAAACTCAAATATGTATATGTGATCTTCTGACAGACAGTGAATCACCAAATAGGTTAGTAGATTGTACTAATTGGTTTGCACTGTGAAGGTCGTGGGTTCGAGTCTAGTCAGACACAATTAATTTTTTTTATATGTGGGGTTACTAGCTATTGAATTTTCAATGTTTTATGTTGTACCAATCACTTTATCATTTTATTCTTTTAAAATAAATCACTTTTCCAATTCAATTTCAATCACCCAATAATAGTAATCAATTGTAGATAGAACAGTAAACAATATACAAAATAGAAGACAACCAAGCACAATAGAGATAAATTTTTTTGGTCAAAGACCAGGGGAAAACCCCACAAGGGGGAAAACTCTAACTAGATTCTTCTTCTATTAGATGTTCATCAAATTTTTGATAGAGAGATACATAGTCCAAGTACATCAATTATTTTTCAAGGTTCAAAGCCTTGACCAACCAAGTCAACTATCCAATATCTAATCAAATATGAGGAATATAGTCAAATATGTCCAAACAATAATTCTACAATTTTCTTTGAAAGTCAACAGCAGTCAACATAACCCTAACTAGCCGCAAGTTAATGGTAAAATCAGGTCCAAATAGTTCGATCAAAGTAGAAGAAATCTCAGACTTGCTTAATTGGTTAAAACCAGTCAAAACAATCCACAAATCTACCTCAGAAATCTGTCATATTCAAAGTCAACCCTACGATCAAAGTTGTCTCAAATATCCAATCAAAGTTGGTCAAAGTGCCTAGAAAATTTCATTATTCTCTCTCATAAATTTGGCTTGCAAGAAAAAATCCAAAACCAAGTCAAATCATCCAAATTCAGTGTTGGTCAAATAGCCCCAATGCATTCAAATCATATTGCCTCTTTCTCCTTCACATGTGTAGACTCGGAACCTGCAATTTTAAACTAAATCAAACCAGCGAAAGAAGAAATGATAAGTGATGTGATGCCTACAAGTGATGTAAAGTGATATTTATTTATATATCATTTGGGTGGACAAATTTCCTCTTCTAGGCTGACTTTTAATTTTGAATGTAACTTGGAACCACATTAAAAATGATAGTTTCCCGTCTACAAATTTAAATTTTTCCAAGGGCTAGTGGGGTCTCCTTAGGATTTTTTGGGCTTCCCAAATAGGGACATTTCTCCCTCAGCTACCAATTTTCAAAACTCCCTCGGGATGAATTTCTGACTGCATAATATCACATCTCATCTGTGCTCAACTATGCTAATCTCTATTGAAAAATGATTTCTCGATCGAAAGAAGAAGAATCATCATAGGGGAGATAAATTTACCACAAGATTAATATCTTCAAACCCTATATTGAAGACAATAGGGGAGATAAATTTTCCATAAAATAAAGAGATATTTCAACCCCATGTCCAATCGGTCGATCATTAAAATCCATCCAAGTAATATGGGAGACCAATTTACCACTAGGGTAAATGTATCATGTCAACCCCATATCTTCGATAATATGGGAGACTGATTTATCATAAGTGACAAAGATATGTCGACCCTATGTTACCCAACTTGATCCTTAATGATCAAGTTGTTAAACATCATGCATCTTGAACTTAGGGAGATCAATTTACCAGACATGTCAGACATAGGTAAAGATATTTCAACTTAAGTATCCTCACTCATTGGCTAGATGAGTTCCAATCCCAACAAGCCCAACATGTTGCTAGGAGATATGTTGGGGTGTGTACTCCGTTAACTCCCAAAATTGACTAAGGTATATCAACTTACCAAAGGATAAGGATCTACGAACCCTATAGCTCCAAGGAGTATTGTATGCCCCGAGGAGCTCCCAAAGCTCAATGTCCATGATTATCCATTACCCATTCCTCGAAGACCAAGAACTTACCCTTTGGTAAGGATTGGCAAGAATGTCAGCTAATTTCTCATCTTCTGAGATGTGTTAGAGTCTAACAACTCCTCTCTACACCATATCCTATATATAGAGATATTTGATATCAATATGCTTGTACATGTTGTGAAACATGGGATTCTCTAAGATTCAGATCCCAATCTTGTTCTCGACATATCACATTTGTATCCAATACCCTCACAAACAATTTTCCAAAGTTTCCTCAACCATACTTCCTCATAGTTAGCCATGCTAGTAGCAATATAATTAACTTTAGTCGTACTAAGGGCAATAGACTTCTACTTCTTTCTTATCCAATATATCATGGCATAACCTTGACTAAAACAACACCCAAATGTGCTCTTCTAGTTAACTAAATTTCTTGCCCAATCAACATTAGTGTATCCATGAAGTCTCACATATTTGACGATATATTTGATTCCAATATTCAATAATACCATGTAGGTATCTTAGACATACTTATTAGAAACCCATTGTGCATGTAATGGTGCTATCATAAATTGGCTCAAGGTCTTGACAGTAAAGCATATGCATGTCCTCATGTTCACTAAGAAAATTAGTTCCCTAATCAATTTCCAGTACTCATATGGATTTTCCAAGTCAGGTCCCAAAACTTCACCACATATTTTCTTGAAATTCACCTCCATGGGTGTGGCCATGGACTTGAATTCTACCATTGCAAATCTTTTCAACATATTGAAAACATGTCTCCATTGATAAAGGAACATCTCACCAGGTCTCTGCCACACCTCTAAGCCTAAGAATTAATGCATCAAAGCAAGATATTTCATCTCAAACTTAGAGGCCAACTCCCTCTTACACTGGAGAATACGATGCTATCCACCTATCAAGAATAAATCATTAACATATAATACAAAAATCAGGGGCATAACTTGTGTTAGTGTCGGTCTACTTAGCCTGCCACCAATGATCAAATGTGCTCTTTCAAAGTTGTTGTTAGGCTTTCAAGTCAATTTTTTATCATTTCATTAGGTTTTCAAGTAAAACATTTGTCGTTGGATAGTGTTTCTATGGCTATTTGCACTCCTTTAAAAAAATTTACATGCTGGTCCTTTTCATCACTTAGTTGAGTGTACCATCATTGAAATATCATCATCATCACTTTATTCATCATCATTTTGATTTCATTCAACTCGGTGTCTCCATTAGGTCATTAGGATTTCATTTATCCAAAATATGTCATTCCATGCATAAATACAGAAAAAGAGGAATGGTAATAGGTAAATTTGTTCAATTAATTTTGGTTTCAGTTGTAATTTATGTTTCAAATATGTAATAATTTCATCATGTTCTAAAACTGCAATTGAAATTTCCAAAGCTACAAGGTTCCAAGAGCAAAGTGAAAATCATGATGTGGGCCACCCTACCTCTTTGAATTTGTAATTAAAATAAACCATTCCAATAGTAATTTTTCCTTTCCCCACATCCACATACACTCCATGAAGCCCTCACACCCCCTCACTTTCACTCCCTAAGATTCTACATCCAAACCCGATACCCTACACCACACCATTATCCCTATGCTGCGTTTTTGGTAGCCTCCTACACCTAGAACTATAATAAAATTCCCTAGGTCTAATTCTACCGTAATTAAATTCCATTACACTTCATAAACCTTCCTAACACCATTCCTTACTTCCCTAACTTTTCCCATCCCCATTTCCCTCTCCTAACCCCTCCATCCTACTCCATTTTTCCATGCCCCTGTTTTTCACTATTAGGGTTTTCCCCTTCAAAAATACATATGGAGGGAGATAAGAGGCTTTACAACAAGGGATTCCAAATGCTAAGATATGAATCACTCAAAAAACATGAGATTATTTCCTCTCCACTTGCGGATAAGTGCCAAATTCCAAGAAATCATAGCTTCATCTTTCCAAGTTATGGGCTACCTAGGGTTTACAGTGCACATAAGAACATTTTTTCTTCAAAATGTGTTTCTAACCAAATAGAGATGAATTTTAAAAATTTGAAAGTGGTTTTTTCCCATCATAGACAAAGGAAAAAAAACCTCCTTCATTTTATACATGGGTATTATGATTTGAGAGAAATGCCAAACATATAATTTCCACAGGAGGTTTTCTGCACTTATGGAAATCTTGACTTCAAGACAGTTTTTCATGGGTTTGGAGAAGGTGCTTGTAGTGCTTGAAGACTCCATTGTGTAGTCAAAATCCTAGGATTTCAAATGGTACCTTTATACCTTGATTTAAAAACATGGAAGGCCTCCAAAAGTCATTTTCCCGAGCTGCGCTTTCTCCATGTTTTGAGCGGTCAACTTTAAACTTTTATTTTGACAAAATGGAAATGTATTTTTGAAAGCTAGAGGGGGTTTTGTTCAGAACATTGCAAGGAATAAAAAACACTCTCATTTTTTAAAGACCCCTTATGGTTATAGAGATGTGTACCTACCTTTGAGCCCTATTTTTGCAGAAATATCTATGTTTTTGGTCAAAATTGGAAATTTTGAAAATGAGTCACACTAGCAAAAGCGCAATGTGGGCCACGCTAAGATTTTATTGGGGGGGTCCATTACATGAAAAATAAAATTTTTTTTGTTCCACTTGATGAGTACATCAATCCTAGTAAGCATTGGAGCTATGTCACCCACTTTCGGAGGGTCAAAATGCCCAAAAACATGCAAAACATCACCTTTCTGCCCTGTTTTTGGAGGGCTATGAGCCACCTTTTTGACTGCTTGATGAGCCTATGATGTAGAAAACATATACATATTTCCATAGCATCTTTCATATCAGAATTTGGACCTCAGGAAGGCCTCCAAAAGTCATTTTCCCCCAGCTCGCTACACTTTCAGGCACGCTACACTTTCTCCAGGCATGCTATGCTTTCTCCAGATTTCACTACGCTTTCTCCAAAAGGAATTTTTCACAGACTATTTGACGTAGTTTGAATTTTTACCTATGTAATTGATGAATGATGATTTCATGAGGTGTAATTGAGCTGGTAAATAGTGAAAGAGGGTAGATACATGCTTGTTAATGTAAGTTTGGTCAAATTTATCTAGTTTCCTATTATGAGGTGAATTGGTTGACCACTAGACATTAGGGTTTTGTTTAGCTTGCCATGTAATTAGCTCCACAACTGATGGATTCGACCCCTAAGAGAGGGGAGATGATGTTTTGGTATATATCTATCATTTTTAGAGTCATTTGATAGGTTGGACATCAGAGGATTGTAATCTTGTAGCTTGTAATTTCACTTTCATATTTAGAAACAAAGGATGCAGTTGCAGCTATTATATAGGAATTTATGTACAATGAGTTTATGATCATGTATCTTCTCTGTTATAGTCTTTATTGAATGATATATATCTCCTCTTTCATGTCTTCTATCTTTAGTGGCTTTCCTTACAGTTCATAGGAAGAATTCTATTATTTTAGCTCTGTTTATATGGAAATTTTATATTGTGTTTTATGCTTCTAGTTTAATTAATTCATGAATGAAAATTCTCATTAAAACCCTCTACATTTTCAGGCTCAACACCATACCTACAAAACTAGTGTTGTGCTAACACTCTGGCACCCTTGCTGGGGAACGAAGTGATAGATATTCCCTGGGAAAGAATGAAAAGGATCAGATCTGATTGCTGATGGTGAATAGTGATCATGCACAAGAAGGATGTGCATCTTTGACCTGGAGACTCCAGTGTCGAAGAATCCAAAAGTTCATAATTTTCATGGAGACTCCACTTTTAAAGAACCAGTAGTCCAAATAACTTCTTGGTGACCTCTTTGTTTTCAATATGGATTCAACTGCTTGAAGATATGATCTTATGAATCGAGCTCATATTCCTGGTTTTCCGAATCATATTCCTTATACATATTGGCAAACAAGACTGACTAAGTTTAAAGGTCAGGATGGATAAGATGTTAGTTTTCATTTTTTCAAATTTTATTTTCATATTCACAGACTAAAGATTGAGTTTCCTGATGATTGTGGAGGAAAAAGCGAGATCATGGTATGAGAGTCTACCATATTCTAATTTATATTCTATAAACTAATTTAATTCATTTTTCTTTCAACATTATCAAATATCTAATTCTTCCTTGTCGATGATTGATAGTTGTTGTGAGATTTCTGTAAATTTAATTGAGTTTCTTAAAAAATTGTATGGGGATGAAGAGTGTCTAGATGATAATATCATAGAAGCCCTTTATAATTTTTCCTCCCAATAGGAATCGGCCGCTTCCTCCTTGGATGAATTAGACTAGCACCAAAAAAGAGAAATTCCTATTCCCAATCATGAAAATGAAAATCATCAAGCCAATGTTAAATTCTATAAAATTCAAGTTTCCCCTCTATCTGAACATGAAATAGATCATCTCCTAAATAGTCATGTTACAACCCAAGATAATGTAGGTTTGCAATGTTCACATAGTCAAGAATGTGTTAGTAAAACTTCTTCCATTATTGAAAATGAAAATCTAAGTTTAAATGATGAGAATCATGAGACAGATGAAACTATACATGAATTTTTTGTGAGTAAACCAATTTGTGATGATGATTTCCTGCAAGGAGATAAGCTAATAGATATTTTTATCTTTCATGAAGCGTATAAAGTTGTCATGTTTAACAATATTGAATATTTTTTTATATTTAAGGATGATTTAGACTCTGAATTTGAGGAGTATGAGCCTAAGATAGACAATGTGCAAGAGAATATAGAATCAGAGTTGCTCATACTT
Organism: Pinus albicaulis; assembly: GCA_034641835.2. Classification (NCBI taxonomy): domain Eukaryota; kingdom Viridiplantae; phylum Streptophyta; class Pinopsida; order Pinales; family Pinaceae; genus Pinus; species Pinus albicaulis. The sequence goes on from CM076577.1 coordinate 531,171,194, forward strand.
AAGGAGTTTATAGCTAACACTGAGATAGAAAAAATTCATACTACCCTATGCCTTCCTATGGATCAACAACCAAGTGTTATTTTAGATTAGAATGAAGGGTGTGCTTGTGTTTTTGCTGGATCTCAAGATAAGGTAACATTTCAAGTTATTGAAGATCCGTACATTGATTTGCTGCAGTCAATAGGGGAGATATATTTTCTTGAATTTATGGATCATGAGGAAATTTTCAATGGACACTCAGAGTTTCCTATATTTTTTTTTTCTGCCTGCTTGAGGAAAGTGAGAGAAGAATTCAAGTAAGTAGCCATATACTAGATTGGTTACACTAGAAGGATCAATTCACATTATTGTACATATTTCTTCAGCAGGCAGATAATTGTCATCAGGATTTGAAGCCCTCAAGTCTCGGTGATATGTTGCCATCAATTAGTTTCTCATCTTGTTTTCAGTTTTGAGTTAATTCAGTTTGTCAGTTAGTTTTAATTATTAGGTCTCATCTTTTTATTTTGAATCCATGCCCAATGTTTAGGCTACTTGGTCTACGATGTTATTTACACCTCTAAGGACCTTCCATCCCCAGCTGGAGCCAATGTTAGTGTCAGCCTTTTCAAACTATCACCGGTGATCAAGTGCTCTCTTTCAAATTTGTTGTTAGGGTTTCAAGTCAAATTTGTGTCCTTTCATTAGGTCTTCAAGTAGATATTTGGTCACTGGATAGTGTGTCTAGGGCTATTTCCACTCCTTTCAAAAATTTTACATGCTGGTCCTTGTCATCACTTAGTTGAGTGTACCATCATTGAAAGATCATCATCATCACTTCATTCATCATCATCATGATTTCATTCATCTCAATGTATCCATTAGGTCATTAGGGTTTCAGTCATCCAAAATATGTCATTCCATGCATAAATCCGGAAAATGAGGAGTGGTAGTAGGTAAATTTTTTCAATGAAGTTTGGTTTCAAATGTAATTTATGTTTCACATATGGAATAATTTCATCATGTTCTAAAGCTGCAATTGAAAGTTCCAAAGCTACAAGGTTCCAAAAGCAAAGTGAAAATCATGAGGTGGGTCACCCTATCTCTTTGAATTTTTAAGTCAAATAAATCCTTTCCATAGTCATTTTCCCTTTCCCCACATCCACATAAACTCCCTGAAGCCATCACACCCCCTCACTTTCACTCCCTAAGCTTCTACATCCAAAACTTATACCCTACACCAGACCACTATCCCTACGCTACATTTTTGGCAGCCTCCTAGACCTAGACCTATAATAAAATTCCCTTGGTATACTTCTACCATAATTCCTTTCCATTCCACACTAGTACATATGGTCAATTTTATAACACTTTAGTTCCAACATTTTTGACGTATTTTCGGAAAGTTCCCCATTTTTTCTCAATTTTTTTAATCTCGCCACGCGGTGTCTCTCTTGCAATGCCAATGGAAACATTTTCGCTCTTGCAACACTACGAAAAATCATCGCTATTGCGATGCACCCGACTAGGGTGTCGCAATAACGACAATAATATAATAAAAACTCGCTACAATGACGTCCATGTTATGTGTGTCAGTATACCAAAGGATATGAAAAGACTAGTCACTTTCTCTTTGACAAAGTCAAAGTTGTCTTGGTCAACTAGCGCCACAATAACAATGGTTTATTTTAAATATATATGGCATGTTGTAAAGATGTTTTCTGAAAAACCTATAGTCTATAATCCCCTAATTCCCAACCCCTAACCCATTTAACCCCATATACCCCTAACCCATTTAACCCCCTAAACTCTAAACTTGTAAACCCTTTACCCCTAACCCCTTAAAAACTAGTTCCCAAACCCTAACCCATTTAACCCCCTAAACCTCTAAACCCCTAACCCATTTAACCCCTAAACCCTAAACCTCTAAACCTTTAACCCCTGACCCCTAAACCCTTAACCCAAAACCCATTTAACCCCCTAAACCATAAACCTCTAAACTCTTATCCCCTAACCCGTTAAACCCTAATTCTCGACCCCTAACCCATTTAACCCCCTAAACCCGTAAAAACATAACCAATTTAACCCCCTAAACCCTAACCCTATTAACCCCTAACCCCTAAAATAGTACATATGGTCAATTTTCTGACACTTTAGTGCCGACATTTTTGACATATTGTTAGAAAATTCACCAAATTTTCTCAATATTTTTTAATCCTGCCACGTGGTGTTGCTCTTGTGACCCTGATGGTGACGTTGTCGCTCATTTTCGAGCAGTTAGTATTACCATCATCCACTTGTAATATTAATATGACGAAAACTAATTATGTGTTATTGTACCTCACTATGGTCTTGTTCATGTTTTGGAATCATTCTATTGATTAATTACTAAAACATGGTTGAATTAACTGACCATATTAGTTTTGGCATACATTTTACTAAATTATGGGTGATTGGAATAAGATTGATTTCAATTAATTTCATCTTGACTGCCGGTTATTTTATACATATAAATATTATGCAGCATGGTTTCCATTTCATGCGAACATGTTAACATGTGGCTCTAAATTTTTGTAGGGCTTTCCCTATAAGCACTTGTTGGGATCAAAGCATTGGTCGAGTCTAACATTGAACATAAGGTAATCCTTTTATTTGTTTGATTATTAGTGATTTGAATTTTTAGGATTTAAATATGTTGTGAAAATTGAATTAAATAATGTTCCATTAAAATTTAGACTATTATTTTTAGGTTAGTGTATGTACTTCTAATTCCTGGTTAAATGAAAAGTTGTACAACTTTAACATATGACCCTAATGTGTGTTGCAAATCCAACAAGTTATACATGCAATGTGAATTCATTATTATTATTTTTTCCAAGGAAAATATCATGGGGAAATCCATTAAGGGATGCTTCCTCACATTTTTGAATGACATCCCTTGTAAAGATGTTGAATAGACTTCTTTGATTAACCTAGTGGGATTTGGTTTTGAGCTTCAAAAGAAAATGAGAAACTGTTTGAATGGCCCATTTTGGGAATTTTGAGCATTTTCAAGGGAGTGGAGGCATATTGATCTCTCTTTCTTTGTATTTGTAGAATCACGTGATTGCTTGTGGTTTGGATTTAATATGCATGCATGTTTGGGTCATGCTCTTGATTTAGGACCATGTGATACATTTTTTGTTTTGTATGCCGCTATCCTTAGATTTGAGAAAGAATAGTTGTGGAATTGGATGACCTCTTCTTTGTTGACAACTTAATGCATATTTAAGGGGGACCTGACCATGTTTGAGTGTGAAGGAGATAAGTGTGGAGGTGGGGTTGGGTATATGGACTTTATATATTATACATATGTAGTAGTGGTATCCATTTCTCTATATTTTCTCTTCTTTCTTTGAAAAATAGTGTGGGTGTTGCTCAAGATGCTTGTTGCAAGATCATCCTTTTCAAGGTCACTATTAGGGACAATGATATGTTGGTTCAGGATATTATGAGAGATTATTTATGTGCTTCCTTTAATTCTGTGAAAAATGGAAAGTCCTCAATACTGGATGGTTTGCCTTATGAAGTTTCTAAGTTCACTTGGGACTTTATTGGGGATCATATTTGTTGTTTAGATGTAGATTTTTGTTTCTAGGTTCCTCTTTTAGTCTCTAAAGTTTCAATTATGGCTTGATGAACCCTATTCCTTGGAATGCAATGAGAGAGTGTATAGGTGGTTGGAAGCTTATTACTTTTCTTACCATTACTTACAAACTTGTGGCAAAGGATTTGGCTTTGAGGATATGGTCAGATTCCAAGTATGTAGTGCGACGGAAGTGGACTAGGATTGTCCAGGGGTTTGGTCAGCCTAGGAGGCAATGGAGTGGGCTAGAGAGATAGGGAAATAATGCCTTAATTTGAATATTGACTTCTAAAATCATATGATAGAGTTGGTTGTTATTTCATTTTTAGGATACGTTGATGTTCTTAGGTTATGTTTCACGATGTGTGGGTATAATGAGTGATATTTTCACCTATACCTTGGCCTTCCTTTTTGTTACAAAGCCTTACCCTATAGATAATGTTACATTAGTTGATTCAATAGAGTCATCCTTTGGTGAAATATCTATATTTATGCATTGTTGATGCCTTGGGTTACTTGTTGGAGGAAACTTTCATTGTAAGGAAGATCAACATTATTATGATTTTAAATGGTTGATAGAGGTTAATAACTATTTTGAAGATTACTCTTACTTTATTGGACACCTTTTGTGGTATCTTTGGTGCCATTTTCAGCCCTCATAAAATTTATTTTTGGCTTTTTGGGTTGGATTTGTCTCCGGAGTGGACTCCTATTACATGGTTTATATTTGTCATGGAGTGATTGTGAGTTTTGATGTTCATTTTCGGACTACGTTATCACCTATGGACTCATGAGATGCATAAAACTTATCTATTTTCTTGCATTTATTTAAAATATGTTTTTTATCATGTTAGTTGATAATAGGTGACATCTCAAAGACTTTATTTGTCCCCATCTTAGGAATTGAGCATAAATAGAATTTGTTGTTACCAAGTTTTCAGGTTTTCAATGGAAACTTGTGAATCTTCTTGTCTAGTTGCCTTGATTTTAAAATTGCATAGGTTGTTGACTTCAAAATTTCATTTAGTCATATAGTGAGTTGTTAACCAAGCAACCCAACCCAAACCAACCCAAACAAGACAACAACTACCTACCCAAACCCTAATGGAATGAGAGGGAATGAGGATTAGTGCTATATGAGGTACCTTGTAAACCCTGATGCATATGAGTGATCTAGTTTCGAGATAAGATGAGAAGGTGAAGATGATAAGCACCCTCAAGGGTAAGGATTAATTCATGAGAGGGTTGGACCTTCAATCAACAATTCCTAGGGTTTCAACAATGCCAGGGAAAATGTATAATTTTTTCAAACCCTAATGCACATGTTGACGCATAGGACCAATCAAGGGCCTAGTGCAACATGCTATGTAATAAATCTCACCATGATGTCATGTGATTTCGATCAGACTGTGCCCTTAGAGGCATACATTTGGAAAAATACTAAGAGGGGGGGGGGGGGGTGAATCATTATTTAGAGCTTACTGATAAATTTTAGGTTTTATTTTCTGAATTCCATACACGAATTTAATGAGCCTAACTCATGTATACATGCACATATACCAACAGAAACTTGCATATACTGATATAAATATATTTTTAGAAAAAAATTCAGAAACAATCTTTAGCTCAACTTATCAGTTGAAAGGTCATTTCAATGATTTGAGGCGATGGCGATGGAGAGCAACGGCATTAGGGTTCGAGTTTCTGGGCTAGCCGGCAACATCATGGCTGCCTCACACAGGCATGCAGCTGACGAGAGAGTGCAGGATCTGAAAAACGGCGACCATGTCAACCAGCTCCAGCTCTGCGACTGTCCACATTCTTTGCAGGAATCGGGTTCTGTCTTCAATGAATCATTGTTGGCTAGATCTGGTTTTGCTGGAATGCGGCGCCTAGATCTCTCGTTTGAAAAGGGCATCAGGCTTTGTTGTTTCGCCCAGGAGCAGAGGAATGCCCAAGCCGCAGGCAATGGCTATCGTGGAGGAGTTACTATGGCGGGCACTGGCAAGACGGAGGCGTGCAAGAAGGAGACTTGCATGGCGATGAATCAATCTGATCTGTCACTCCATGGCGGAAAAGAAGCTGAGAAGGATCGGACCTAGGATCTTTCCAATGAAGGCAAGGAGATCAGTGCAGGTTGGGGAAGCAAGTTCAGCGAAAATTATAAGAAAATAAAAGGGTCTATGAACAAGGGAGGCGCTGGCAATGGATCTGTTTGCAGCATCAGATCTGGGCTTTTGGGACGTCGCCCCGTTCATTCTCAGCAACCAGCAGTTAAATCACACAGGCAACAGGTAACAGCAACAAGTTTTCAGATTTTTATTAAACCCCCGCTGGGGAAATCTAGTCTAGTGTGGGTACATGCAGAAAGCACCATTTTGCAGGTGAAACAGCAAATCTGGGTATTGATGGGATACCCTGTTCAGATCCAACACTTGGTCAGTGGGAGATACTCCCTTCAGGACAGCAGAACCCTGAAGAACTATGATATCAGCCCAGAAACAACCATTGTTCTAAACCTTAGGCTGAGAGGGGGTGCTATGCCTCAGGGACACCCAAGATCCACAGGAGGAGACAAAGGGAAAAGGACAGCATCTCAGCAACACCCCAAAGGAGGTCTCTCTTATAAAAACATTTTACAGAGTAATAGAGAGGCAGGGGCCTCCCCAGACCAAGGCGGGCATTCACCTAGGCCATATATAGTAGATCAGCTTGGGCAAACCCCAGCCCTCAATATTGACTCTACAGGATTAGATGACTATGTTAAGTCATATGAAACACAGGCGCTAATTTGTCGTTTTAACTGTTTTTGGCCAAAGCCCATGGATCTATTTCACTGGATCTACACCCATTGGACCATGGAATGCGATATACATCTGTGCTCCAAGGGGTTTTTCATTGTAAATTTTGCATCTACGGAAGCCAGAGATACAGTCATCAGTGCAGGGCCTTGGTTTTGGGGAACAACGGGTCTCTTTATGACCCCATGGTTTCCAGACTTTGACCCAAACACAATGACGGTCTCCAGAATGCCGGTCTGGGTCCGCCTATATAATCTTCCTCTTCACTTTTGGAGTGAACAAGTATTGGAAGGAATTGGGAACAGCATAGGGAAATACATCAAAACAGATCTGGAGAGGATTGAAGAGAGGATCTACACCTTTGCACGCATTTGCGTGGAAGTTGACTTAAGTAAAGGACTACTGGAAAATATAAAGCTGGTATACAAGCAACAGAATTGGCTGCAAGGACTAGACTATGAAAACACTTCCTTCAGATGCAGAATCTGTAGGATGACAGGACACTTGCAAAGTACATGTCCAGAAGCCAAGAAAGCAAACAACAAAAAGAAACAGAAAGGGAAGCAGAGAAAAGGGTGGCAATACCCCACTCTTGACTCAGAGGAAGAAGAATCAGAAGAAGAGGAGGAAGTTACTCCCATAGAGGAGACGGAACCTTCCCAAGGAAAAGAGACCCAAAAGGAAAACACATCAGACAACAAGGTTTCGCTTTTCCATTCAAATCAGGCAGAAAATATTAGTGAGGACCTGAGTATTGGAGGGATCAAGCGACATCACACGTCAGATACTTCAGACTCAGATAAGGATACAGGCTCCCAAAAAGCAGAACAACAGTTAGTACTAGCAACAATTGAGCCCTCCCAGGGAGAGTGGCGCAAGGTCGAGAAGAAGAAGGGGAGGAAAACATGAGGTGTGAGTCCTTTACTCCCTCACTGGAACCAGTTTCTACTGTCCGCTCCTCCCCCCATTTCTCTTTTTTCTTATTTTCTTTCATTCTTTCTGAATGCACAGTAGCCCTGCTACGCTGCATTGTGTGCAAAAGCACATGAGCCCAATGGGCAAATCCTGAAAATGCTTCAATGCATATGCTATGTGTAACTTTTCATTTTTATAAATAAAAGGTTACCGATTTTTTCTGTGGAAAAAAACTTATCAGTTATGCATCTTTTATTTAAGCAGTAAATATGTGAAATATAACAGAATAAATCATCACACAAGAGCATCACACATGAAAACCAAGATTGAATGTGGAAACTTAATTCGAGAGAAAACCACCACTGTTGTCGTCTCTATCTTCAATATTTATTATATGAAAAACTTCTTACAATATTTTACTGATGCAGACTCATATCATTATGCAGGCATCTACCTGTAGAAGGCTGCAACATTCTCTTGTTCTCCAGCTGCTACTGGAAGGGAGCTACAACCCCCTAATCTCATTTATCAACCACTACTGGAAGGGAACTTCAACCCTCTCATTAGAACACTAGCTTATACTAGCAGGAAGCTTCTACTTCCATACTGAAGGCTTCAACCCTCTTAATCACTACAAACCATGTTTCATCAATTTTCACACTGGATCAAACAGCTTCAACACAAATATTCATAAGAAAAATAATAATAACCTTCACCCAATAATTCAATCAAAACAGTGAAATCACTGTAACCAGGACACAATAATAACCCAGATTTCAGAATCAGTATGTAGAAGCAAACTCAACCCTAAATATTCATTATCTTAAAATGCATACAGTACATTTATTTACTGAACCTACGTGTATATGCACTTTTCCTCACACCAACCTGTGTATATATCTGTAAATACTGATCTTCTAGAATATGGTTTGTCTCAGATTCATATCTTAGGCTATCAATCAGATATCTTTTCAGTATTGCAGAATTCTTGATTAGTCAGACATCATAAAACATATTTACTCAATCATTGATCATATTTCACATAATCAACTTAGCAGCATACACAACATTCAAGAAACGCAGATCTACATGAAGACTTCATTGATAGACAACAGAATTACAATAGCAATGAATAGAAAAAACTTTGCAGTAAGCTTCAGAAAACCCTGACTTCCATACACGTTTTTTTTGAGACAAATCCGTGTATATACGTGCTTTTACCAATATGAACTATCATATAGATCTGTAAGTATTAACTTTGCAGAATGTATCAGATCTATAGAAATTACCCATATTTCTTCACTTCACTTCAACAAACATCCACCAGATCACAGATCTAATCATCTCTTCAATAGATCATGCAGGAACATAGGCATTTCAGGTCTAGAGATCCCGATTCATCATTTTATCCAAGGGTGCATCATAGATTCAGATTTATGAATAAAACAGAGTTCATCCCATATAGATATACTTCAGAGAGAAGTATTTAGTGACAACCCTTACATATGCACACATTGCACTATGATCTTCTTCTCCTTCTATAGATTTAGCCTTTCCCAATACCATGAGTCAAAACCACACAACAGCCGATGGTATTCTTGGACAGAATCAAATATATGACACAACTCTCAATACTATGGGCTAATACCATGTTAATTCCCCTTGGTGTCATCTCTTTAGAGTGAAAAATATATACACGACTTGCATCGTTCTTATCTGCGTGTATACGCGACTTAGACTGTACAAACGCGACTTAGCCTGTACAAACCCGTATATAGAACCTGCAGTATGAAAATTACCCAATCTTCTTTTGGATATTACACATTTCTTCTGATAGACTACTGAGCTTCTCCAGAAGACATATACTCCATATTTTACCATAGATTTTCCATCAAGGACAACATATTAGGACATAAGAATCATATTTCCAACAATCTCCCCCTTTGGACTTGATGGCAACCATGATGGTGTTTGATCATCACAACAGATAGATACATTAAACATAACCATTATTTAAACACCCAAAATACTCTCCCCCTTTAACATCAAGGGTGAAGGGCACTATTTTGACCATGCTCCCCCTAAGGTCAGGCTGAGTCTCCAGACAGATTTTTCACTCTATAACTCAATCGAGTATGACCTTTCCTATCACCAAGGACTCATACTTACATCAATGATCCAACCAAGTGGAATTACATAATTGACTTAAATACCCAACTAAGTGGGTTGACAAATTTGAACAATTCCTTACACGACTAAATATAGAAATTTACATCATGAGTATCAACATTCCCTTTTGCATCAAATTACATAAATTACTTTTCATAAACAGGACCAAAAAGTCTCAAGAGAGAGATCATATATCAGAAACCAATCAGAATGCCAAAAATGCATCCTTTTCAAGAAGGCAGGTGCTCCCCCTAAGCTTGTACATCCTAAACACCTTCAACAACCAATTCCTCAAAGAATCTTCATTAAGGAGATAAATATCAGAGAATGATACAGAAAGATGAATAATGGATCAAAACAGAGATTACCCAACAACACCACATCTATTCTGAACAATGACCCAAAGAATTTCTGTCAACAAAACCCATATGCATTTTTATGCATAGAAACTCGTGTATATACACGATTCGCCTTTATGAAACCAACGTACCGAATTTAATCTTCTAAAATTAAGCAGATTTGATCAGAGAGGCAGAGACAAATCCCAACTTATGTCTGAGGTATTTGAATGCTTCCCTTGGAAGACTTTTAGTAAATATATCAAAACTTATTCTTTAGAGGGAACATACTCCAATTTAACCTTTTGTTCAAGCACTTGTTCATGTAGGAAGTGATACTTGATAGGAATGTGCTTGGTCTTGGAATGCATAACAGGATTATTTTAGATACTAATGGCACTTGTATTATCACATAAAATGGATATGGGAGGTGAACATTTGATTTAAATGTCTTGTAGATTTTGCATCATCAGAAGGAGTTGTGTGAAACATGATGTGGCAGCCACATATTCTGCTTCCATAGTAGATAAGTCAATAGAAATTTGTTTCAAACTAAACCAAGATACTAATCGGGGCCCCATATTGAATGCACCACCACTAGTGCTTTTTCGATCATCAAAATTTCCAGCCGAATCCGCATCTGTGTAAGCATGAAGAGTGAGATCAACATGCTTTGGATACCATAGAACAAAGTCTTGAGTCCCTTGTAGATATTTGAATATTCTTTTTATAGCCTGAAGATGAAACTCTTTTTTATTAGCTTGGAATCATCCAACAATCCCAACTGCATGCATAATTTCTGGTCTTGTCCCACTTAGATAAAGCATACCTCCAATCATGGATCTATATTCTGGTTGATTCACCATGGGAGAATCATCATGAGAACTGAGGTTACATCCAATTACCATTGGTATACTCACAGGTTTTCAGTCTTCCATCCCATAATTCTTCAGAATTTTCTTAAGATATTTTGCTTGTGATAAAAATATGCCATCTATTGCTTGTTGAACTTGTAAGCCAAGAAAAAATGTTAGTTCCCCAAGTAAAGACATTTAAAATTCTTGCTGCATAACAGAAGAAAATTTATGACTCATGGACTCTTCATTACTTCCAAAAATGATGTCATCAACATATACAACTACAATCAATAGTTTATCATTCTCAATTTTTTTGTATAAGTTACTATCAGCAGATCCCTTAAAAAAACCTTGTTGATGAAGATATTTGTCAAGACTATGGTACCATTCCCTAGGAGCTTGTTTGAGACTATATAAAGCCTTTTTTATTTTGAAAACAAGTTTTTCATCATTTCCCAAAATGAATCCTTCTGGTTGTTCTATATAAAATTCTTCTTCTAGATCGCCATTGAGGAAAGCGGATTTAACATCCATTTGATAAACTTTGAATTGTTGAAAGCTTGAAAAATCAAGAAAAATTATTATGGCTTCAAGTCTAGCTATAGGAGAAATTTTTTCTTCAAATTCTATATCTTCTTGTTGAGCATACCCTTTACAAACAAGTCTATCTTTGTTTCTAATAACATCTCCATTTTCATTTAAATTATTTTCGAATATTCATTTTGTTCGAATAACATTTTTATCATGAGGTCTTGGAACTAATTCCCAAGTATGATTCTTTTCAATATGATCAAGTTCTTCATTCATGGCTTGAATCCAACATTCATCTTTACTAGCTTGATTTACATTATGTGGTTCAATAGTGGATAAGAATGCCAGATAGCTAGGGGATCCTACAAGATTTCTTCTTGTTTGGACACCTAATCCCTTTTCTCCCAAAATTTGAGATTCTGGATGATTCTTTTGAACAAACCTAGATGGAGCTTTTTCAGATAGATCTTATTTTGGTGCTTCATTGGGTTCACCTTCTATATTTTTTTTATTTGATGAGGGAAAATATACATCATCATCATCATCTTCATTTGTTGTTGTTATTTCCCTTTTAGGAGTTGAGAGAGACTCATCAATTACAACGTCAATATATTCAACAATCTTCCGAAGTCTTTTATTGTAACACTTATATGATTTACTTCTTGACGAGTATCCAACAAATATTCCTTCATCTAATCTAGGTTCAAACTTACCAAGTTTTTCATCATTGTTCTTAATAAAAAAATTTCTTCCAAAAACTCTAAAATTCTTTACAGTGGGAAGATTTCCATACCAGAGTTCATAAGGAGTTTTATCACTATTTACTCGAACATGAGCCTTGTTAAGAATATTTACTGCAATATGTGTTGCTTCTCCCCAAAAGGTATCAGGAGTTCCAGATTCATCAAGAATAGTCCAAGCCATTTGTTTAAATTTTCTATTCATCCTTTGTGCCACACCATTTTTTGTGGGGTTCGAGCTATAAAAAATTGTCTTTTTATGCAATGATGTTCACAAAAATAAAATAATTCATCTGATATATATTCTCCTCCTCGGTCAGATCTAAGACATTTGATTTTCAGATCTAATTCATTTTCAACCAAATCATTATTCAAACTCTTCATCTTTGTGTTTTAGTAACCCAATCCAAGATATTCTAGAGAAGTCATCAATAAATAAAATATAGTGTTTTTCTCCACAAGGTGTATCTTTCCTTACAGGACCACATAGATCAGTATGTATAAGTTCAAGAGGCTTACTTGCTGATCCTTATTTAGCATTTAATTTCATCATGGTTTTCTTACAAAATTGGCATGATTCGCATATGGTACTTTCAGGTAGAGTGATGATGGGAAGGTCATGAAAAACTTTGAGTCTGCTGGATTTGCTTATTTGAGAGAAGCTCAAATATCCCAAACTTTTGTGCCATAACCAATTTTCTAAATATTTACCCAAGTAGCATTTTTCTTGGCAACCTTTCAATACATACATATTGCTTTGTGTTCTAGTTCCTTTTATTACTGTTTTTCCTGTGTCAAGTTCACGAACTACACATTATATTGAACTAAAGACAACTTCATTTCCTTGATCACACATTTGACTCACACTCAACAGGTTATGCTTTAATCCATCCACATACATAAAATTTTTAGATTTCAGCTTTTCTTTAAGGAAAACAGAACCTTTTCCTTTGATGACAGCAGGAGAGTCATTTCCAAAGGTAACATTCTTTTCTTTCTCTAGAGCATTGTATGAAAGGAGTTTACTTTTATCACCTGTCATGTGTTTTGAGCATCTTTTATCAATGTACCATTGATTTTACTCCCCTTCTGCAAATAAAACTATGCCACAACTTTCAACCTGTAAGTCCTTCTTTTTCCATACCTTGGAATTTAAAGGTATATGCTCTTTTGGTTGAAGATTGCTCCTGCTTTCAGATTGTTCATGTACAAAGTTATTGCAATAAGAAAATTCAATTTCATTTTGAAGAGGAGAAAATTTGTTAAAGTATTCTTCTTTATTACAGTCTCATTTCTTTTCCTTCTTGCTTCTCTGGTCATGATGGTTTTGTATGCAACACATTGAGCAACTTTATGACCAAAATTATGACATGAGAAACATTGTCCATTAAAGAAGAAACTTTTGCAATCATGAAACCTTATATTTATGTTTACCTACTGATTTATATTTCTGTTATTGTTCTTTCTTGTATTTAAGTGGTCATGCTTTACCTGTGTAGTCTCTTTGTTCTTTTGATGAGTGAAAAAATGTTGATGGATGGCTTTAGCTGCATTTAGATAGCTTGGTGCTTAAGACTGAGATGATTCTCCAATATATCCAAGACCTGGTTTTATAAGAGGAGAGCGTTATACCTTGATAATTTCATCTAAGGTTTCAGATCCTTTAGAAAATCTAAGATTTAAATTTTTCACTTTCTCAATTTCCTTTCTTAAACTTACTATTTCACATTCTAATTTGTCATTGTGCTTCTCCTTTTCTATAAGCTGATTCTTTAGAGTATCTATGGCAATTTTTTTTCTTCTAAACATATTTTGAGATTATTTATTTCTTCAAGAAAATCATTTTATTCTAATGCATCCATAAAATTATCTTTAGACTCACTTTCAAATGCCATGAGTAGTCTAACATCTTGATCATATTCTACTTCTTCACTATTTGATAGACCATCACTATCTTCATGAGTATAATAGTTTTTTCTATTGATAAAATGTTTCTTGTTTCCTTTAGCCACTTCCTTTCCTTTTTCATGACTATCTTTATGGGGACATTTAGCAGCATAATGACCAACTCTTCCACAATAAAAAAATTTAAAAGGAATCTTACCTTTGAACCTTCCAGTGCCAAGTTGTAGAGTCTTTACAAAATTTATCTCATCTTCTTCTGATACATACCCTGATCCTTCTTATTCTTCTACCTCTTTTCCTTTTGCAGCAACTCTGAAGAGAGATTCCTTGAATTCAAATGGACCTCCTTTCTCATTTCACAAGCAGTCAGAATCCCATGAAGTTGAACAATAGTAAGAGCTTGTAGATCCTTCTTCTCTTCAATAGCAGACACTTTTTCCTTGAAATTGGGAGTTAGAGATCTTAAAACCTTTTCTACCAAAGTAGTGTCAGTTATGGTTCCACCCATATTTCTCATACAATATACAATATCATCTAGATGTAAAAAGAAACTGGCAATGCTTTCCTCATTATGCATCCTAAGTTTTTCATATTGAATCCTGAGATTTTTGAGTTTAGCACTTTTTACCTTGGCATAAAATTCATATCTTAGAATGATTTTGACCCATATCTCGTTTGTTGTATTCAAATGCATGAATTTGACAAATTATGATTCAGCCAAACTTCCCAATAATGCATTGACCACCTTTGCATTGGTTTCATAGTTCTTTCTTGCTACTGCATCTATTGGAACTAAAGTTGTATATTGATAACCTCCTTCAACTATAGCCCATACATCTGCTCCAAGAGACTGAAGGTAGGATATTGTCCTTGTCTTCCACAAGATTAAATTGTTTCCGTTGAAGAGAGGAGGCCTGATATATGGTGTCCCATATTTATTTCTCATCTTAGCTGATCTTCCTTCTACTGATTTAGCTTCTTCAGAAGGACCTGCTCTGATACCAATTTTTGGGAAACATACTGAGAGGGGCGGGGGGTGAATTAGTATTTATACCTTACTAATAACTTTTACTTTTTATTTGTTGAATTCCATACGCAGCTTTAATGAACCCAACTCACGTATACACGTGCATATAAGAATAGAAACTTGCGTATACTGATATAAATTTATGTTTAGAAAAAATTTAAGAAACAATATTTAACTTAGCTTATCAGTTATGCATATGTTAGTTAAGCAGTAAATATGTGCATTATAATAGAATAAATTATCACACATGAACAACAAGTTTTAAGGTGGAAACCCAATTCGAGAGAGAACCACTGCTGCTGTTGTCTCTATCTTCAATATTTATTATATGAAAAACTACTTACAATATTGTACTAATGTAGACTCATATCAGTATGTAGGCATCTACCTATAGAAGGCTGCAACCTTCTCTCATTCTCCAGCTGCTTCTTGAATGGAGCTACAACCCCCTAATCTTGTTTACCAGCCACTACTGTAAGGGAGCTTCAACCCTCTGATCATAACACTACCTTCTACTGGCAGGAAGCTTCTACTTCCATACTGAAGGATTCAACCCTCAAAATCACTGTAGACCACGTTTCATCAATTTTCACACTGGATAAAAAAACTTCAACACAACTCTTCATAAGAACAATAATAATAACCTTCACCCAATAATTCAATCAGAAAAGTGAGATCACTGTAACCAAAACACAGTAATAACCCAGATTTCAGAATTAGTATGCAGAATCAAACTCAACCCTGAACATTCATTATCTTAAAATGCATACGCTACTTTGCTTTACTGTACCTGCGTGTATACGTGATTTCCCTCACACCAACCTGCATACATATTTGCAAATACTGATCTTCTAGAATATGGTCAGTCTCAGATCTAGATCTTAGGCTTTCAGTCAGATATATTTTCAGTATTGAAAAACTCTTGATCAGTCAGACATCATAAAACATATTTACTTAATCATTGATCAGATTTGTACATAATCAACTTAGCAGCATATACAGAATTCAAGCAACCTAGATCTACATGAAGACTTCATTGATAGACAACAGAATTACAACAACAATTAACAAAAAACCTTTGCAATAAGCTTCAGAAAACCCTATGTGGTGGAGGTAAATCCCCTCTGCGGACAGAGGCGATCCCTACTAGCCCAGACCGGGTCTAGCAACAATCGTTACATGCTATAGTGCAGGTTCCTAATTGAAAATAAACCAAATAGCAATGAAGGCTTACCTGGAATCCAAAGCTGTCGCTTGTAGAGAAAGTAGCGCTCCCATTCCTTAGCTCTAGCAGATCACGATCCTCACGATCTCTGTGACTGGACACCTGCACATGCAAGAAACACAACCAATGCAAGCATAAAATCCAGTATATGCAACTATATGTCAGTCAGAGAATACATAACTCATTATCATAATCAATAACAAGAGTGGAACCATAACCAATAGTTGCTTATCATTAATCAATCAAAGCAGGATACAACCTGGCTCTGACGCTGAATTCTCCTTTGGGAGGTCACCAGCGGAACACGTCTCGAGAAATTCTGTCGGGGATGGGACAAGTCTCTCTCTTCGGATGCCTCGACAATAATCTCCTTGCTTGGATTTGGCCTTAAGGGAATGAATCAAGGCTCTTGCAGCATAAGGCTCTGATGGCTCTTTGGAACTAGCTTGCAAAGGAGATGAGAAAGCTTTTATAGATGGAGGAAGGAGAGTTTGGATCCCTATAATCATGGGATTGGCCCTATCCTCAAGGAAGATTCCATGAGATGTGGAAAACCACTTCCTCTACATGGAGATCCAGAGCCAAACCACCCAACTCAAATTAGATACCAGTTTATGAATTGGTTAGGATGAAACTGCCACCATTTATTTTTAAAAAAACTCCTTAAAATAGTTGGCGCAAGTGCGACTCTGATACAGAGCGCCAATTGGAGCTCCCTATTTTAAGGATTTCCCTTATTGGCACGGGAACTGAACTGGCTTCCCGCACCAATGCAAAAAGGGGTGCTTTTATGGTTTTTCACAAGGAGTTGTCTTCAGGGAAATGGAAGCTCATGTTCAGAGGGATGTCATGAAAGTGGTTTCAAGTCATGTCACTGCTCACAGGTCATGGAATGAGCCCTCCAATTGTGCGGGATGGGGAATTGCAGGGACGGTGACAAATTGTTGTGTAACAGATGCCCCTTAAAGCATGAGGCTCGAAAGAGACAGAGGGGTGAAATGCTTTACGAGAACGTGTCCAACAGAAAACACCGCCATCGAAAAACCTGCGTAGAGAAATACAACTGATATCTCAGATACATGATATATATGTGGTATGGGCACAACCATCCATAACAGAGTATAAAATAATCCAGATCCAAGGTATGGACGCAGCCATCCAGTGAGGATCGATAAATAGACTCAGGTATGGTCGCAGCCATCCAATCAGTGAGTCATGTAACTAATCATAAGAATCCACAAAATCGCAGCCTGGATTATAACAGACAGGAATCCAGGGTCTTGCACTCCATCTCGACCCGAAAAAAGTACAAGTTCAAGCATGCGAATATGTGAGCTGAAGTCGAACATGCGAGAACATCACCTGATTACCAGCCAATGATGAAAACTATTTAACAGACACGAGAGGTACCACCAATGATGAGAATGGCCCTCAAGGTACTATAGTTATAATCTATGACATGTGAATCAATGAGATGGCATCAAACACCTGTATAATCACTCGATCAGAGGCCAATAATGAGAACCTCACGTCGAATGCGAAGAACCTGCCATTGAGGCATGCAGGCTCCAAGGTACCGGAAGGGAGTCTCTAGATCAGCTTCCTGGATAATGAGCTGAAGTCGACAGGAAGTGACCTTGATCGAAGGTGGGCCATAGTGTTTCCCACATCATCTACATGAGGCAGAGGAACATAATGTATTTGTGAATCACGATCAAATGAGAATCAGAGGAAGGTTGAAATCTGCAGAGGTCAACTTCTCTTGAACATATCGGCGGCACGATAGTGGATTTGGCAGTATTTGACATCAAAAGATCAAGGGTCATGATGACAAGGCAAAGAGAAGATGAGAGGTCAAAAGGGATCACCCAAACCCACGGAGGCAAGTGAAAAAATGAGATGATATATCCCCAACCTGACACAAATGCAGACACGTGCCATGTTCAAGAGCGACATACTACTGACACGATAATGATGTTGGTTCTATTTTCCCCACCATTTCTGGCGAGTACATATTTATTTTTACACAATCTTGAAGAGGATACCATATTCTCGCTATATAAGTCCATCCTAGTACATTTAACGAGCCCTAGGAAGGAGGAACTCGGATACCGTCATTACAACTGAATCCAATGTCATCAGGTTTTAACGAGTCTGACAAAGGAAGAACTCGGCGTCTTTTCATGTTTAGAGAGTTTGAAAAGACAACAGAAAAGTAAACTTCAATGGTCCCTTTTCGTAAATATTCCCCCAGACCCGGAAAGGTAGAAAACAAAATTCGAGAGAACCTCCTAGTCGTGATAGGCTAGGGTATTCCTTTTTCGTAAAAAATCTATCCCAGCCTGAAAAAGGGGTAAACGTATATTGGGTAGATGTCGTTTCGTGGCCACTTTAACGAGATTGAAACGACAAGGGCCTCAGCAATATTTTCATGTTTAGAGAGTCAGAAAAGATTTGAAAGATGACTCCAAAATGACTTTTTCGTGTATTTATCGAGTCCAAAAAAGTATAAAATACAACTCGTGTCATCGTTTATATTTCCCCAGTGGAGTCGACAATTTGTGGTGGAGGTAAATCCCCTCTATAGACAGAGGCGATCCCTACTAGCCCAGACCGGGTCTAGCAACAATCGTTACACGCTATAGTGCAGGTTCCTAATTGCAAATAAACAAACTAGCGATGAAGGCTTACCTAGAATCCAACGCTGTCGCTTGTAGAGAAAGTAGCGCTCCCGTTCCTTAGCTCTGGCAGATCATGATCCTCACGATCTCTGTGACTAGACACTTGCACATGCAAGAAACACAACCAACGGAAGCGTAAAATCCAGTATATGCAACTATATGTCAGTCAGAGAAGACATAACTCATTATCATAATCAACAACAAGAGTGGAACCATAACCAATAGTTGCTTATCATTAATCAATCAAAGGAGGATACAACCTGGCTCTGACGTTGAATTCTCCTTCGGGAAGTCGCCAGCGGAACACATCTCGAAAGAGCCTGTCGGGGATGGGACAAGCCTCTCTCTTCGGATGTCTCGAAAATAATCTCCTTGCTTGGATTTGGCCTTAAGGGAATGAATCAAGGCTCTTGCAGCATAAGGCTTTGATGGCTCTTGGGAACTAGCTTGCAAATGAGATGAGCAAGCTTTTATAGATGGAGGAAGGGGAGTTGGGATCCCTATAATCATGGGATTAGCCATATCCTCAAGGAAGCTTCCATGAGAGGTGGCAAACCACTTCCTCTACATGGAGATCTGAAGCCAAACCACCCAACTCAAATTAGATACCAGTTTATGAATTGGTTAGGACAAAAATTTTGCCATTTATTTTAAAAAAAACTCCTTAAAATAGCCGGCGTGAGTGCAACTATGAGACAGAGCGCCAATTGGCACGCCCTATTTGAAGGATTTCCCTTATTGGCGCAGGCACTAAACTGGCTTCCCGCACCAATGCAAAAAGGGGTGTTTTTAGGGTTTTTCACAAGGAGTTGTCTTCAGGGCAATGGAAGCTCATGTTCAAAGGGATGTCATGAAAGTGGTTTCAAGTCATGTCACTACTCACAGGTCATGGAATGAGCCCTCCAATTGTGCAATATGGGGAATTTCAGGGACGGTGAAAAATTGCTGTGTAACACCTTGACTTCCATACACACTTTTTCTGAGGAAAATCCGTGTATATATGCGCTTTTACAAAGACGAACTAGCATATATATCTATAAATATTAACTTTTCAGAATGTAACAGATCTATAGAACTTACCTAGATTTCTTCATTTCACTTTAGCAAACATGCGCCAGATCACAGATCTAATCATCTCTTTAATAGATCATGTAGGAACATAGGCATTTCAGGTCTAGAGATCCTGATCCATCATTTTATACAAGGGTTCATCATAGATTCAAATTTATCAATAAAACAAAGTTCATCCCATGAAGATATACTTCAGAGAGAAGTATTTAGTGACAACCCTTACATATGCACACATTTGACTATGATCTTCTTCTCCTTATATATATTTAGCCTCTCCAAATACCATGAGTCAAAACCACACAAAAGTTGATGGTATTCTTGGACAGAATCAAATATATGACACAATGCTCAATATTGTGGGCTAATACCATGGTAATGCCTCATGTTATCATAATTTTAGAGCGCAAAAGGAACACATGACTTGGATCATTCTTATCTGTGTGTATACACGACTTGGCCTATACAAACCCACGTATAGAACCTACAATATTAAAATTAACCAATCTTCTGCTGGATATTACACAATTCTTCTGATAGACTACTGAGCTTCTCCAGAAGACATATACTCCATCTTTTACCACAGATTTTCCATCAAGGACAACATATTAGGACATAGGAATCATATTTCCAACAACATAGGTTAAAAACATAATGGGGGGTCACTTTCTTTCCAAATTAGGGTTTCTCTGAAACCCTAGTATAGTCAACATAAGGGGAGCCAAAAATGAAATTGTTCTTTTCCACATGCATTGCTTCTGCTGGTTGTGATACATACAAGGGAAAGATAAGTTTTGAAGTCATGGGAGTCTCTTGGCATGTCACCGAAATGACACACCTTCAAAACCCTAATGTAGTTATAAGGTCAAAATTTGAGGTAATACATGATGTGTGTGGGAAGCATGTAAAGCGCGAATGGGGACAACATCAGAGTTCGATAGAAATGGGGAGAGGAGAGTAACCAGTTAATATTATAATAGAAACCCAAATGGGTTGAGCAAGAAAAATGGGGGGAACCTAAAATTTGAATATGCCGAAAATTGTGGGTGGTGTTATAGCAGCTATAACACTCTCATAATGCTAAATCTGGGCAATTGGCCATAATGGGATAGGTGGAAGCTTGGTAAAAAATAAATAATAATTGTCAAACCTTAGGAGAGGCCATGTTATCATACCTTTTTATGTCTATATTAAAACAAGAAGAATCCACATAATTTTAATTTTGAGTCTTTCAATTTAAATATGACCACATAAATAACTAAAACTTCAAAAAGGTTATACTCTTAACACACATAAATATCACTACATAAAACTACTAATTTTTTTGTAAGTTTTACATGTTAAATAATTTATATACACCTTAATATATTATTTATTTATATTTTAATTTTAATTTAATACTCTAAATATATATATATATATATATATATATATATATATATATATATATATATATATATATATATATATATATATATATTGTTATTTACATTTAATTTTTAATTTTTAATTTTTTATTTAATTCCAATTCCCGCCTCAAAAAAATTTCACCCTTCACCCTATCTTCCCTATTCCTGCCTGCAAAAAATACACCCTTCAAGAGTTGAAGCAAGTGGAACCATGTAGTGGCCATTCTGAGAGATTTCGAGTAGGGATTCTCTAGTCCTTTATATTGTATGCGATAGATGGTTAATGCCATAGCTATGGACATGCATGCCAGATTGGCCTGTGAGGGGGAAGTAAGATGATGCTCACCTTTCTCGACAAACTGCCATCAGGTATTTATAGAATGAACCAAGAGAAATGACCAAGTTGATTTTTTTTCTATTTTCTGATTGCGTTTAGCTTGTCAAAACCCCAAATTTTAATTCCTTTGAAGCAAATTTATTGAGCTTGTCTGATTTCGATGTCTTGAATCTGATTTACATGTTACGTTTGTTGTGTTTTCAGTAGTGTCTAACCTATGTTAGTATTTTTTGGTCTAGACCCCATATTTGATGTGTTTGTGTCCTGTCAACTTATTGCTGGAAATATTTAAACTCTTGAGGCCTTTTGAGGAACCCAAACTGTGAAGGAATTCTACCTCTTAGACTATTGTTTGACAAGTCGATGAAACCCTCATATAAATGAAGAAGTTGAAGAAAAAAAATTTCTTCCTAGCCCTTGAAATTGAACATAGCATCAATCTTGTCAGAGCTAGTGAAACCATTATTAGACAATGCATCAAAACTTTCCCACAGAGTTTCATCCTGAGAGCTTGCCTCTGATGGATTGGGTGTAGTCCATACAACTTGCAATTCAGATACTTGGGTGGAAATCTCTCCATACAACAATTTATTGGAGAAACTGACCACGTGAAAATACTTGAATTTCCAGATCCATTCTGGAATAAACCCTGTCAATTGGTTATGTTCCAATGATAACAATTGCAAAAAATGAGACTCGAAAGAAACACCATATCGCATGTGAGGTTTTTGACAATATAATGGTCTATCATTTTGTGTAGAAATTTGGAAAAAAATAATACAAAATCCATATTTCCTCAAATGCAAGAGTGCTCAGAAGACTTCTTAGTGTATGTGAGAGGGCCAAGAGAGAGTTATATTCCTCTTTGGAGGGGCCATAATTGAAGTACCTTGTTGCCATGTAACCCAAGATATTCATTATAAAATAAGGAGAGAAAAGTTTGACGAGAGGATCTGTTTGAAAAATGCATTGAAATTGTTGGCAAGCACTTGATGGATGCATTAAAAGCCAAATTGATTCATTTTCAAAATGATGAGATGAGAGTGTGATTCTATCATTGTTTGACAATAATTTTCACCTCATTTTTGTAGACACAAATTCACAATGAAAGAGGGAAATTTTACTGATGTAGAAGTTAGAGGGAAATTTGGATATTCTACCCAAATTGGGTAGTGATGTGAAGCAGAGGTTTTTGTTAAAAAGTTCTCTATCCAATGCAGAAAAGGAAACTAGGTTTTTTGGTAAACCCAAGGCCTGCCTTCCATGATATCCATATAAATTTAGGCCCCAGTAAACATGAATAGAAGAGAACCTTAGCCATATTCTGGATACTCTTAATATGCCAACCATAAGGTTCCCGATATTGGTGGATCCAAATTCTAATCTTAGTCTTTAGATGAGATTAGACCAAAAAAATAGCCTACTAGGGTATGGTGCCTGCAATCATAACATGCATAATTATGTATATCCACAGGAATTAGCATATGATTTGTAATTTCCTTATAGCCCCTGGTTGACATTTTTAAGTTACCATGAATGGCCTTGGTTGGGTATAATTTTTCCTTTCGATTTTGCTCAAACCCCAAGAGCTAGTTTGTCATGTAGGAGACATATGCTTTTGGCATTAGATCCTTGTTGCTTGTTCATCTAGCATGATATATGGGAACATATGATGTAGAAGTAGAGCATAGGATCGAGGGTGTATGGAGGTGCCATATTTCTTAATTTCTTACAGTTTTCATTTTTTATTGGCACTCAGAAAGCATGAGAGACTCAATTTAAGTTCATTAAGGTAGAGTATAGAATTTGCTGGAAGGTTTTGAGCCTCTATCTAGAATGGATGTGCCGCTTTGAATGATCTTGAAGTTGGATTTATCCACAGATGTAGCAACATTAGAAATGTTTATCGAAACATAAAATAACAATATGGAGAGATTCCCATCGTTCAATGTATTATAGGGTTGTGCAGGAAAACTTCAGCTTAATGTGACATGAAATATATCATAAGAAATGAAAGTGTAAATGCTAACATAATGCGAATAAGTCATGACTGACATCTCAGCCAATTAGAAGAATTTTTTTCTTAGCAGGTAGCCCGGTTTCATCCCTTTCAAGAATTTGGTATGTCAATGTTAAATATGAACTAGGTAGGTATCTATTCAAATATTTGTATTTGAAATTCACATAGTTCATATTGACATGGAATTATATAGATAACCATAAAGAAACTTGGAAATTTTCAACAAATTCTATGTTCTATACCCATGAGTCGTTGTCAGTCATTCAAAACAGAGAGTTAAAAATGTCTTCATGTTTCTTGAACATTGAAAAAATTAAAAACTATTTGAGATACTCTTAATGTTCCAACCACAAGGCTCCAAATATTTGTAGACCCATGTAGGGCACAATGACTGTAATCAGAGGATGCATAATTATGTTCCTCAATGATGATTAATGTAGGAGGATGAGAAACAATAGTAGAATCATTACCTCATTAAATATATTCAAAAAAAAAATTGGGCTTACTTGGGTACCCTTTTCCATCCAATCTTGTTGTAACAGAATTAGCAGAGTTGTTGGTGAGCGGGCCTTTATTAGGCTACCTCCTCACCAAAAGTAAAAGGTGGACACTGAGGACACAAGTAAATGAAATTGTGACGAGAAAAATATCATAATAGATGAAAATGTAAATTAAAATTAACATGATGCGAATCATGTGTGACTTTCAACAAATTAACATGTCTTTTATCTTCAATAGATCGTCATTTCTCATCCCTTTCAAGAATTTAATATATTAAACTTCAACATGAACTAGGTATACTTTCAAATATAATTATTTGAATCACATATCACATGTAGAATGCCATAATGATGTTGATAACCATAGGAAAACTTGAAACTGTGCAACAAAGTCTACAATATTTAGCCATGAGTCATTTTCACTCATTCTCAATCAGTCAAAACTTGCAATTTCAATCTCTGATTTTTCCTCAGCACTTGAAAATGAAAAAGAACAAGCTGCATGTTAAATAAGATGAAATCTCTTCACATCCTTGATCCACCACTTGATTTTACAGTTTCTCTTCCTATAACCTACAGATCATGTTATATGAATGAGAAACTGGGGTCTTAGTTGGGTATTTGTGACCAAGCTTCTTGGTTGGCACTAACTGGTTTGTTTCAAGGTTTTGGGTTGATTTGTCTTGATGTATCCCTAAGGATGAAAGCAAATGAATAAGAATATTTGCACTAGTCAAACATGGATACTATTAAATTATTATCTTCATGTTTTTGGACTAACTTCATGTTGAATCAGATTTTACACTACAATATTCAAAACTAGGTTAACCATGAGTGAGATTATTTTATTGGTTATGATATGATTGTCTGTGTTTAAGAAGTATCTTTTATATATATAATTCATAACATTTCATGAACCTATGAAGGCTTCATCTATAGGGATAATATGAAAACCATTGAAAATGAACTGTTGGATGCAATTTGTAAATTTCAATTTCACTGGGAGTATCCAATTTGTGATAGGTGCTTGAATTTAATACAACTCGAATTTATAGCATGATTACCGTAACAATAAGGATTTTTAAGAAATAAGAAGACTTGAATCGTTAATTTCCCATTGTTCATATTTTTTTATTGGGTTGTTACTCTAGCAAAACAACAAAAACTTGAATATCCACTTAGTTTGGCATTTTAAATTCTCAAGATTTTCTGGTTTACTTTGTTGAATGTCCATTAAAATTTTAACATATACTTGATAATAGGATAGATGTTATCAGATTAGGAATATTTCAGTTGGACTCTTATTGTAATATAAACACAAGAATTCCAGTTTATATTGTCTTGAAGATGGCAAGTATATGTGAGCAAAGGCTTGCATATTATACTACTAAGGAATGAGCTTGTGAGCGAGGGAAGGTTTAATTCACCAAAAAAATGTCGGGTGGTGGGTAAACATCCTAGAGTCTAGTCTTTGCCTACATGCATCACTTACGATTAAGAGATGACATGAGTTTGTGTGGTTCATTAATGATGAAATTAATGATGGTTTTTGAGTGATATAAATAGAATAAGCAGTCCCATATTTTCAACTACATAATTAAAGGGTTATGGTTCCATTGATAATGGAGATGTTCTAGTTTTTTCTTCAACAAAAATAGATTTTGATGAGATTTAACATCAATTGATTCAAGATGGTTTCAAAATTGCAGCCCTTCATGGAGATAAGCACCAAGATTCTCGTATGGAGGTTATGCAAAAGTTCAAGTCAGGAATTGTTGAGCGAGGTCCCTTGAGACCGAATTTTGATAAAGGTACTACATTTTTTGTAAGTTTTTATAAGTTTAGTCATGCAAAACACAGGTCAAGGGGCTTTGGGGTGGGTCAAAGCCCCTCATGAATTGTAATGGGTCAAAGGGTAGAACTAGGGGCCATAAACCATTGTTTGCAGACCTTAGACGAGTGCAAGCTAAAAGTATAAATAGGAGTCTAGATCAAGTCGATAGAGAGAATGATGTAATATATCTGACTATGTTTTGATGTTTTGAGAAAAATTTTCTGGGCTAGAAGGCTCCTACTAACTGTGTGCATGGAGACCTTAGTGCTGGTGTGTGTGGACCCCGCTGGTTGTGTGCACGGGTAGAATGAAGGTGTTGTAAGGAATATCTGAACTATGAATGAATAAAAGAATGTTTTGGATGATATCTGAGTATCAAATGCATCTATCGTTTGCTTTATGATCTGTTTCTACATGTTATTTCTGATTACTATGTATCTGGATCAGTGGTGCGACTGTCTTTTACCTTAAACGAATGATGAATGTATGTATTTATTTCTATTGAACACTATTTTTATGTATTAAGGACTATTGAAAGGGATTGTGGATCTCTAAATATGCACACGCAAGATAACCTATGTAAATTGACCTAAATTTGTCTAGCTAGGGTTTCTGGTTAGGGACTCTATTGTGAAGGTACGATCATAGTTGTTCTAGATCTGAAGACACCCACATCATTTAATTTTCTCTAAGGCTGTGGAAACCTAGTTTCAGCAACCCACCATACTACTTCGGGTGAGACTTTGACATGCGCAAGCAGGTCACTACCGAAAGGGAAAGTAGTAAGAGGGTTTTGTTGGTTAACCTTAACTCTGAACATGGGTTAAGACCCCTCAAGCCCACAAATGGTTCCGTTTTTGGGATTGGGATAATTTTGAGAGAGATTGGGTGATGTGGCAGCCATAAAAGCCTAAATTAGAGAATTGGTTTGAGAAGAAAATTTAGGAATTTTCCTTAAAGAAAACAGAAGTAAGAAGATGTCTGTTGAAGATTGGAAACATAATTATATCTTCAAAGTGGTGCATGAGATCATCTTTGTGAACTTTGCATACGAATTATAGGAGTGGTTTTTAATACTAGAAGAGTTCCAAACCTATTGGAAGGATGATAAGATCACGCAATGGACACCCGAATTGATCCAAAAGTTAGAGCATACTGATAATTCCATCACCCAGATTGTAGATCACTGGGTTGACAACATCTTGGGTGGTTTTCTGACATAATTTGCAATAAACTAGTTTGTATCACATTCTGAAGCTGAAACGATATTTTTCAATGGATTGAGAGGTAAATTCATACTCTCTCCGCCTCTGTTGATTAAAATTCTATTGTGTGAAAATGGTGTTTTGTGCATCCATACTGAGTGAATGACTCCTGATAAGATAGAAAGTACTACGCGCAACGGAAAATATTATCGGGTCAATCAAAAAGGGGAAATATCTGTATACAAACCTATGAGAAATTCACCTGACATAGAGAATAGTGAGGTTGCGCACATCGAAGGTAGCCCTCCTGCCACACCACAATCGAACTCGCACAGGGGTTAAACATCTCCTACCCCACCACCACTGCCACCTGCAGAATATATGGCCGGGCATATGAAGCTACCCACCTTTAACGGTGTGGGAGATGAGGACATGGATAGGTTTTGGTTTGTGGCCAATGCAATATGGACTACACAAAATTCTAATATTGATTTTGTCAAGAGAGCGCAATTGGCTATGGAATTTGAAGGTTGCGCGTTATATTGGTTCATGGGATATTTAGCTCATAATGTTGATCCCACTATTGTGTAGATTAAGGATGCTTTGAAACAACAATTCAAGAATCCGATGTCCTATTCATAGTGCATGATAGAATTAAAAGATATCAAACAAGGGTTGAAGGAATCGATTTGGGAAGATGGTCAACGACTGAAGTGCAACATCAGTGAAGGAGGATTTGTTTATGATGATAAGCAGCACAAGGAATGGTTCATTGCCATGATCTTGCCACATCTGCATGGGCCTATGGGCCAACAAAATATTGATTCTCAGGTCGAAGCTCTAAATTTTTTTATGAAATTGGAAGTTGTGCCCAGAGAATATGCTCAATTAGGGACACTGCAAATTTAAAGTCAATTGGAGGCTATGAACCTAGAAATTTAGAACCTACATAGAGATCAGGGTAAAGAAGTTGGCGCATATTTCTGGTGCATATGATGTAAGGGTTCAGGCCACACCAAAGATCAGTGCACTCTATTCTCGAATTATATGCAAGTAGGAGGACCGAGTCCACTACGACCCAAAGATGATGTTGGGCCAAGTGGTACTCCCACACTATGGTGTGCTGATTGTAGGGTAGTTAGACGACATGATATAGACCTTTGTCCTCGATTAAGAAGCTATGTGCCAAATTTGAAGCAGAAGTGGTGCAGATATTGCTCTTCGGGTGGTGATGTTGAGCACCACTATTGGACGTTCAAGCTAATGATAGATAGTGCTACCCTCTATAGAGTGCAGGGAGAACCTTCTTTTCCAACATCTCCCTCTAGACTTGAAGGATCCCTAGCAAGAGGAAGGAGAGGGGGAAGAGGTTGAGGCGCAAGTCGGGGAAGAGGGAAATTAATCTGCTATAACTTTGGAATTGCTGGACACTATGCGCATGACTGCCCAAACCCAACGCGGAAATATTGTAGGTACTGTAGGAAATTTGATTATGTAATTGAAAATTTTCCTATGTTAATTTCTAGAATGTAGGAAAAGCAACAACAAACGCTAATGCAAAACATAAAAATGGATAAAGTTGAACCGAACAATGATGGTCCAAGTGTAAACGTAATTACATGTAGTGTTGTTGCCACCGGATGAGATGAGGAAAAGAGGGCTGATGAAGAGCCACTGATCAGAAAGGCGTCTGACAAGAAAGAAGGACTCAACCTGCAGAAGGAAAATGATACTTTCATTGAAGCCAGAAAGGATTTTTTTTTAGCAGGAGTGTCCACAACAAAGTCTATCATGGAATAAAAGACTGATGATGAAGTCAAACCATTCCTACAAGCTTGTATTAAGTTATTGTGAAATTAGAAGGTTGTAGATAATCTTCAGGACTTGATAGACAACTGCGCGGAAAAATAAGTATCTCGAACTGAGACTAAGGCTATGAACAAGATTTATAAAAAAAATAAGAGAATTGGTCAGGAGATGTGCATGACTGTGCAAATTAGAGAGTATGAGATGTATCAAGTCATATTGGACCTAGGTTCTGATGAAAATGTTCTATCTAAGACAACCTAGCAGAAGATGGGAGAACCAAAGCTAGAATGGTCCACCATTCAGTTACGCATTTCCAATTAGATGAACATCATTCCGCTTGGGAGACTCCCACAAGTTCTGGCAGGCATTGCTCGAGTAAAGGTACGCGCAGATTTTGAAGTGATACAAATTGTGGATGATGCATACCCCTACCTTGCACTGCTGGTATTTTATTGGGATATCGATATGGGAGGCATCATCAACCTAAAGCGCCGAAGCACGATCTTTGAGAATGATGGTACACAGGTAATAGTACCACTGGACTCAACAAAAGGAGAAATATATTGTTGGAACGAGGTGTCCTAACAAGCTGTGAAAATGGTCCATTTTGATTATTTTTTATTATATTTAGTCTAGCGCAGGGGTTTTGGGGTGGTTCAAAGCCCTGAATGCATTGTAATGGGTCAAAAGCTAAAATATGGGTCCAAAAACCATGGGTTGCAGACCATAGGATGTTGTGAAACCATCTCCAAAAAGAGAAGAAAAGAGATATCAACGCCTTATAAATAAGCCACTTCGAGGGGGAAACCTCCAATACATTACATGAATGAACAATTCTTGGATGATTCAAATTACAAAACCTCCTTTCTATATATAGGAGTCCATGGGGCCACAATGTAATCCTAGCCTACCTAACAATAATAATTTAAGGGCACAATAATAACAATATGGGGGTTACAAGGGTACAATAATAACAATAAGGGGGTTACACTAACAAAAATAAGGGACTATACTAGTAATATAGGGACCTAACATGCCCCTCTCCTTCAGAAAAGTGTTTTCTTCAATGCTTGAGTAGCTCTGGGTTCTTTTGTATAAAATTCTCATCCTCCCATGTAGAATCTTTAGTGGGTAAGTTCTTCCACTTGATGAGATACTCTAAAATTGATCGATTCTGTAGCTATCGAATTCTTGTTTCCATGGCCGCTTCAGGTTCCAATATGATTTTTCCTTCCTCATCAAGTTCTAGCAATATTGTTTGAACTAGAATATTTTCACCTATAACCTTCTTTAAGCATGAAACATGGAAAATTGGATGCCCTCGTGAAGAAGCAGGAAGCTCCAATTTGTATGCCATAGCACCAATCTTTTGCAACACCTTGTAAGGACCATAGTACTTTGGCAATAATTTATTATCCTTCTTAGCTTG
The DNA here is from genome assembly GCA_034641835.2 of Pinus albicaulis. Lineage (NCBI taxonomy): Eukaryota > Viridiplantae > Streptophyta > Pinopsida > Pinales > Pinaceae > Pinus > Pinus albicaulis. Next base: position 531,201,598 of record CM076577.1, read on the forward strand.
CTTGAGGGACATTTGTTTGTATGGTTGTAGCCCTAAAAATACCTAGTCTCCTACATCAAAACTTTTCTCACTGCGATGTTGATCTACTTGTTGTTTCATTCGATTTTGTGCCAAATTCAAGTTGTCCTTTAAGAGTTGGAGAACTTATTGTTGATGCTCGATGTGATATTCTACTGCTTGAACCTTCGAATTTTCTCTTAAAGATGATGTGATGGATGGTGGATGATATCCATAAAGTGCCATAAATGGGCTCATTTTTGCTGTAGTATGGAAGGAAGTGCTATACCACCATTTAGCTAGAGGTAACCACTTGACCCATTGTGCTTGTTTATTAGATACAAAACAACGAAGATATCCTTCCAAAAATTTATTTACTATCTCAATTTGACCATCGGATTGAGGATGATAAGATGAGCTATGAGCTAATTGAGTACCCAAACAAGAAAATAACTCCATCCAAAAATTTCCAGTAAAAATGTGATCTTTGTCGCTCATAATAACCCTTGGGTTTCCATGTAGCTTTTGAATTGTGTCCATAAATGTAGTAGCAACTTTACTTGGTTTAAATGGATGAGATAATTCACAAAAGTGTGCATACTTGGTAAGTCTATTAACTACCACCATGATGACACTCTTTCCTTCAGACTTAGGTAAACCTGTGATAAAATCCATTGAAATCTCCTCCCAACATTGACATGGAATGGATAAAGGTTGTAGAAGACCTGAGGTCTTACTTGTCTCAACTTTATTCTGCTGGAAAACCAAACATTCTGCCACAAAATTTTGAATATAAGATTTAAGGCCATCCCAAAAAAATTATTTCTTCACCCTGTGGCAAGTTTTTAAAAATCCTAAGTGTCCTCCTAAAGGATAAGTGTGCAATTCCAAAAGAATATTTTGTTTTAGTTGGGAATTATTACAAAGATATAAGCGATCTTTGTACCATAAGGAATCATTTTCCAACTAAATGTATCAGACGTACTAGGATCTTGCTACAACTTTTGAAAGAGTGTCCACACTTCTTCGTCCTTCTTCCATTCATCTCTTACTTCGGTTATCCAATTTGGTTGGATATTATAAATGGCACAAAGCAATGCTTCCACCTCTTCATTCTTTCTTGAGAGTGCATCTGCAACAAAATTTAGCTTCCCTTTTTTGTATATTATTTCAAAGTCATAACCCAACATCTTTGTCACCCATTTTTGTTGCTCTTCTGAAGATAGTATTTGTTCCAAAAAGTGTTTAATACTATCATGATCAGTTTTTACCTTGAAGTGTCTTCCCATTAGGTAAGTTCTCCATTTATTTAGTGCATGCAGTATTGCTAATATTTCCTTCTCATAAATAGGTTTCTGTAAATACTTTCCTTTGATTGGATGACTTTCAAAAGCAATGGGTCTTCCTTCTTGCATTAAGGTAGCACCAATTCCATCTCCTGGGCATCACATTCCACGATAAAGATTTTTGTGAAGTCTGGCGTAGCTAAGACTGGTGCTAGGCACATTTCCTCTTTAATATGTTCAAAGGCCTTAGTTGCTTCAGGAGTCCATGAAAATGCATCTTTCTTCAATAATGTTGTTAGAGGTGCTGCTATTCTCCCATAATTCTTAACAAACTTTTGATAATACCCTGTTAACCCGAGAAATCCTTGCAACTGCTTTATGGTTGTGGGGACTTTCCATTTCTTAATGGCTTTAATTTTGTTAGGGTCTACCTTAACACCCTCGTGAGATACAATATGACCCAAATATTCCACCTCTTGTACTCCAAAGAAACATTTGGATGTTTTTGCATATAATTGTTTCTCCTGCAATAGTTTGAGCACCCTGTCAACATGCTGAACATGATCCTTCCAAGACTTGCTGTAGATTAGTATATCATCAAAAAATACTAGCAAAAATTTTCTAAAGAAGGGTTTGAAAATGGAATTCATCAACCCTTGAAATGTAGAAGGTGCATTGGTAAGGCCAAAAGGCATGACCAAAAATTCATAATGACCCTCATGAGTTCAAAATGCTGTTTTTGGAATATCTTCATTCTTCATTCTAATTTGATGATATCCTGAACGAAGATCCAACTTGGTAAAATAAATTGCTCCATGTAATTCATCCAATAATTCATCAATCACAGGAATGGGAAATTTATCTTTAATGGTGATCTTATTGAGCTCCCTATAATCGAGACACATGCACCATGATCCATCCTTCTTGTGTACCAATACTACAGGAGCAGAGAAAGAACTTTGACTAGGTTGAATTATACCTGCCTCTAACATTTCTTCAATCATACGTTCAATTTCGCTCTTTCGAACATAAGGATATCTATTACCCCTGATGTTTGGAGGAACACTTCCTGGAATCAAATGAATTGAATGATCATGATCACGAATAGGTGGGAGTCCTTTTGGAGTTTCAAAAACCTTGGAATGATTGTCAAATAATTTTTGGAGATCTACAGAAATAGATGATTTTGATGTTGGAACTTCTAGTGAGCATAATTTTGAAATTATGCCTCGTTGTTCTTTCTTTAGATGCTTTGTCATGACATTAGAGCTTATGATCTTTCCCGGATTCCCTGAAATACCCCGTAATTCGACTTCCTTTACTTTTGAAAAAAATTTCAAGAAAAGTTCTTGAAAATTATAAGCTACCGTCCCCAAAGATTGTAACCATTGTACTCCTAGTACAACATCAGCACCTCCCATAGGAATGGAAAGCATTGGACTATTCAATACATATTCCCCCATGGTTAGCTTGATTATGGCATTTTCTAGATAAATTTATAGTTCCTCCATTTGCAACCATCACTTGAAATTCAGGTTTTGGGTATAGGAAACAATTCAATTCCTTGGCTACCTTACAATGAATAAAATTATGGGCACTACCTGAATCATTCAACACTATTACCTTTTTCTTCTTGATATGTCCATCTATCTTGAGAGTTTGAGGAGTGGTAATTCTTTCCAATGCATTACATGATATGTTCGAACTCATTTCTTCCTCTTCTTGGGTTGGTTCCTGGTGTATATCCTCTTCTTATTCATTTTCTTCTTCCTCTTCACAATCTATATAAAATAATTTCTTCTCAGCACACTTATGCCCTTTAGTGTATTTGCTATCACAACTGTAGCAAAGCCCTTTTGCTCTTTTTTCTTCCAATTGTTGTGGTGTCAACCTTGTAGGTTGTGGAAATCTAGGAGTAGCAACACTTCCCTCTTTATGGAAGTGAGTGGTAGGCTTCCTTGTCGCCATAATTTTACATTCAATTTTTCTTGCCAACCTGAATGCCTTCTCCAATGAATCAGGTTCCAAAACGCGAACTTCATGCTGGATGTTATCCTTTAAAGTACCTATGAAGAGATCAATCATGTGTTCCTCTGGAATATCAGTTACCCTTATATTCAATTTTTGGAAGTCCTCAATGTGCTCCCCCATTAAACCCTTTTTTTTGAGATTTATCAATTGGCTAAAGAAGGTGTTGCTCTTTGTATCCTCATAATGTGCTATCATTTCCTCCGTAAAAATTGACCAAGTGACAATTTTTTTACGGGAGCAAAGCCATCGATACCATACAAATGGATTTTGTTCTAAATGTAAAGTTGCAATGCGTACCTTTTGTGTGTTTTGCACATTATGGAGATCAAAATATTGCTCCATCTGTAGTATCCATGTTACAGGATCCTTTCCATCAAACTTCCTCATATCCATTTTTGGAATATGGTGGTTCTTCCTGCCAACATTATATTTTATGAAATCATGATTAACATTTATTTTGTTCTCATCATGAGTTTCCTCTACTATCTTTTCACCATTAGGAAACATTTATTGTATCAACTTTGTCAAACCTTCCATGTCCGCTTTTAGATCATTCTTCATGTTTTCCATTTTTTCATCGATCTTAGCTTCCATGTCATCCATCTTAGATTCCATGCCAGCTTCCATGCCATATATCTTAGATTCCATGCCATTCTTCAAACCATCCATCTTAGATTCCACGTCTTTCTTCAAACCATCCATCTTAGTTTCCATGCCTTTCTTCAAAAATTGCATGTCATTTTTTGTTGCTCTTTGCAAGAGCGAAATGTTTTGCACTTTCTCTTATAATTTTGATATGTCATGTTGCCATTCTTCATCTTCATGAGTCATAGTAGAGCTTTGTAAAGGCTTAATGAGTGTTGAATTATTTTTAGGGGCCATTTTAGAATCCAATACTGATATCTATTCTACAATATCCCTTGGAATCAATTCAACTTGACTCTTCAAACAAGACTTATGCAATTCGGAAAAAAAATACACACCTTTTACTTGCTTTTAAGGAGCTCGATATTGAAATTTAATTATCTATATAATTTTGGATCCTCAATATCTAAAATTAGGCCTTGTAGTAGCCCTCTAAATCTTCTTTCAAATGCCACAGGTCTAATTTGATTTGGATTCTTCAAGGAAAATTTATGTCCAATCTCCCACAATGACCCAATTTTGGACTAGTTCAGTAGATTGAACTTGTACGACTTGCCACGTGTCAATGTTTCTTCATTTGGCTCTGAAATTGATAGACCGAAAACTACAGCCTGTGTACTTGCAATCACTTTTTACAGTATTCCAATCTGTTGCTCAGAGAGAGAGCTATGAATATTTTCCCACGATCACCTCTTTGAGATGAAATTCAGAAGCCTCAAAAATCCCTGACTTCCACAGATCATATCTCCGAAAATATTGCGAACCAATATTTGAAATTTTGCGATGATGTTCCTTAGGATTGCGACTTTTCACTCTAAAAATTTCAGCTTCTAAACCTTCGTAGAAAAAAATTATTATGAAAATACCAGGATGACCTATTTAGCTTAAATTCAGGAGCCTACAAAATGACCTAACTTTTATAGATTATATATCCGAAAATATTGTGAACCAAGCCCTGCAATTTTGCGCCGATGTTCCTCAGGATTTTGGCTTCACACTCTAAAAATTTTAGATTCTAAACCTTCGTAGAAAATTTTTTATAGCGAAAATGCCACGATGACCTGTTTGGAGCAGCGAAACCATAGAATATCAAAGCTCTTATACCAAATGTTGTGAAACCAGCTCCAAAAAGAGAAGAAAAGAGATATCAACGCCTTAGAAATAAGCCACTTTGAGGGGGCAACCTCCAATACATTACATGAATGAAAAATTCTTGGATGATTCAAATTACAAAACCTCCTTTCTATATATAGGAGTCAATGGAGCCACAATGTAATCCTAGCCGAACTAACAATAATAATTTAAGGGCACAATAATAACAATATGGGGGTTACAAGGGTACAATAATAATAATAAGGGGGTTACACTAACAACAATAAGGGGCTATACTAATAAGATAGGGACCTAACATAGGAAATTCAAGGCTAGGTTGTTATAAATAGAGATGAATTTTCTATTGTAAAGGATAGGATATGATGAACTATTGTTGCGATCTGTTGTTTAAGCTATCTGTTTGGGTTTTGGGGGACAAACTCCTGTTGGCTGTGTGTGCGAAGATCCTAGTCCAGCTATGTGCAGACCCTGCTGCTATGTGCGCAGGTTGGGAAGGGAATTGGAATTGTAAGGAATAATTGATGAATGAATGAATGCGGAAGATTGTTAGAGAACTGAATCTGTGAGAACTATTATATGAATTACTGGTAATTGTTGTATTGTGCGTTTTCTATCCTTAAGCTGCGAAAGATCTGTGTACTGTTTTCCTAGATCTAGATCTGTTATGTTCTGTTTATGTACTGCTGTGTTGATGGTATAAAAAGCATATAACTATAGAGCTAGTGCACATGGATGCGAATAGAGCCTTAATTAACTCTGCGTAGAATAAGGTAATCAGGGATTACAGGATCTAGCTCTACTCTGCTTGTTTTACCCATCCTTTCTCAGGGTGTGGAAACCTGGTTCCAGCACCCACCCATACTACTTCGGTTGAGACTTTGACTTGAGAAAGCAGGTCACTGCCGAAAGGGCCAGTAGTATAGGGGTTTGTTGACAAACCTTGCTTACCGAACCTGGGTCAGGACCCCTCGAGCAAAAAAATGGTTCCGTTGCCGGGACCGGAAGAATTTTGAGAGAGAAATAAGGTAATGACAAGAGAATACTAGAAACCTGAAAGAAAAGAGATCGAATATTGGTTCGAAAGATAGATCTAGGAGTTCACAGTAAAAGAAAACCGCAATGAGAAATTAACAGCGGGAAGGTGGAAAAATAGGTATATTCTTACTAAAAGGTACAAAATATTCTTTGTAACCTTTGCGATTGAACTCCAGGAGTGGTTGGATAGGCTTGTGGAATTCCGGAAGTGCTGGAAGGGCAATCGAGTTACTTAGTGGACCCCAGAGCTGCTTGAGCAGCTGGAGAAAACTGATAATACTATGACACACATGGTAGATCACTGGGTGGATAGTGTGATGGGAGGATTTGTGATGGAATTTTCCATTGATCAATTTGTATCATACTCTGAGGCCGAACAAAGATTCTTCAAAGGATTCCAAGGCAAGTTTCTGAGGACGTTACCATTGCTGATCAAGAAATTACTGTGCGAAAAGAGCATTCTGTGTAGTCATACTGACTGAATGACCTCGGATCTAGATGGGAGCACGACATGCAATGGTAAATACTATCAGACCAACCTTGACTAAGGGAGATCCACCTACAATCTATTGCAGGAACCAGCTGCGCAAGATCCCCTAGCTACATCGCCACCCAGGCCACGCAAAGGTAAGAATTCGCCTATACTGCCACCCTCCCTAGACAATGATATGGCTGAGAATTTGAAAATACCTACCTTCAAGGGGATAGGAGATGAGGATATGGACTGATTTTGATTTGTTGCGGACTCTGTATGGACTGCGCAAAATGTGGCAAGTGATACGGTAAAAAGGGTGCAACTGTCGTTGGCCTTCGAGGATAGGGCCCTGGACTGGTATATGCAGTATATTAACTAGAATTGGGGCGCATCTATTCAAGATATCAAGGACGATTTGAAGCACCAGTTCAGGAAGCCGAAATCTTATTCCTAGTTGGTAGCAGAAGTAAAGGACTTCAAAAAAGGCGTGTTTGAGTCAATATGGGAGGCTGATTAGTGACTGAAGAAAGCAATCAGGGAAGGAGGATTCACATATGATGATAGAAAACATATGGAATGTTTCATCACTATGTTGTTACCTCACCTGTGCATGCCAATGAGTCATCAGACCTTTGAGTCGCAGGAGAAGGCTGTGGAAGTCGCTATGAAACTAGAGGCTTCTCCCCGAGAGGATATGTCAGCAGGAGTACAACAAATCCAGGAACAACTTGGGGCTATGCATATGGAGATACAAAATCTATGAAAAGAGTGAGGAAAGGATGTTTGCATAGATATCTAGTGCATACGATGTCGGGTGTCTGGCCATATGAAAGATCAGTACCCTTTGCTAATGGATTACATGCAAGCAGGAGGACCTAGTCCGATACGCCCAGGGGAAAGTAGGGAACCCGTCCTATTATGACCAGGTTCAAGTGGACCTGCACTATGGTGTGATGATTTTCGGGTAGCAAGATTGCATGATATGAACCATTGCCCTTGGTTAGGTGCGTATGTTCTAGAACTAAAGCAAAAATGGTGTCGATTTTGCTAATCAGTGGGACATGAGGAGCAAAACTATCATACTTATGACTTAATGATGGATCGTGGGAACTTATATACGGTACAATAGGACCTTTCATCGCCAAGAATTTCTGCGCCCTTTGGAGGATCACTGGCCCGAGGCAGAGGAGGTCAGGGAGGAAGCGCAGGACGAGGACATGGGCAGCTATTCTATTATAACTGTGGGGAAATAGGGCACTTTACAAGAGAATTCCCAAATCCTGCCAGGCCATCATGCAAATATTGTAGGCAGTTGGACCATGAGGTAGAGGACTGCCCAATTTTAATAGCCAAGATGCAGGAAAAGCAACCCACCCCTACATAGAACATACAAAGAGTTAAATCCGAGCTAAGGAAGGCAGATCCCTATGTAAAAGTCATGACGCGCAGCGGGTTGGTCACCCAGGGAACAAAAGAGGAGCTTTCCTCCCAGGAAGGAGTGCCTTTCAAAGAACAAACACCACTAAAAGTACCTACGCAGCCGCCAACAAAACCTCAAATAGAGGAAGGGGTTGATCCCTTTTTAAAGGTATGTCTGAAGCTGCTGCGAAATCCGCAAGCTATAGGTAATATCCAAGCACTACTGAATACCTGCGCAATTCGGACCAATCTAATCACTGAAACCAAGGATGTACACAAACTATACAGCTATAAGAAGCATATCGGAAGAGAGATGTGATTGATTGTGCAGATTGGTGACTACAAGATGGATCAGGTTATCTTAGATCTGGGGTCAGATGCGAATGTATTACCAAAGCATACATGGAAATGAATGGGAGAAGCTAAATTAGAATGGTCCAACATCTAGCTGCGAATGGCCAATCAACAAAAAATCATCCCTCTAGGGAGGTTACCAAAAGTTATGGTTGAAATTATAGGGGTAAGGGTCCCAGCTGACTTTGAAGTCATAGAAATTGTGGAAGATGTAGACCCCTACCCTGCGCTCCTTGGACTGGACTGGGAAATTGACATGGGGGGTGTCATGAACCTCAAGAAATGTAGCATGGTGTTTGAAAACAAAGGTACGCGTGTCATAGTACCACTAGATCCAGCAGAAGGTGCACAATATATAGAGCCAGCCTATGAGGAGGAGGAATTAGATCACATTTATAAAGTAACTGTGCAGGATGAAGATCGGGTTAACTGCATAGATGAAGGGATGCTCTGCTGGGAAAAGGAAAATGAATGTTTTTATGACTCTGATGAGGATCTGGAAAATTGGCAAGGCCAATTGCATGAAGTTTTAGTGCTCCGATGTCTTCAGACCGTCAGGAATTTTCGGCGCATCTATACCACGGAAAGGAACCTGCCCTACAAGGAGGACGTATATCATAGTGAGAAGATGGTTGAACCTAATATTCCCATGGAATGTGGGCAAGGGGAAATATCACTAATATTGTGCAGAGCACCTAAGGAAGGACCGGTATTCTTCACTCAGGAGAAGTATTGGAGAAGGGTTATCCTACGCATAGGCACCCCAGTTGCCAGATGGACTCTGAGGTCAGTCGACCTACGTGGAAATTTGATGACATACCACACTCAAGGGTGCGATCAAGCCTTGCATAGATAGGCTTGCCAGGGTACCACTAACCTATGCATGCGTTAAGCTATGGACCTACCCGGACCCACGTGTAATTTGAAGAATTTTCGAATGCCTCAAGTAATAAATAGCATGCAGACGCATGACACAGCCCTCTGGTGCAAGGATGTTCCAACCAAGGGTGAGGCACACGGCTCGAAAAAACTAATGGCCAACTTGCAGACACACCTTGCATAGACCTCCATTCAAGGTACGCGAATGAAATACAGGCGTCATCTGTGATCTGACACTCCATGGAAACGACCTCAAGCATGTAAGGTGACCGTCAGCACATCCCGATTTAATAAAAAAGAGATATTACAAGTATGCAAAACTGGCAGCAGGTCATCAATGCGGGCATTTATGGTAAGATTGATCTACCTGATCGATGGCCAGTCTCACGAATGGGCTACTACCCCATTAAATAGTTCTAGACGGTGTGTGGCTGGCTGGATAATTACACATCAGGCTATTTATTCACCCAACAACATGCTCCTACTATTTCTGTACTGGTTTTTTGCGCTCCTTAACATTCTCTAGGTTGCCCGCTTTCGTGTTGCTAGGATGGACCCAACCAGAGAGCCTAGGAATGTTGAGTGCAGTCGCAGGGGTGAACGTTGGCTCCCGACAGAAAGGATTGCTCGCGAGCCACGTACAGCAGGAGTGCTGCAATACACGGACATGCTTCAGCTCCTATGTAATTCCGGAATCCTACCCAGCTGAAGCAATGTGTGTTCCCTCCCTTGAATTTCCCTCATTAATGCTCCTGATCCAACTACGGGGGACATCCAAATTGATTTAGTGTAGCTATCTCGCACGGAGCTACAAGGAATGCACACCAGAGTGTTGTGCGAAGTTCGCCACTGTGACCGAGCCAGGCAACAATAGTATAACATACCTCAGGAAGTACAGGACCAGCGGATTGCACTGGTCATAGAGGCAACACAGATTATTCAATAACAACAGACGCAGGGCGCACAATTGGTCGAAACAGGTACACACTTATGGACGGTAGTGCAGCATCACTCTACGCTTCAGCATATCCAGACAGAATTATAACAGGCGGAACCTGCTCTGGACCAAGCCAGATCCTCCTCACCTTCCACTATCTTTGCGCAACATCTAGTCATCTTGGAGAGGATTGAGAACCTTCGCCACAACAAGCATGTCACTCGAAAACGGTTGAAACCATGGGCTGATAACGCACTTCAGCTTACCAAAGATGCCCAGTCTGCCATTGCGCGCCTCCACTGACTATTAGAATAGATCATCGCAGCTCCAGATGGCCCTGCCTCCCTGACAATGTTCAACATTGCACAACAAGCTGCGGTCCAGAGTAAGGAAGTGCTTCCACCACTCCTTCACATTTTGGCTACCTTGGGTGTGAAAATTGAAGCCGCACCACTGCAATGACTCGGGACAAGTCACAAGATTGTGTTGGGGGAATATTGGAACGAGGTTTCCTAAAAAGCTGCGAAAATGGTCCATTTTGATTATTTTATATTATATTTAGTCTAGCACAGGGGTTTTGGGGTGGGTCAAAGCCCTGAACGCATTGTAACGAGTCAAAAGGTAAACTAGGGGTCCGAAAACCATGGGTTGCGGACCATAGGAAATTCGAGGCTAGATTGTTATAAATAGAGATGCATTTTGTATTGTAAATGATAGGATATGATGAGCTATTGATGCGATCTATTTTTTAAGCTATCTATTTGGGTTTTGGGGAACAGACTCCTATTGGCTGTGTGCGCGGAGATCCTAGTCCAGTTGTGTGCAGACCCTGCTGTTGTGTGCACAGGTTGGGAAGGGAATTGGAATTGTAAGGAAGAATTGATGAATGAATGAATGCGAAATATTTTTAGAGAACTAAATCTATGATTACTATTATATGAATTACTGATAATTGCTGTATTGTGAATTTTCTATCCTTAAGCTACGAAAGATCTGTGTACTGTGTTCTTGGATCTAGATCTGTTATGTTCTATTTATGTACTGTTGTGTTTATGGTATAACAAGCGTATAAATATATATATAGTGCACGTGGATGTGAATAGAGCCTTAATTAACTTTGCATAGAATAAGGTAATCGGGGATTACAGGATCTAGCTCTGCTCTGCTTTCTTTACCCATCCTTTCTCAGGGTGCAGAAACCTAGTTCCAGCACCCACCCATACTACTTCGGGTGAGACTTTGACCTGCGAAAGAAGGTCACTTCCAAAAGGGATAGTATTATAAGGGTTTTTTGGCAAACCTTGCTTACCAAACCTGGGTCAGGACCCCTCGAGCCAACAGATATGCAGAGCCAGTGCACGAAGGAGATGATTTTGACCATATTTACAAGTTGACTGCACGAGACGAGGATTAGATCAACCCTATAGCTGATGGAATGTTGAATTGGGAGAAGGATGGTTCATTTTCTCATATTCGTATGGGGATATGGAGAACTGGAAGATTAAGTTGCATGATTTTTCTGTGCTGCGTTGTCTCAAGATCACTAAGAACTTATGATGCATCTCCTTAGAGCTAATAGAACTACCTTATTTTGATGTTTTTGGTAGTGTCAAAGTATTTCTAGAAGAATTGGAAAAGGCTATCTCAGAAGAACGAAGGTTCTGGGCACTTGACTTGGCTATGCGCGCTACCTCAGCGCATTGGTGGGATACACACAAGGGAGCTTTTAAGGACTAGGAGGAATGTAGAAAAATTATGATGTTGCACTTTGAGTCTCTCGCTACTCCACCAACTGAGCTTTTTTATGGTCAAGGATACCTGTGCAAGAACCTAGCCATAAGGGTGGAATTTTGGAAGGAAAAGACTTGGAACAAGTGGGTTCATATGTTTATTCATTCGTTGGGGCCGGTACCTACTACTTGGTATCTAGAAATGGATTTTCACTAAGGAACTCGCCATTGGATTACAATGACTAATGGTTTCCTATAAAAATTTATCTTGGCTGGGGGATTGGAAGAATTGGATGAAGCTCTGCAGGATATAGATGCTCTTGTCTTTGATGACTCCCAACCCCGAAGGGAATGTGTTGCGCTAGCATGGGATGCACAGATGCAAGACATTGTCAATTGTAGGAACCTGTCAAGAGAGGATATTGAAGATGATCCAAGAAATGTAAACAGACCTAAGTCTGAAGGGGAGCGCGTAGTTTCAGGGCCTTCATTAAGAATGGTAGATGTAACTAAACCTCTGAAGTTAAAGGAAGTCAACATTGGGAGAGAAGAGCAGCCCAAGCTGGCCAAAATTGGGGATTACTGGGATTCTATAAGCTCAAAGGAATTGTAGGAGACGTAGGTGTTATGAAGATCACGTTGAAACCATATGTTTGCCCTATCAAGCAATGACCATTAATGATTGAATCCCAAATATAAGAAAAAATTAGAAGAGAAATTAGAAAATATGGTGGCTGCAGGCATCATTGAGCCTATAGAGTAGTCTGATTGGGTGAGCCCAATGGTGGTTCAAGAAACGAAGGCCAAAGGAGAGATAAGGATTTGTGTAGATATGTTCAAGCTGAATGATGCATGTGTGCATGACCCATTCCCTACTCCAACTTCAGATGAGATCCTGGATAATGTAGGAGGAAAAGAGGCTTATTCTTTTACTGATGGATTTTTTGGATTCCATGAGATCAAAATTACACTTGAAGATCACATCAATACCACCTTTGAAACAAAATGGGGGTCTTTCCAATACACTGTCATGCCCTTCAGATTGAAGAATTCACCTGAAATCATCTCACGTGTGGTAGTGGCTATGTTCAAAGAATTCATACATAAATTTTTGGAGGTGTATTTTGTTGACTGAACAATGTTTGGACTAGTAAACAACCATGTGTCAAACCTGCGCATGATTCTTGACACTTGTAGGAAGAAACATATTTCTCTTAACTTGAAGAATTCTATATTTTGCGTGCCTTTTGGAATTTTTTTCGGGCATATAGTGTGTCAGCAAGGATTGATGGTAGACCTAACAAGGATAGAAGTTATCATCAACCTAGAAGTTCCCACTAATGAGAAATAGTTGTGCCCCATCCTCAGACACACCATATATTAAAGGAAGTTCATTCAGGGCTATGCTCTGATCACCACGCCAATGGAGAAATTATTGAAGAAGGATGTGTCATTTTTCTGGGATGAGGAATTTCAAAAGATATTTGAGATGCTAAAGGAAAATATGGTCCTTGCACCCATTTTGATATTCCCAGACTAGTCTAAGGTTTTTCATGTAAATGTGGATGTGTCTAGTATATCGCTTAGGGTTGTTCTAGCGCAACCATGAGAAGGAGAAATTGATCACCGTGCTGCTTTTTCCAGTAGGAAGCACTCTAGTGCAGAGTGCAACTACTCACACACAGAAATGGTAGGATTGGCCATGGTCTATGCTCTGCAAAATACAGGCACTATCTGCTAGGAGGAAACTTCAAAATTTTCACTGACCATTCTGCTTTGAAATACCTGGTCAATAAGCCTATGTTTGGGGGGAAGATTTGTAGATGGTTGCTGCTATTTCAGGAGTATGAATTTGAAATCATTGTGAAGCCTGGAAGACTAAATTCTAGACCTGATCACTTGTCACGCATCAAAAATAGGGAAGAACCAACAAGTCTAGAGGAGGGGCTACCAGATGCGCAACTCTTTGCTATCAAGCTGGTTGATGAGCACTTTGCTGATATTATTCACTTTCTAACCACTAGAAGTGCACCTGATGAATATTCAGTGTAGAAGAAGAAGGAGATGGTTACAGACAAACTGATTTTACTTTGACTACAGGTCAGTTGTATAATCTGGGAGTAGATGAAGTATTGAGAAGACATGTGTTGGAATATAAGAGACAAGATATCTTGGCCGAGGCTCATGGAGGGGTGGGAGGAGGCCACTATGCTGGGAAGGCTACTACATAGAAGGTGTTGCGTGTTGGGTTATGGTGGCCCACATTGCACAGTGATGCACATGCATACTGTCGAGCCTGTGATGCATGCCAAAGAACAGGGAAGCCCTCACGCAAATATGAAATGCCCCTGTAACTACAAATTGACCTACAGGCCTTTGATAAATGGGTTATAGATTTTGTTGGCCCTATCAATCCTCTAGGAAAGAATACTGGAGCACGCTATATCATCACTACCACCGATTATGTAACAAGATGGGAAGAAGCTAAGGTAGCTAAGGAATGTACTGCAGATACCACTGCACACTTCATTTTTGAACATATTTTGACTAGATTTGGATGCCTGTTGGAACGGGGCTCCCTAAGCTGCAAATTTTGTATATTTTTGTATTAATTAGTCTAACGCAGGGGTTTTGGGGTGGGTTAAAGCCCCGAATGCATTGTAATGGGTCAAAGGGTAGACCTAGAGTCTGCAAACCACAGTTTGCAGACCACAAGATAACGCAGGCTATATCGATATAAATAGATGAATATTTTGAGTCTAGAGGTGGGCATGAATTGAGACTGATGCTACATGCGAACTATTAGATCTGTTTTGGGATGTTTTGGGTAAGGGCTCTTGTTGGTTGTGTGCATGGAGATCCTCAGTACTACTACGTGCGAACCTTGTTGGCTATGTGCACAGGTTGTGTTTGGGTTGTAACTGGGTTTTTGGATGCTAATATATGTGGATATAGTTGAAGTATATTTGCGTTATCTGGATCTATTGTTTTACTGTTGATACGAATATTTGGAATCTGGTTGATGCTACGAATACATCTGTGCTATCTATTTATGCTGTGAATTTAACTGTGTTATGGTATAAAGTATATCTGTGATCTGTTATAGATGTTATTATGATATTATGTGTTGGTAATTGTTGATATGCATGTGGATGCGAAGGTACAGACTAGATCTGTGCATGGTAATAGCTCTGTTATGATTAAGTGCAGATTATACTGTTAAAGAACATGTAAATAGAGATGTCCTGCATGAATTTGATAGGTTGTGAACACACATCTGCCTTGATTACCTACTCTCTCCCAGGGTGCAAAAACCTAGTTCCAGCACCCTCCCATACTACTTCGGGTGAGACCTTCGCCTACGCAAGTAGGTCATTGCCGAAAGGGCTAGTAGTATAGGGGTTTGTTGGAAAACCTTAACCTTCGAACCTGGGTTAGGACCCCTCAAGCCAAAAAATGGTTTAGTTGTTGGGACTAGGAGAATTTTGAGAGAGAGATTGGGTAATTCCACGAGGCCATTGGAGACCTGAGAGGGCGAAAATTGAAGAGTGGTTTGAAAGACAGGTTCAGGAATTTTCTATAAAAGAGATTCGCAGCACGAAGTTGACACCTGAGAAGTGGAAAAATAAGTACATTTTCACTGAAATATATGAAATTTTCTTTGTAACCTTTGCACACAAGCTATAGGAGTGGCTAGCTAGGCTCATAGATTTCTAGATGCGTTGGAGGGAGGAGCGGGTCATGCAGTGGACCCTAGAGTTGATCCAGCAGTTGGAGAATACTGACAATACCATCACCCGTACGGTAGATCACTGGGTGGATAATGTGCCAAGAGGATTTGTGACATAATTCATAGTTGATCAGTTTGTATCCTATTCTGAAGAAGAGTGCAGGTTCTTCAAAGGTTTCCGGGGTAAGTTCTTGAAAAAATTTCCATTGCCGATTAAAATATTATTGTGCGAAAAAGGAATTCTATGCATCCACACTGAGTGAATGAGCTCTGATCAGAGCGAGGGTAAAAATCGAAGTGGTAAGTACTACAGAGTCAATTAAGAAGGGGATAGATCCATCTACAGTTCGTTAAGAGAACTGTCTGCGCACGCAGGAAATATCCCTCCTACGACACCACCTTCGAATCCACGTAAGGGAAAGAACTCCCCAACACCTCTGCCACCGCTGCTACCCCCAAAAGAATATATGGCCATGCACATGAATCTACCCACCTTCAAAGGTGTAGGAGACAAAGATATGGACCAATTATAGTTTTTCCCAGATTCAGTATGGATTGTGCATAATGTGGACAGTGATGCTATAAAAAGAGTGCAGCTATCCCTTGCCTTCGAAGGAAGAGCCCTAGACTGATATATGGGATACGTAGCCTAGCTGTTAGGTCCCTATATTACTATTATAGTCCCTTATTCTTGTTATTTTAACCCCTTTATTGTTATTATTGTACCCTTGTAACCCCCATATTGTTGTTATTGTGCCCTTAAATTATTATTGTTAGGTCAGCTAGGATTACATTGTGGCCCCATGGACTCTTATATATAGAAAGGAGGCTTTGTAATTTGTATCATCCAATAATTGTTCATTCATGTAATGTACTAGAGGTTTCCCCCTTGAAGTGGCTTATTTATAAGGCATTTATATCTCTTGTCTTCTATTTTTGGAGCTGGTTTCACAACATTTGGTATCGGAGCTTTGTATTCTAGGGTTTCGCTGCTCCAAACATGTCAACATGGAATTTTCGATATAAAATTTTTGCTACAAAGGTTCAGAAGCTGAAATTTTTAGAGTGAAAAGCTGAAATCATGAGGAACATTGTCACATAATTTCAAATCTTGGTTCGCAATACTTTCGTAGATATGATTTGTGGAAGTTAGGTCGTTTTGCAGGCTCCTGAATTTCACTTAAAAAGGTCAACGTGGAATTTTCACTATAACGTTTTTTCTACGAAGGCTCAGAAGCTAATAGTTTTAGAGCATAAAGCAGAAATCCTGAGGAACATCTTTGCAAAGTTTTAGAGCTTGGTTCGCAATATTTTTGGAGATATGATATGTGGAATTTAGGTCTTTTTTAGGCTCTCGAATTTCATCTCAGAGAGGTGATTGTGGAAAAAGCTTCATAACTCTCTCTATGAGCATTAGATTGGAATTTAGTAAAAAGTGACTGGAAGTACACGTATTGTAGTTTCCTGTCTATAAATGTCAGAGCCAAAGGATCAAACAATGACACGTGGAAAGTCGTAAAAGTTCTCTCTACTGAATTAGTCCATAATTAGGTCATTGTGGGAGATTGGACATAACGTCTACTTGAATAATCCAAATCAAGTCAGACCTGTGGCATTTGAAAGAATCTTGAGAGGACTACTACAGGGCCGAATTTCAAATATTGAGGATCTACAAGTATATATATAAGTCAATTTCAATATCACGCTCCTCAAAATCAAGTAAAAGGTGTGTATTTTTTTTTCCAAATTGCATAAGTCTTGTTTGAAGAATCAAGTTGAATTGATTCCAAGGGCATATTATAGAAAATATATTAGTATTGGATTCTCAAATGGCCCCTAAAAATAATTCAACACCCATTAAGCCTTTAGAAGGCTCTACTATGACTCATGAAGACGAAGAATGGCAACATGACATATCAATATTACAAGAGCAAGTGCAACAAATTTCGCTCTCGCAAAGAGCAACAAAAAATGACATGGAAGTTTTGAAGAAAGGCATGGAAACTAATATGGATGGTTTGAAGAAAGGCATGGATGGTTTGAAGAATGGCATGGAAGCTAGCATGGAATCTAAGATGGATGACATGGAAGCTAAGATGGAAAACATGAAGAATGATATAAATATAGACATGGAAGGTTTGACAAAGTTGATACAAGAAATGTTTCCTAATGGTGAAAAGATAATAGAGGAAACTCATGATGAGAACAAAATAAATGTTAATCATGATTTCATAAACTCTAATGTTGGAGGGAAGAACCACCATATTCCAAAAATGGATATGAGGACGTTTGATGGAAAGGATCCTGTAAGATGGATACTACAGATGGAGAAATATTTTGATCTCAATAATGTGCAAAACACACAAAAGGTACTCATTGCAACTTTACATTTAGAACAAAATGCATTTGTATGGTATCGATGGCTTTTATCCCGTGAAAAATTGTCACTTGGTCAATTTTTACGGAGGAAATGATAGCACATTATGAGGATACAAAGAGCAACACTTTCTTTAGCCAATTGATAAATCTCAAACAAAAGTGTTCAGTGGGGGAAAACATTGAGGAATTCCAAAAATTGAATATAAGGGAAAATAATATCTCAGAGGAACATGGGATTGATCTCTTCATAGGTACTTTAAAGGATAACATCCAACATGAAGTTCACGTTTTGGAACCTGATTCGTTGGAGAAGGCATTCAGGTTGGCAAGAAAAATTGAATGTAAAATTATGGTGACAAGGAAGCCTACCACTCACTTCTATAAAGATGGAAGTGTTGCTACTCGATTTCCACAACCCACAAGGTTCACACCACAACAATTGGAAGCAAAAAGAGCAAAAGGTCTTTGCTATAGTTGTGATAGCAAATACACTAAAGGTCATAAGTGTGCTGAGAAGAAATTATTTTACATAGATTGTGAAGAGGAAGAAGAAAATGAACAAGAAGAGGATATACACCAGGAACCAACCCAAGAAGAGGAATAAATGAGTCCGACCATATCGTGTAATGCATTGGCAGGAATTACCACTCCTCAAAATCTCAAGATAGAAGGACATATCAAGAAGAAAAAGGTAATAGTGTTGATTGATTCAGGTAGTACCCATAATTTTATTCATTGTAAGGTAGCCAAGGAATTGAATTGTGTCCTATACCCAGCACCAGAATGTCAAGTGATGGTTGCAAATGGAGGAACTATAAATTGCTCTGGAAAATGCCATAATATCAAGCTAACCATGGGGGAATATGTATTGACTAGTCCTATGCTTTCCATTCCTATGGGAGGTGTTGATGTTGTACTAGGAGTACAATGGTTACAATCTTTGGGGACGGTAGCTTTTAATTTTCAAGAAATTTTCTTGAAATTTTTTCAGAAGGAAAGGAAGTCGAATTACGGGGTATTGCAAGGAAGCCGGGAAAGATAATAAACTCTAATGTCATGAAAAAGCTTCTAAAGAAATAACAACGAGGTGTAATTGCACAATTATGCTCACTAGAAGTTCCAACATCAAAATCATCTATTTCTGCAGATCTCCAACAAGTCTTGGACAATCATTCCAAGGTGTTTGAAACTCCGAAAGGACTCCTACCTATTCGTGATCATGATCATGCTATTCATTTGATTCCAGGAAGTGTTCCTCCAAACATCAGGCCTTATAGATATCCTTACTTCCAAAAGAGCGAAATTGAACGTATGATTGTAGAAATGTTAGAGGTGGGTATAATTCAACCTAGTCAAAGTTCTTTCTCTGCTCCTGTAGTATTGGTACACAAGAAGGATGGATCATGGCGAATGTGTCCGGATTATAGGGAGCTCAATAAGCTCACCAATAAAGATAAATTTCCCATTCCTGTGATTGATGAATTATTGGATGAATTACATGGAGCAATTTATTTTACCAAGTTGGATCTTCGTTCAGGATATCATCAAATTAGAATGAAGACTGAAGATATTCTGAAAACAGCATTTCAAACTCATGAGGGTCATTATGAATTTTTTGTCATGCCTTTTTACCTTACCAATGCACCTTCTACATTTCAAGGGTTGATGAATTCCATTTTCAAACCCTTCCTTAGAAAAATTTTGTTAGTATTTTTTGATGATATACTAATCTACAGGAGGTCTTGGAAGGATCATGTTCAACATGTTGAAAAGGTGCTCAAACTATTGCAGGAGAAACAATTATATGCAAAAACATCCAAATGTTTCTTTGGAGTACAAGAGGTGGAATATCTAGGTCATATTGTATCTCATGAGGGTGTTAAGGTATACCCTAAAAAAATTAAAGCCATTAAGGAATGGAAAATCCCCACAATGATAAAGTAGTTGCAAGGATTTCTTGGGTTAACAGGGTATTATCGTAAGTTTGTTAAGAATTATGGGAGAATAGCAACACCTCTAACAACATTATTGAAGAAAGATGCATTTTCATGGACTCCTGAAGCAACTAAGGCCTTTAAACATCTTAAAGAGGCAATGTGCCTAGCACCGGTCTTAGCTATGCCATACTTCAAAAAAACCTTTATTTTGGAATGTGATGCCTCAAGAAATGGAATTGGTGTTGTATTAATGCAAGAAGAAAAACACATTTCTTTTGAAAGATGTCCAATCAAAGGAAAGTATTTACAGAAACCTATTTATGAGAAGGAAATGTTAGAAATACTGCATGCACTAAAGAAATGGTGAACTTACCTAATGGGAAGACACTTTAAGGTAAAAACTAATAATGATAGTCATAAACACTTTTTGGAACAAAGACTATATTTAGAAGAGCAACAAAAATGGGTCACAAAGATGTTGGGTTATGACTTTGAAATAATCTACAAAAAAGGGAAGCTAAATGTTGTTGCAGATGCACTCTCAAGAAAGAATGAAGAGGTGGCAGCATTACTTTGTGCCATTTATATTATCCAACCAGATTGGATAACCAAAGTAGGAGATGAATGGAAGAAGGACGAAGAAGTGTGGACACTCATTCAAAAGTTGCAGCAAGATCCTAGTAAATCTGATACATTTAGTTGGAAAAATGATTCCTTATGGTACAAATATCGCATATATTTTTGTAAGAATTCCCAACTAAAACAAAATATTATTTTGGAATTGAACACTTCTCATTTAGGAGGACACTCGGGATTTTTAAAAACTTACCGCAGGGTGAAGAAAGATTTTTTTTGGGATGACCTTAAATCTGATATTCAAAATTTTGTGGTGGAATGCTTAGTTTTCCAGCAGAATAAAGTTGAGACAATTAAGACCCCAGGTATTCTACAACCTTCATCCATTCCAAGTCAATGTTGGGACGAGATTTCAATATATTTTATCACAAGTTTACCTAAGGCCAAAGGAAAGAGTGTCTTCATGGTGGTAGTTGATAGACTTACCAAGTATGCACATTTTTGTGCATTATGTCATCCATTTAAAGTAAGTATAGTTGCTACTACATTTATGGACACAATTCAAAAGCTACATGGGAACCCAAGGGTTATTGTGAGTGACAAAGATCCCATTTTTACTGGAAATTTTTGGATGGAGTTATTTTCTTGTTTGGGTACTCAATTAGCTCATATCTCACCTTATCATCCTCAATCTGATGGTCAAACTGAGATAGTAAATAAATGTTTAGAAGGATATCTTCATTGTTTTGTATATGATAAACAAACACAATGGGTCAAGTGGTTACCTCTCGCTTAATGGTGGTCTAACACTTCCTTCCATACTGCAGCAAAAATGACCCCATTTATGGCACTTTATGGATATCATCCACCATCCATCACATCATCTTTAAGAGAAAATTAGAAGGTTCAAGCAGTGTAATATCACATGGAGCATCAACAAGAATTTATCCAACTCTTAAAGGATAACCTTAATTTTCCACAAAATCAAATGAAACAACAGGCAGATCAACATCGCAGCAAGAGAAGTTTTGATGTAGGAGACTAGGTATTTTTACCACTACAACCATACAAATAGATGTCCCTCAAGCAAGCTAAGAAGGATAATAAATTATCACCAAAGTAATATGGTCCATACAAGGTGTTGCAAAAGATTGGTACTATGGCATACAAATTGGAGCTTCCTGCTTCTTCACGAGTGCATCCAGTTTTCCATGTTTCATACAAAGGAAGGTTATATATGAAAATCTTCCACTAAACAATACCCTAGAACTTCGATGAGGAAGAAAAAAAATCACATGTCCTGAAGAGGTCATCAAAACAAGAACTCGACAGCCTACAAAATCACCACCCTTATATCTCATCAAGTGGAAGAACTTACCCACTGAAGATTCTACATGGGAGGATGAGAATTTTATACAGAAGCACCCAGAGCTACTCAAGTGTTGAGGACAACATTTTTTTGAAGGATAGGGGCATGCTAGGTCCCTATATTACTATTATAGTCCCTTATTGTTGTTATTGTAACTCCCTTATTGTTATTATTGTACCCCTCTAAACCCCATATTCTTATTATTGTGCCCTTAAATTATTATTGTTAGGTCGGCTAGGATTACATTGTGGCCCCACTTGGATTAAGTTATGGCCCCATGGACTCTTATATATAGAAAGGAAGTTTTGTAATTTGTATCATCGAAGAATTGTTAACTCATGTAATGTATTGGAGGTTTCCCCCTCGAAGTGGCTTATTTCTAAGGCATTGATATCTCTTGTATTATATTTTTGGAGTTGGTTTCAAAACACCAACATGCAGATTTGACTATTCAAGGGGTTAAGGATGCTCTAAAACAATAGCTTCGGAAGCCTAAGTCCTACTCTTAGATAGTGAATAACCTAAAAGATTTCAAACAAGGGCCCTCTAAGTCTGTATGGGAGGCTGATCAGTGACTAAAGAAGATGATTAGAGAGGAGTAATTTTTGTATGATGATAGACAACACAAGGAATGGTTTATTTCTATGTTATTGCCTCACCTGCGCGGACCTATGGGTCAGCAAGCCATTGACTCGCAAGATAAAGCCTTGTAGATTTCTATGAAGTTAGAAGCCTTGCCAAGAGATGATGCTCAGTTGGGGGTATAATAGATCTAAGGATAGTTTAAGGAAATGCATCTCAAAATCTAGAACTTGCACAAGGAGTGAGGGAAAGAAGCCATCCCATGCATATGGTGCATAAGATGTAGGGTGTCTGAGACACCAAGGATCAGTGACCTCTATTGGCAGATTACATGCAGGATGGAGGGCCCAGCCCGTTACGTCCTAGGGAAGGTGTGGGACCAGGTAGTCTAACCTTATGGTATGCTGACTGCCGCGTAGCAGGACTGCATGATACTAACCACTGCCCTCGTCTGGCCACTTACGTTCCAGAGTTGAAGCAACAATGGTGCTGATTTTTCTCATCTGTGGGACATGACGAACAAAAATGTTGGACATACAAACTAATGATTGACCAAGGTAACATATATTGGATGTAGGCTGACCCTTAGTCACCTCTATCTCCCTCGAGGAGAGGAGGCTCCCTAGCCAGGGGCAAAGGAGGGGGGAGGGGTGGAGGCGCATGTTGGGGAAGAGGACAACTAATCTTTTATAACTGTGGAGAAGTAGGGAAATTTGCGAGGGACTGTCTAAACCCCACAAGACAATCTTGTAGGTATTGTAGAGAGCTGGACCATGTGATTGAAGATTTTCCAATTCTGGTAGAAAAAATGCAATAAAAGCAGCACACACCTACGTAGAATGTATAGAGGGTTAAGGCTGAACCATGTGATAAAGGCCCAAGAATTAATTTCATAAGGCACAACGACATGGCTACTGGGGGAGCTAAGGAGAAAGCTGTGACTGAACCTCTTATCCAAAAGGTAGTTGTCAAATAAGAAGGTTTGAACCTACAGAAAGAAAAGGAAACCTTTTTCGCATCTCACAAAGACTTTACTAAGGATGAGGCATACACTTCTCAGGCTCCCACAAACCTGAAAGTGGATTATGAAGTCAAACCATTTTTGCAGGCATGCATGAAGCTGTTGTGTAACCCGAAGGTAGTAGAAAATATTCAAGCACTAATAGACACCTGCGCAGAAAAATCTAAGTCCTTCACGAAAGTTAAGGATGTGAATAAACTTTACAAGAATAATAAACACACTGGTCAAGAAATGCGGCTCAGTGCATAGATTGGAGACTATGAGATGGATCAGGTCATCTTGGACCTAGGGTCAGATGCGAATTTCCTACCTAAGTAGAGGTGGAAACAGATGGGAGAACTGAAGCTAGAATGGTCCACTATACATCTGCGCATGGCTAACCAGCAAAAGATCATACCATTGGGGAGGTTTTCGAAAATTATGGTAGACATTAAAGGAGTTAAGGTACGCATTGAATTTGAAGTAATCTAGATTTTGGACGATGTGGATCCTTACCCCGCACTTCTAGGGCTAGATTGGGCTATAGATATGGGACGTATTATCAACCTAAATAAAAGAAGCATGGTGTTTGAAAATGAAGGTACATGGGTGATAGTCCCGCTAGATCTCATGGAAGGAGAGCAGTATACAAAACCGGTGTGTGAAGAAGAGGATGTGGACCACATCTATCAATTAACCGCTTGAGACAAATATTGGATCAATCCTAAGGCTGAGGGTGTGCTCTACTGGGAAAAGGACAACGAATGTTTCTTTGAATCCAATGGGGAGGTAGAAAATTGGCAGAATCAGTTACATGATGTCTCTACGCTACGTTGTCTTAGGATCACGAAGAGCTTCTAGTGTATTTCCTTAGAGGTAAGAGACTTGCCCTACTTTGATGGTTCTGGTAGCGTTAAGGAGTTTCTCTTCACCTTTGAAGCTGAAATCCCAAGGGAATGAAGGCTATGGGCCCTTAATCTTGCCATGCTCATAACTCCTACAAGGTGGTGGGACACACATAAGGGGGCATTCTAGGATTGGGAGGATGTCACGACATGATGATATTACGATTTGAACCTCTGGCTCACCTACGTGTAAATAATTTCTTGGGGACAGGGGACTTGCCCAAGTACTTGTCCATGTGGATGGAAGAATGGTCTGAAAGAACTACAAAGGAATGGGTCCATTTGTTCATTCATGCCTTGGGGCCAATCCCGACCGCTTGGTATCTAGACGTAGAATTACACCAGCGCACCCGCCTCTGGGAAACCCTGAAGGATGAGTTTGTAGGGACATTTAGGTTGATAGGAGGAACGAAGGCACTCAATGAAGCTCTATAGGACATTGATGCCTTAGAATTTGATGAATCATGCCTGTGCGTAGCACATGGGGCACCAACATGGGAAACGCAGATGCAGGATATTTTCAACTAGCGCAATCTATTAATCAAAGAGTGTGATGACGACCCACGAAATGTCTCTATCCCGGAGTTAGAGGGACAACACAAAGTTTTTGGACCCCCACTGCAGACTATCGGTGTCACTAAGCCTTTGAAGCTATGAGAATTCAACATTGGAATGGAGGCACAACCTAAGTTAGCTAAAATTGGGGATTGCTGTGATGATGATACTGTGGGAAAAGTTGTAGAACTCCTCACGGAATAACAGGACTTATTCCCGATGAAATTTTCGGAGCTCAAGGGGATCACAAGGGACCTAGGATTCATGCATATCACTTTAAAACCACATGCATGTCCAGTAAAGCAGCACCCTTATTGGTTGAACCCCAAGTATAAATAGAAATTCAAGGAAGAAATTGAAAAAATGCTCACCGCAGGTATCATTGAAACGGTCGAACAATTAGACTGGGTAAGTCCTATTGTGGTTCAAGAGGAAAATACTAAGGAAGAGATATAGATCTGTGTTGACCTGCTAAAATTGAATGATGCTTGCGTACATGATCCCTTTCCTACGCCGTTCTCAAATGAAATCCTTGATACCGTAGGAGGGCAGGAGGCATACTCGTTCACTGATGGGTTCTCGGGCTATCATCAGATCAGGATCACACCTGAATATCGTAGAAAAACCACATACGCTATTGAATGGGGTTCATTTCAGTACATTGTTATGCCGTTTGGACTCAAGAATGCCCCTTCCATCTTTTCACGAGTAGTAGTTGCAACATTTGAGGAATTTATCTACAAGTTCTTGGAGGTATATTTTGATGATTGGAATATATTTGGGGTAGTAAAGAGTCATGTCTCAAACCTGCACATGATGTTGGACGCCTGTAGAAAGCACCAAATCTCCCTGAATATCAAGAAGTGCATATTATGTGTACCATTTTAGATCTTATTGAGTCATATAGTTTTTCGACAAGGGTTGATGGTTGACCCTATTGTTACCACCAAAATAGGACCCTGATAGGCTGCTGATTAGAATACCTCAGTGTAACTATTTCAAACCAATATTTTAGCTGAGGCTTAGCCTCCTCACCCTGAGAGGGCTCTCTCAAGGGTTAATTATTTTTTATAAATATAGATGGCTAACTCTATGGTTCGTGGTTTTGTATGTTTGCAGGTTGAAAGATGAAGACAAGCTACCATTGGGCTATGCAGTCAGTGATAGGGATAAGATAAAAAAATAGCTCTTCTTATAAAACTAGGCTTGTATATACTTCAATGAAAGGATGACACATTTAGGAAAGTCTCAATATCTTGAGGTTCAAAGGAAATCAGAGCATGTGTACATGAATTCTGAGTCATGATACATCAAGGTGTTGAAAGAAGAGTATTTAACAGAGATTTATCCAAGTTTAACACTTAAAGGAATTCAGAGCATGAATGACCATGAATTCTGAGTAATAAGCATCAAACATTGAATAAAACCATCCACAGATAGGACCCAAGAACTCAATTCACCATAAATTAACACTTAAAGGAAGTCAGAGCATGTTCTCATGAATTCTGAGTAATAAGCATAAAAAATATGGAAGTAAAACACATGATAGAAGATAAATTTCACTGAAGCACACTTAGAATCTCAGCTTCAGAAAAGTTAAACTACTTCTATATATATCAGCTCCTCCAAATTATTTACAAAAGTAGCCAGTTTTGATAACATTTTCCAACCTTTGGTCCATCAAATTTTTCACTACTTATAGGAATTTAGCCTTTACATTCAATCTACGAAGTGGCTAGATTATTAAACTTTAAACTGACACTTAAATCCAACCATAAATTGGATTCTAGAGACTAGGACTGACACCTATTCGAAATAAGACTAAGAGTCCTACTAGGAATTAAACACTTATTTATTATATTTAAATTAAACTAATCCAAGTCTTCCTCGAAAGAAATCCAATATTTTTCTTTTCCTTTTCTTTGTTTGATTATTTCTTCTTTATGCTTACTTTGTCTTTTAGAAGAATATGTCTCAATTTTCCTTTGAGACTTACCTTTAAATTTCTCTGTCTTATTATCTTTGATAGCCTCTATCTCACCAGGTGATATAAAAATAACTTCCTTTTCCATTTCTCCTTTACTTTTATTTTCCCTCTTTTCACTATCACCAATAGTAAAAGTATCTGACATTTGTGACCTAGTAAGAGGTTTTCGAGGTTTGAAAATAAAGGTTGAATCATCTGAAGAGAATTCTAATTTCTTAACTATGAGTCCCTTACCTTTGACTTAAACTCTTCTAATTTATACTGCTTTAACCACAGGGGCTTCTGTAATGTCAATGGCCTGTAAGATATCTTCAAGTTTTCCTTTCCCTTTAACATTTTCTTCAGCATTTCTTTTAGATCTCTTAGCTTCAGAACTAGTTTTGCTATCTGTAACATGTTTGATAGTCCTCTTTCTAGTTCTAGTTGCTGGAGGTAATGATATATCTTGGACTAAATCAGTTTGCTCCACCAAGTATTTATTTGAATCCTTTAAATCTTCATGTTGAGTTCCTTCAAATTTTGCATTAGTATTGACATCCACTTCTTGCTTGGAAGAAGAATTTTTAAGCTTGGAAGCTTTCCTTGGAGACAATACATCAAGTTCATATCCATTCATGAACAGGAATGATGCCCAATCTCTTTTAAGTATGTTTAATTCCTCCAAAACTAGTAATTTCATCAACCAATGGTGGAAAATGGAAGTTTCATACCTTTCAGGCTTTCCTTGTACCTTGTCTGCCATTTTCCCGAGACTTCTAAAGAGATAGAAAGGGATATCTATCAATTTCTTCCCTGTGAAATGAATCAATAATTTGAAATGATACATTTAAATTGTCTGAAAATGACCTTCACATGTAAAATATTTTTGTATGACCGTTAGCAGCTTGGAAAATTAATCTTTAAGACAGCTTCTAGGAATTCCTTCAGTCATTTTAATCCCTGCATGCTCTGGCTTTAAATAATCATCACAGGTTTTCAAGTCAAATTTGGTGGCTTTAAACCATTCCTCTCCGGTTCTCGGGATCCCTATTGCATTAGAGATGCTATCAGGTAAAATTTGGATATAAAGACAGCCTACCTTCGTAAATGTGCCTCTGAAATTTTCCACAAAGTCTCGTGATACTTGTTGATGATGCCCTTGCAGTTTCTGAAAGAATTCAATACACCCTGCCTTTATAAATAATTTGGTGAAATGTTCATCTCCTAAAACCAAGTTTGGAGCTGTAGGTTCATAGCGGAATGGCAAAACTCCTTTATAAACTTTCCTAGGAGTAGTTGTAGCCATTTCCTATATGGTTCAGTGGTAGACTTCCTTATAACCTTACACCTGTTCGGGAGAAAATACTTGATGACAGAGAGCAGCTAAATTGATATACAACAAGGGTTTCATCTAGGGATCTTCTTGATAGAGAGCTATTTTGGTAGAAAATGATGAGTGCAGAAAAACAAAAAAAAATTATGAGAGTTAAATTCAAAAGTGGAATGAGAGGACGTAAGACAAAGGATGACTGACATGAGAAAGTGTATAACTTTTAAATGATGCCTTAAGTCTGGCAGCAAGTACTTGAAATTTTCAAAAACTTAACCATTCATCATTACTATTTAAAGCGTTAAATAATGGCAGAGATTTTGTGGCACATTCCATTTGACAAGTGTCAGTTTTTCTACGGAACTTCTAGGTGTTTCCATAGCAAATTATGTTATTTTCATGCTATATTTGTTGCGGACTTAGACAGTTTGGTGACAAATGGAAAACTTTCAGACTTATGATCATTTCAAAGTGTCTATTCAAAACACACTCCTCTGATGTGACTTGGAATTATTTCTAAGACCTTATCCAAAGTTTTCTAAACTTAAATACACCATAAAATACATCATTTTATGATATCTTGCAACCTAAGAAAATTTGAAGGAGTTTTATGACTGATTTTCAAGCATGAGATTTTGAAAATTTGAGGAGTGATAACACCTGCCAAGGTGGAAGTTATCATCAACCTGGAATTTCCTACAACTGAGAAGTAGCTATGCTCTATCGTCAAACACATAGGCTACTATAGGAAGTTTATTCAAGGGTACGCACTAATCACAACACCTATGAAAAAATTTCTGAAAAAGGAGGTATCATTCTGTTGGGAAAATGAGTGTCAGAAAAGCTTTGAGTTACTCAAGGAGAAGATGGTCTCTGCGCCTATCCTCATATTTCCTAATTGGGTGAAGGTGTTTCATGTCCATGTCGATGCTTCAAGGATCACCCTAGGAGCTGTCCTGACGGAACCAGGGGAGGGGGACATTGAACATCCAGTTGCATTTGCCAGTAGGAAGCTCTCTAGTGCAGAGTGTAACTACTCCACTACCGAGCGTGAAGGGTTAGCCATGGTGTACGCCCTACAAAAATACTGGCATTACTTATTGGGTGGGCATTTCAAGATGTTCACCGACCAGTTAGCTCTGAAGTACTTAGTGAATAAGCTTGTGTTGGGGGGGGGGGGGGGGGAATATGCCGATGGCTTCAGCTGTTTCAAGAATATGACTTTGAGATCATTTTAAAGCTGGGAAAGTTGAATGTTGGGCTAGATCACCTATTCTGAATAGAAAATGGTGAAGAACCAACCAACCTAGAGGAAGGATTGTCGGATCCACAGCTGTTCGCTATTAAGGTAGTGGATGCACACTTCACCGACATCATTCACTTCTTGACTACCAGGATGACACTTGCATAATATTCAATACAATAGAAGAAAGATTTGGTAACCCACGCAATAGATTTTACCATTATCGCAGGTCACCTGTATAAGTGGGGAGCTGACGAAGTGCTGCGAAGATATGTCTTGGAGCATGAGTGGCACACCATCTTAGCAGAAGCTCACGGGGGCATAGCAGGAGGTCACTACACAGGAAAGGTGATAGCGCAGAAAATCCTAAGAGTCGGGCTATGGTGGCCTACGCTGCATAGTGACTCTCACGGTTATTGGAGAGATTGTGACACTTGCCAAAGGACGGAAGACCATCGTGCATAGATGAAATGCCTTTACATTAGAAGATGGCCCTGCAAGCATTCAAAAAATGGGCCATAGACTTTGTAAGACCCATTAACCAACCAGGAAAGAAGACAGGTGTGCGCTACATAATCATTGTGAATGATTATTTGACTCAATGGGTTGAAGCACAAGCTGTGAAGGATTGCACTGCAGATACCACTCCGCATTTCATTTTTGAACATATTCAGACTAGGTTTGGATACCGGAAGATCTTGATGAACGATAGAGGTACACACTTTGTTAATGCAACCATTGAAGTGTTGACTGAATAATTTTGAATCCACCATGCGAAAAGCACCCCATATCATCCACAAGAAAATATCGTTGTCAAAGATTTCAACAATATCTTGGAGCAGGCACTCACTAAGTTTTTCCATGTCGATCGTAGCAACTGGGACGTGTGCGTTCCATCAGTCCTTTGGGCCTATCGCACCACATGCAAGAAACTGAAAAGAAAGACACCGTTCCAGATGGTCTATGGAAAGGAAGCCATCATGCAAATGGAGTATATCGTTCCTAGCCTTTGTATCGCAGCTTTTACAAATATGATAGTGTCAGATATCATGGAGGAGCATTTAGTGCAGCATGTGGCATTGGAGGAAGATTGATTCATTACTAATTTCCATTAGAAATTTCAGAAGGCCCGGGAAAAAGCATGGCATGACAGACATATTCGGCAAAAGATGTTCTCGGAGGGAGAATTGATCCTCCTCTATGACAGCCAGTTTGTGAAGCACCTAGGGAAGTTCCGTCATCACTGGCTAGGTCCCTATAATATGGTAAAGTAAATCACTGATCTCGAATTTTTCTGGTTAGCCACCCTGCGAGGTGATATGGTACCAGTATATGTCAATGGTAGCCATATCAAACCATACCAGATCAAATTACTATATGGACAGAGTAGCTGTATGAGGTGGAATACGTACAGGGGATGGTCGCAGGTCTAGAAGCCTGTGGGAGTACACTGGGAACACAAGGGTGCACTAGGAGCACAGGAGGTACATTAGGAGCGCGGGGGTGCGTTGGGAGCGCAGGAGGTATGATGGGAGCACAAGGGTGCACTGAGCGCATAGGAGGTACGAAAACTAGCTGTTGGAACAGTAAAACTGGGTAAAAATCAAATTTTATAGTTGAAAGAAGCGGGCAGCTGGCATTTAATGAGGCGATTTCCAAAGAATTTTTACAATTTACTTGATTGTAAGTTTCCGAGGAGCCACATCCACACACATTGATTGATCCCCGTGGCTATAAAAGCAAAGGGATAGCTCAGAAGAGGGTTCTGTATCTCCTGAAAAGTTTGTGCTTTGCGAGTTTGTGCCTTGAGAAAGTATGTGCCTATTATACTTTGTTAATGTCTGGGCATCCTACACCCTCTGATAGTAGCAACCCTGAGTTAATTTTCCACTCCAGAATGACATCTACCAACCCTGTTGAGTCCTCACAGACAGTGGTCTCGACAGAGCATGAATATGAGAAAGTACTGGAAGTCTACCCTGAAGTCGGGAAGGTTATGTCTACGCCAAGCAAGGGAAAGCAGAAGGGGAAATAAAAAACGCAAGGGTTGGAGAAACCTACGAAATCAGTTGGGGTAAAGCCCTGCAAATCTCCTCGAAATGTGAAGTCCCTACAGGGGGTGCCCTAGGCAGGTTCGCTTAACCTAGTAAGGCAGCCTCTGTCTACTTAGGAAAAGGCCCAGATATCTGAACCAATCAATTGGATACCACCCTTTGTTCGGCCTTGCAGGCCCTTGACATGCACGCCAGAGAATCTTAATGGCCTACGCACCTTACTGCAGATTCCGCTGACTCCGGGCGAGGTCCCCATCATTGGAGAACCCTTTGGAAAGCTCCATGAGGTAAAATTCGACGACCATGACCTAGCCAATTTGGAAGCCTCCCCCGAGATGGCACCCAAGCTATACCTCGAAAGGGTATTGGAAGACAATAGGATAAAGATAGTCCCCATGTGCTGGGTGTGTGGGTTTGATGGTTCTGGGCTCTTAAACCTACAGAGGATGGCACATTTTGGCCACTACAATATTACAAACCGACTTGTGCACCAACTGCTTGCCTTGGTCCATGATGGCAGCTTATGGATCTAGGATCAAATCCCCATTGATGTCGCGCTTATCCACCAGATTGCTGGCCTACCCATGGATGGACCAAACCATATGCTCCGCGTTGGCAAGAATTATGAGAAAAATATTGTCGAAAAGGTGTGTGAGGATTATCATGTGGAGCGGAACACTCACGGTTTCATGATTAGCACCATCAGCAACCACGGTACGCAGATGGGTACCTTTTTGCTGGTGGGAAAGTTGATGTGCAAATGCCAGAATGCCACCATCCACGCGTATGTAATTCATCTGGTGGGCTAATGCCAAATGGGGGTTTTCTTCAATTAGCCTCGGTGCATGTGCAATGATTTTAAGGAAAATGTATGCAAAGCCCAAGACTAGGGGCATGCATTCTGTTACTCCTGACTATTTTTTCTCATCGTGTTGGTTGTATGGGTAGCCCTAGAAGATTCGGTCCTCCCTGAGCTCCCGATATGTGCAAAGGGGCTTGGTATGTGAATTTGTGGGACTCTAAGGATGCGCAGCATATTGAGGACAATCAAGTCTTTTGGGTCTTCTTTCAGATTGGACTTGCAACAGAAATCAATTCTCAGCTGCGCTTGTCATCGTCAGTGTATGAAAAATACAAGAGCATCGTAGCATTTTAGGCAATTATACATAATGTCCAAATCAAAGGCCGTAAGGATCCAACATGGGTCTCACTCCCATACATGGTTTCTGATGAGGAAATTGATTGCCTAATCGTATCTTGGCCTCCACAGTGGAATATTGGGTTCAAATAAGGTGCAAAGGGCACTACAGGGACAAGCGCTACAAAGGTCATCCCACCCGACCCCACCAAAGAAACCGGAGGACAGGGAAAAAGTACTGGAAAGGGCATGGAACCAGCATCACAGAAGAGTTCACAGCAGGGTAAGAACATTGGGAAGGGCGCAAAAATAACATTGTAGAAGGATTCGTAGCAGGATCTAGGTGCAAAAGGTCAAGAAGTGGGAGGTGCTAACTCTCTGCGGGGTATGAAGCGAACTAGTGACCCTATTAAGGGGCCACGAAATAACAACGTGCTCAATGGATAGAATGTGATACAAGAGTTATGCTAACGGAGGAGGACCTCGAGCAGATAGTAGATGTGGTCACCCTGGTCGCAAAAGACAAATGGCTCGCTCTGGAAGAGTAGCAGAAAGCCACCGTTGAGATACTCCAGGCTGAGCTCCGGGATCTACAGCTCAAAATTGACACATTGCAAGCCAATATGATTCAAGTCTAGTCGACCCCAACAAAAAGTAGTGCAGTCATCATTATGTCGAAAAGCCGCCTCTACCCTCTACCAGGCGCAACCCTCATACTAATTCCACCCGACTTAGGAGTGCAAGTCCAGGCTTGCGTAGAGGTACAGTTGGATCTCGCTCACTTGTGGCATGAACCGTTGAAAATTAGTTACACATCCCTATTTGATGATATTAAGCATAGAGACCATTAAGTGCACCAACAGTTCAATAGATTTGAGCAGACAATTGAAGAAACAAATATTGAGGTAGCTCAGGCCCAGGCTGCATGTACCCTCGCCACCACATAGCAGACAGAGATGGAATGCCTAATCAGTAGGTTGTGCACAGATTTTAGTGAAGATATCTTAAATTCTACCACCCCCTAGGCCAAAATTGAGGGGCTTGTTGCAGCATTAAGAGCTTCAAGGACTGAGATCTAGGCAGCCAGGACAGAGATGGAACAGTAGATTGCCACCTTGGAGGCCAAATTGTAGCCAGAGAGACCACCAGAGGTAAGAGCCTAGCGAGCTACATTGATTACAAAGGCTACTAATGTCATTACAAGTCATATTTCTCAGGGTTCTAAGCTGTTGGAAAAGGCGATGAAGTTATGGACCAAGGTATAACGCGGCTCTCTCCTGCACAAAATCAACCAAGAGTTGTCCCAGAAGGAAGAAGCATTTGAGCAGTTGGAAGCCACTATGCCTACTCTGATCCCTGCTCTTAGGGGAATTTTGAGGTCTAAAATGGGCCTCCTAAGAAATACAACCGAAATCACCTTTATAATAACCAATAGGATTCAAGATTATGATGTCACCCATGGGGGATGATTCACCATTTTTGGAGTTAAAAAGTAAAAAATATTAAAAAAGAATAAAATAATAAAACTAATTTTTCAACTCATATTTTCAATTTATCTCCGTTAGTTTTTACTCAAATTTCGAGTGGGAATACTCGTTGGATGCAAAATTTAATTCCTCATC
The DNA here is from genome assembly GCA_034641835.2 of Pinus albicaulis. Classification (NCBI taxonomy): domain Eukaryota; kingdom Viridiplantae; phylum Streptophyta; class Pinopsida; order Pinales; family Pinaceae; genus Pinus; species Pinus albicaulis. The sequence continues at coordinate 531,235,885 of CM076577.1, forward strand.
CAAGGAGTACCCATGTTTCATACTTTCGATGGACCCTGCTAAATGAAAAATGAGAAATACATGAAAAAACACAATTTCAATCATGTTTTTATGTATTTCTCATTTTACATGTAGCAGAGTCCATCAAAAGTATGTAACATGGGTACTCCTTGGATGAGTAATCAATTTCATCCAATGAGTATTCCCACTCAAAATTTGAGTAAAATCTTAGCGAGATAAGGTCAAAATACGAGTTGAAAAAGTAGTTTTTTATTTTTCCCTTCTAAAATTTGATGATGTAATCAAATCTTAGTTTATTATTTCCAATATTATTTTATAATTTCCTTAGGAGGCCCATTTTAGACCCAAAATTCCCCTAATGTAAACAATTGGCATGGCTGAGTACCAACCACACTCCTCAGGATGACATTGATGAGCTATGCTAGAAAAAGAAGGCTCTCAGCGACCGCCTTAAGCCTTGGGCTGATGAAGCCCTCAAGTTCTCTGAGGACGTTGATGTCGACGTTAAAAAACTGAATCAGAATTTGGTGAGCATCACCGCTGCTACAGAAGGCCCAACTTTGCAAAATTTGGTGGATATTGCTCAGAATGCTGTTGCGCAAAGTGAAGGAGTGTTACCCCCGCTGTTTGAGGCGATCAGGCTGCTACAGGCGTAGGTGGAGACCCCATGGCCACAGTGACTCGAGACGAGTCACAAGATTGTGTTGGGGGCTTGTTGGAATGGGGCTCACTAAGCTACAAATTTTGTATATTTTTGTATTAATTAGTCTAATGCAGGGGTTTTAGGCCAAGTCAAAGCCTCAAATGCATTGCAATGGGTTAAAGGGTAGACCTAGAGTCTGCAAACCATGGAGTGTGGACCACAAGATAGTGTAGGATATATCGATATAAATAGATGAATAGTTTGAGTCTAGAGGTAGGCATGAATTGAGATTGATGCTACGTGCGAATTATTATATCTGTTTTGGGTTGTTTTGGGTAAGGGCTCCCGCTGGCTGTGTGCGGACCCTGCCGGCTATGTGCACAGGTTGTGTTTGGGTTGTAAGTAATTTTTTGGATGCTAATATATGCTGATATAGTTGAATTATCTCTGTGTTATCTGGATCTATTGTGTTACTATTGATGCGAATCTTTGGAATCTGTTTGAAGCTGTGAATACATCTGTGTTATCTATTTATGTTGCGAATTTATCTTTGTAATGGTATAAATTATATATGTGATCTGTTATAGATGCGCTTATGATATTATGTGCTAGTAATTGCTAATAAACATGTGGATGTCAAGGTAATGACTAGATATGTGCATGGGAATAGCTCTATTATGATTAAGTGCGGATTATACTGTTAAATAACTTATGAATAGACCTGTCCTATGTGAATCCGATAGGTTGTGAACACGGATCTGCCTTGATTACCTACTCTCTCCCAGGGTGCACAAACCTGGTTCCATTACCCTCCAATACTACTTCAGCTGAGACCTTCTCCTACGCAAGTAGGTCATTGCCGAAAGGGCAAGTAGTATAGGGATTTGTTGGCAAACCTTAACCTTCGAACCTGGGTCAGGACCCCTCAGGCCAACAATGCCCAAGCTATTAATCAGTGATAGAGGTACACACTTTGTTAATGAAACCATTGAATCTATGACATAGAGGAATTTCAGATCCAGCACTAGAAGAGTACCCCGTATCACCCACAATCAAATGGTGTAGTAGAGGCTTTCAACAAAATTTTGCAGAATGTGCTCACAAAGATTTGTAATGCCAACCGAAATGATTGAGACGTCAGCGTCCCTTCTGTGTTATGGGCCTATAGGACTGCATGCAAGAATTTGACTGGGAAAACACCTTTCAGGATGGTCTATGGGCAAGAAGAGATCATGAAAATAGAGAATATTGTCCTAAGGTTGTGCATTACAACATTCACTAATATGGTTGAGCCTGATATGATGGAGGAATTTATTGCGCAATTGGTTGCCTTAGAAGAGGATCGGTCCATTGCTAACTTCCATCAGCAAACGCAAAAGGCACACAAAAAGGCCTGGCATGATAGGCACATCAGGAAAAATGTGTTCAAGGAAGAATACTTGGTATTGTTATACGATAGTCAGTTTATTCACCACCTAGGGAAGTTCAAGAAACATTGGTTGGGGACATACATTGTGAAGGAAATCACTGATGGAGGTGTGGTGCACTTGGCCACGCTGTGCGGTGAGAATCTTCCTAGGTATTTCGATGGAAGTCATCTGAAGCCATATAGGGAAAATCCTGTGCCGAAAAAATGACTATATGGCCAGAGCATAAGAGTCCATTTGTCTATGTGGGGCATTGAGGGAATGTGCAAACAAGTGCAACAGGAGCACAGGGGTGATGTGCAGTGAGTGAAACTAGCAGTTGGAACAGTGAAACTGGGTGAAAAGTAATTTTATCGTTGGATGGAACAGGTTTTATGCATTTAATGAGGCAATATTATGAGATTTTTGACCGTTTTTATAGACGTAAGTTGAATTTAATGAAGATACAACCTTTTTCACCTTCGATTTCTTATAAAAGGAAGGGCACGGGTCACAATTGGTTCCTTTTCTTTCTGAGTACATTGCACCCTAAGCTTATCTATGATTTATGCCGTAAAATTGTCTGTGATCACTATATGTCTGGCCAATAGACCCTGTCCGACATGAGTAATCTAGAATTCATATTTCGCCCAAGAATGACGACAACCAATCCTAAGAGCACGCCTGCTGAGGAGCACTCTACACCCCTCACTGCATCGACTGATTCGGGGTCAGACGATGTCGATGAAGTGGTACCTGAGGTCGAAGAAGTCGTGTCTACATTGAATAAGGGAAAGGGAAAAATAAAAAAGTGGTCCTACTCCAAGCCGTGAACCTCTCTGAGGAATGTGACTTCCCCATGCCAAGCTACGAAAGATAGGTCACCTATGGGAAACCCCACAAAGAGCCCAATGAGAGCCACTGAGGAGGTTGTGTTTGTCGAGCCCATCTCATGGTGGCTGACTTATGTCAAGCCACGCAGACCCTTCGTGTGCGTTCCAATGAATTTAGACTTAGTGTGGGACTACCTTCAGAGGCCTCTGGTCCCGCAGGTCGTTCCCCTAGGTGACGATATGTTTGGCAAGAAACCCAATTGTCAAGTTCGATGATCATGATTTGGTGAATGAGGAAATGTTCGCTAAGATAGCACCAGTGTACTACTTGGAGCATGTGCTAATGATGATGTGGTGAAGGTTGAGCCGATGTTGTGGGCGCACGGGTTAAGCAGAGCCAGGATCCTAAATTTGCTGAGGATTCCACATTTTGGGAGGTACCCTATCACCACTAGCTGTGTTCACCAGCTACTGGCGTTAGTACATGATGAATGTCTATGGATCCAGAGACACATCCCAATCGACGCTGCACTAATCCATCGGATCACCGGCCTACCCAAGAAGGGGCCCCATGCCATTTCTCATTTTGGAAAGAACAATGAGCTTAAGGTGGCTGCAAAGGTAAAATAATATTTCCATGTCAGGCGAGATGCCAGAGGATCCTTGGAACACACAATTGCAGACCCAAGTGTGTGCCTAGGAACCTTAGTCCTGGGATGCAAGTTGATGCGCAAGTGCCACCCAAAAATATTCCCTATGCATGTGATTTCCCTCGAAGGCCAATGCGAGAAGGGAGTTAGCTACAACTCATCCCAATACCTCTACAAGGACTTCTTGGAAAATGTGTGCGAAGAGCAAGATCAAGGGAAACAATTTTACTACTCCTAGATACTACTGCTTCTTGCACTAGTAGCATGGGAAACTCCAGAGGGTGCAGTCCTCCCAGAAGTGGACCCGGGCATATGTGAAGGGGCCCGCTATGCCAATATTTGAGAATCCCCTGATCCCAAGTGCGTGAAAGAAAATAAAATATTCTGGGTTCTTTTTGAGGGTGCGCTGGTGGAAACAATACACTCACAGCCCATACTATGCCCCATAGTGTATGACAAGTACAAAATCATTGCCGAGTTTCAGGTTACCATGCACCATGTGAAAATACAGGCGTGCAACGATCCTACGTGGTATAACCTAGCCTTCATGGCCACTGAAACATAAATATATCAGGTCATTATGACCTAGCCGACAACATGGAAAGTTGGACTTGGTTCCACCCAACCCATGACAACGTCCACTTCAGGCAAAGATACAACGCCAAGAGACAAGGACAAGGAAGCAAAGCAGCACACAGAAAAATATGTAGGGACATGCGCCAAAAAAAATGTAGATACGGGCGCATAAAAGGATGTTGAAGCAGAAAAAGACACAGAGCCAGACCTTAGCGGAGAAGCCTATCTCGACCTTGGAGGCCTCGACAGGGTAGATGGCGATGGAAATGGTGTAGAGTCTCCACGTGGTACAAAATAAGGTGCAAAAGCCCCCAATAGCCCACAAAAGAAGAGAAAATGCTCCAAGACCGGAGGCACAGAAGAGGTCACTCTGACAGAATATGACCTGGAAGAAATTGTAGATGTAGTCGTTTCTACTTCAGAAGATAGATGAACTACCATGGAGGAGTATTACAAAGTTATTGTTGAATCTTTACAATCCAGATTGCAGGTCCTACAGCTAAAAATCAACAACATACAGGCGAGCATGAATCCAACAAGGTTGATCCAAGCAAGCCTGCCTACAGTAATGGTCATCGCCACATCAGACAACACAATATGCCCCTTCCCAAGCGCAACAATTATAGTGGAGCAGTCGACATTGCATGCGCAGGTGCAGACCTACCCAGAGGTCAAGATTGATTTATCCATGCTGTCGAGTGGTAAGATGCACATCATTCATACCATCATCTCCGATGAGTTGCAGTGCAGGGAAGCGTGTGTGCAGTAGCAGTTGAAAAACGCTGAGAAAAATGTTGCAACTAGGACCGAAGAATTGCTCCAGGCACACACAACACAACAAGTGGTTATGGCTCAGTGTGCAGAGTTGGAACATCGATCGACAAGCCATGTGGTGATCTTCCAGAAGTAGCCATTCCTACATTAGTCGCACCACAAGTCAAAGTTGAATTCCTGGTTGCAGTGTTGAAGGCATCCCGATCAGAGGTGTAGACAATTAAGGAAAAATCTGAGGAGCAGATTGTTGCATTACAAGCTAATATGCAACTAGTGACTCCCCCAGAGGTGCGCACACAGCGGAAGGCCTTGGTGAAGGAAGCGTAAAAAAGAATCTCTGCTAATGTTGATAAGGGCTTCGTGCTGCTCGAAACAACAATGGGACTATGGAACTCTATGCAAATAGAACCACTAGTCAAAAATATCTCTCAGGAGTTGCACGCCAAGGATCAGGCATTTGATGATCTCCAAGAGGCCTTGCACACTTTTATCCCTACTCAGTGCATGGCTCGCCTGTAGACAAGTCAAATTCTACATGATAAAGTTAAGGAGCTTCGTAAGAAGAAACAGATCATGACATAGCACATGAAGCTGTTGCTGGGAAAAATAATGAGAGCAGCAGGGGGGGGGTGAATCAGTATTTATAACTCAATGTAAACTTTTACTTTTTCTTTATTGATTTATATACGTGACTTTAATGAACCCAACTAGCATATACACGCAGTTATTGTTAAGCAAACCTGTGTATGTCTAGAGATCTTATTATGCAGATAATTCTTTTCTTAGATCAATGCATCATTAATTCATCATATGTTTATTAATTAGTAAGCATGTGCAATAAGAATATAACAAATCATCACACATAAGCAACACACATGAACACCAAGATTTAAGGTGGAAACCCAATTCGAGAGAAAACCACCATTACTGTCGTCTTTTTCTTCAATATTTATTATAAATAAAACTCCTTACAATCTTGTACTGGTGCAAACTCATACCATCATGCAGGCACCCACCTACAGAAGGCTGCAACCATCTCTCGTTCTCCAGCTTCTACTAGAAGGGAGCTCCAACCCCCTGATCTCATTTACCAGCTACCACTGAAAGGGAGCTATGACCCCCTGCTTCTCGTTTACCAGCCACTCCTGGAAGGGAGATACTACCCCTTGATCTCTTTTACCAACAACCACTGGAAGGCATCTATGACCCCCTCACTGAAGGCTTCGTCCCTTAGCACCACCGCAGACCACGTTTCATCAATTTTCACACTGGATCCAATACCTTCAACACAATACACCTTGCAGGCATATTTTCATCATAGTTTCAGACTGGACCCACTGCACACATTTAAGCTCAAAGAACATCCATCAAACTAAAACTCATACCCTTATCAAATCATTCACTTAATCATCAATCAACCAACCAACAAATGATATTTAATCATAATCAACTAGCAGCATAATCAATATTCAAACATCCCAGATATATGAATACGTCATTGAAAGACAATAGTAATACAGCAAAACAGATCAGAAATTTCCTTCTACACACTTCAGCAAAACCTTGTAGTCCATACACGCTTTTTATAAAACAAACCTGCATATATACGTGCTTTTACAGAGACGAACCTGCGTATATATATATATATAAAACTATTTCAGGATTGCACAACTCTTCAGAATAAATAATCAGCTCAGATATTACCCTTCACTTCAAGAAACATTTGCCAGATCACAAATCTAAAAATTTCATAAACAGATCTAGCAAATACATAGTCATTTTAGGTATAGAGATCCTGATCCATCATTGTATTCATAGGTGTATTATTACTTCATATCAATCAATAAATTGTAGCTGATTCCATGCAGATATACTTTAAAGTGAAGTATTCATTCAATACCCAAACACATGCACACCATGCACTATGATCTTCTTCTCCTTATATATTTTTAGCCTTTACCAATACCATGAGCCAAAACCACACAAGTGTCGATGGTATTCTTGGACAGAATCAAATAGATGACACAAATCTCAATACTGTGGGCTAATACCATGGCAATTCCCATTGTTATCATAATTTTAGAGTGAAAAAGGCATACGCGACTTTTCTTCTTTGTACCCGCATGTATACGCGACTTCTCTTCATAATAAATACGAATTTACTAATTCTGGATGTATACGCGGGTTGCCTGTATACCAAGTAGTGTATGTACGTGGGTTGCCTCCATCAAACCTGCATATACAATGTGACATATTATATTTACCATTTCTATGATCCTAACTAGATTTCCTTTCTCTGTCACTTCTGAACTGGCATGTAGATACATCATTTTTACATCTTTAACACATAGGGTTCTTATCGAAAGGCAACTCATCAAGTAGGTTTCCATCAAGGACAACATATTGCATCATATTGCCAACAATCTCTCCCTTTGGACTTGATGGCAACCATGATGGTGTTTGATCACCACAATGGATAGATACATTAATCATAACCATTATTCAAACACCAAGATACTCTCCCCCTTTGACATCAAGAGAAAAGGGCAGATCAATACCAAAACAAGGTTTCTCTTTCCTTGTAGAAAGAAGAGCTCTGTAGATCTGATGTGCACTGAAATTACCATGCTCCCCCATGATTTCATGCTAAATCTTCAGATAGATTTTTCAATGAAGTACATGAATCTATAACTCAGTTGAGTATGACCTTTCCTATCACCAAGGACTCATACTTACATCAATGATCTAACCAAGTGGAATTGAATATTTGAATCAACTTCCCAACCAAGTGGGTTTACAAAATTTGAGCAAGTCCTTACATGACTGAATATAACAATTTTACATCACAGGTCTCACCATGACCTTTTCATCAGGTTACAGATATGACTTTTTATAACCAAGACCAAAATATCTCAAGGGAGAGTTCATAATTCAGCAACCAACATAATGCCAACAATGCATTACTCTCAGCAAGGCTAATGCTACCCCTCAAAATGTGCTCCTAATCACCACATCAACTCATTCATCAAAGCATCTTCATAAATAAGATAATCAAGACTTAATATCATATTATCAAATATCAGATCAAGAAATTTATTACTGTCAGCAGCACATCATAAACTGTTCTTGATTCTACCTCACTGTTTTTCTTATCAAAGATAAATATACGCAACTGTCACCATTGGAACTTGCATGTATACATGGCTTTAGTTCATGAAACTCGCGTACAGAAAGTGAAAGACTGAAAATTTCACAATTCTATCTCCTCCTGGATTTAGACATTTTGTACCTGTCTTCTATTGTCACATTCGATGCACTGTTAGAAATAAACACAACCAGAATTACCAAACCAGCCATTGGAATCACATATATTGCTCCCCCTGTGATGATACATTACTAATTCCTATAATGTATCTCACATCACTCCTGCAATCATTATGAGAAGTAAAATTTAGAAATAGATGACTGTAATAGGGTCAATATTCCCTATGCTTTTGACCGGTGCGTATTCTTCTTCCATCTTTTCTTGAAATTTCTTATTGTGTGCTGGAAATTCTCCAATTTCTCAGATCTATTCATAATACTTAACCTGCATTCTTTTTCTACATGCCCATACTTGTTATAAGCATAACATCTTATGGGACTAGAAAAGGGAGTAGAGGAATCATAATATGTTTCTCTAATCTTTCCTCTATTGCAATGAACCAATTTATGACCAAAATTTCTGCATGAAAAAAAATATCCCTTAAAGAAACCTGAGTATTTGGGAGTTGAAGGTATTTTTGAGTAGTGTCTACCTAATTGTGATCGAAAAATTCTACTTCTGCAATTGGCTGCAACATGTCCATTATTATGATGTACAAAGCATTCAACATTATTGATCAAAGGAGAAAATGGATTGATACTTCTATAGTTGGGAGCGAATGACTTCCTTTTAAAATTCGTGATTGTCGGTTGACTTTTTGTTTCTTTAAACACTTCAGGTTTTGCATTGATGTCCTTTGAATATTTAGCATTGTCTTGTGAACTAGATTCTCATTTAACAGCTTCATGAAAACCAAGACCAAATTTAATAGAGGAGACCTTTGACTACTAAGAATATTATCGTGTTTATCCTTTTCTTCTAATTTACCTTTTAAAATGTTTACCCCAACCTCCAATTTTTGGCACTACTTCTTCATACTTTCTTCTACCCTTATTCCTTATTCTACTTTCTCATTCAAAGTTATAATTTCTTCTTTCAACTCATTTTCTTTTTCTTCAAATGTTTGTAGAAGTTCTTCATTCTTCTTATTTGATTTTTCTAGATCTACTTTAAGAGAGATGATTTCTACTTCAAGTCCTTCACTATGATTGGTAACTTCATCCTGAAGCCTTTGATACTGGTCTATTTGTTCTTTGTTTAGTTGCTCAATTGTCTTTATTTCTTGTAAATTTTCATTCAATATAGAAATCATATCTTTATAGATACATTCCCTCTCATTAAATAAAAGTTGTTGATCTTCAAATTTAATCTTGAGATTTGCAATAACTGCTTCTAGATCCATAACATTACTTTAAATTTCATATTCACTATCTTCAAAATTACATGCACAAGGAAGTGAATCACAAGAACAACAATCAATACATGTTTCATCTTCTTCATTTTCTGTTGTACACATTTTCTGAGATATATTCTTTCTTTGAGTAGCCTTCTTCTTTTTCTTCCTTCCCATTGTGATGGGTCTCCTTCAATCGATCAAGCTTCTTTAGAAGGACCTAATCTGATACCAATTATTGCGAAAAATACTGAGAGGGTGGGGGTGCTGGGGGTGAATTAATATTTATAACTCACTGTAAAATTTTACTTTTTCTTTATTTATTTCTATACATGACTTTAATGAACCCAACTAGAATATGCACACGACTATCGTTAAGAAAACTTACGTATGTCCAGAGATATTACTATGCAAATAATTTTTTACTTATATCAGTGCATCATTAATTCATCATATGTTTAGTAAGAAGTAAGCATGTGCAGTAAGAACATAATAAATCATCACACATAAGAAACACACATGAACACCAAGATTTAATGTGGAAACCCAATTCAGGAGAAAACCACCGTTGTTGTTGTCTTTGTCTTCAATATTTATTATAAAGAAAAATGCTTACAATCTTGTACCAACGCAAACTCATTCTAGCATGCAAGCACCCACCTGCAAATGGTTGCAACCTTCTCTCGTTCTCTGGATTCTACTGGAAGGGAGCTCCAACCCCCTGATATCATTTACCAGCTACCACTGGAAGGGAGCCATGACCCCCTACTTCTCGTTTACAGCCACTCCTGGAAGGGAGCTACTACCCCTTGAGCTCATTTACCAGCAACCACTAGAAGGGAGCTACGACCCCCTCACTGAAGGCTTCGACCCTCAGCACCACCGCAGACCACGTTTCATCAATCACACTGGATCTAATAGCTTCAACACAATACACATTGTAGGCCTTTTTTCATCAAATTTTTAGACTTGACCCACTCCACACATTTAAGCTTAAAGAACATCCATCAAACTGAAACTCATACCCTTATAAAATCATTCACTTAATCATCAATCAACCAACCAAAAACTAAACTTTAATCATAATCAACTAGCAGCATAATTAGTATTCAAACATCCCAGATCTGTATGAAGACATCATTGACAGACAACAATAATACAACAAAATAGATCAGAAATTTCCTTCTGCACACTTCAGCAAAACCCTATATTCCATATGCGTCTTTTCTGAAACAAAAATACGTATATACGTGCTTTCACAGAGATGAACCTATGTATATATTTGCAACTATTTCAGGACTGCGCAACTCTTCAGAATAAATAATCAGCTCAGATCTTACCCTTCACTTCAGCAAACATTCACCAAATCACAGATCTAAACATTTCATAAACAGATCTAGCAAATACATAGTCATTTCAGGTCTAGAGATCCTGATCCATCACTATATTCATAGGTGCATTATTACTTCATATCTATCGATAAAATGTAGCCCATTCCATGCAGATATACTTTAGAGTGAAGTATTCTTTCAATACCCAAACACATGCACACCATGCACTATGATCTTATTCTCCTTATATATTTTTAGCCTTTACCAATACCATGAGCCAAAACCACACAAGTGCCGATGGTATTCTTGGAAGAAATAAAATAGACGACACAACACTTAATATTGTTGGCTAATACCATGGTAATTCCCCTTGATATCATAATTTTAGAGCACAAAAGGCATACACGAATTTTCTTCTTTGTACCCACGTGTATACACGACTTCTCTCCATAATAATTGCAAATATACTAATTCTAGATGTATACGTGGGTTGCCTGTATACCAGGTAGTGTATGTATGCGGGTTGCCTTCATCAAAAATACATATACATTGTGACATATTATATTTATCATTTCTCTAATCCTAACTGGATTTCATTTCTCTTTCACTTCTGAACTGACCTGTAGATACATCATTTTTACATATTTAACACGTAGGTTTCTTATCAAAAGGCAACTAATCAAGTAGGTTTCCATCAAAGACAACTTTATCAAGTAGCTTGCCTTCAAGGACACCATATTGCATCATATTACCAACAGATGTGGGCAGATGAGGCAATAAAGTTGTCACGGGACCTGGATGCAGTCGTGAAGAATCTGATTCAGACCCTGCAAAGTATCAATCTAGCCGTAGAAGGGCTGAAATCACAGAAGCTGGTGGATATAATGTAGAGTGTAGCATATCAGAGTGTGGGTGTCTTGGCACCCTTTTCTATTGCCATTGAAGAACTGCAGAATAAGATGAAGAACCCAACACTGTTGTGACTCGAGACGAGTCACAAGATTGTGTTGGGGGCCTATTGGAGTCGGTTCCCTTAGGACCGAATTTTGATAAAGATACTATATTTTTGTAATTTTTTGTAATATTAGTCATGCGAAGCACAGGTTAAGGGGCTTTGGGGCAGTTCAAAACCCGTCGTGAATTGTAATGGGTCAAAGGGTAGAGCTAGGGGCTGCAAACCACAATTTGCGGACCTTATACGAGCGCAGCCTAAAAGTATAAATAGGAGTCTAGATTGAGTTGATATAGGACATGATGTAAGATATCTGACTATGTTTTGATGTTTTTAGAAAACTCGTATGGTTTAGAAGGCTCCTGCCGCCTGTGTGCACGAAGACCTTAGTCTTGCTGTGTGCAGAACCCGTTGGTTGTGTGCATAGGTAGAATGAAGGTGCTGTAAAGAATATTTGAACTATGAATGAATAAAGGAATGTTTTGGATGATATCTGAGTATCAAATTCATCTTCCATTTGGTTTATGATCTGTTTTTGCATGTTTTTTCTTATTATTGTGTATCTAGATCGGTTATACAACTCTGTTTTACCTTAAATGAAAGATGAATGTATGGATATCTTTATCATGAACACTATTTTTATCTATTAATGACTATTGGAAGGGATTTTGGATCCGTAACTGTGCATGCATAGGATAACTTGTATAAATTGACCTAAATCTGTCTAGTTAGGGTTTCTTGTTAGGGCTTCTATTGTGAAAGTCTGATCACAGATGTTTTATATCATAAGAAACCCACATCATTTAATTCTCTCTCAGGGTGTGGAAACATGTTTCCCGCACCCCCCCATACTGCTTTGGGTGATACTTTGACTTGCGCAAGAAGGTCACTATCGAAAGGGCCAGTAGTAAGAGGGTTTTGTTGGTTAACCTTAACTCTGAACCTAGGTCAGGACCTCTTAAGCCAATAGGGATTTACCATGTTCTTGTTACGAGAGATGTTGTAGCTCGTCGTCTTGATATCAAGTGAATCAAATATGTTGTAAACTTTGATGTTGCAAGAGACATAGATATGCATGTTCATTGTATTGGAAGGACAGGGCGGGCAAGGGACAAAGAAGGCATAACTTACACCCTTGTTACAGAAAAGGAAGCACGCTTTTCTGGGGAACTTATGAATAGTTTGGTTGTTTGATGCCCCAGCTACCTCACTTATCCCACATTCACTCTCTATGCATATAACAACAATGCACTGTCCAATGTTTTACCCAAATAATTTTAAATTTGGGCACTCTAAACATTATGCGGAAGCTTTTATATTCCAACCTCAGATTTGGAATATTTAAAATAAATCTCTTATGTTTAATAAACCCATATCTCCACTATGCATAAAATTCACATACCCAGTTCTATTCTCTTTCTCGAAAATTTAATTTAAAGTGTGGAACCCTTCAAAACCTATGGTTCAACCGAAGTATAACTTCAACGCATATAACATGCTCTCATCTTATAATCTACCAAGGTTGGGATTTGGTTTCACCCATACACTAAGGCATCATAACTTTTTGGGCCGACATCAACTATACATGTCCACGACTGTTATTACAATATATATATCAACATTTCCTGAATAAAAGGTTATAACATATTAATAAGCCAACGTATAATTCCAACTCTTTCAACCATTTTATACTAAATACCGAATTCCTTAACATATGATAATTAAACCATAATATGTTTGGGCCCCACTTATCAAATTTTTAATAATCACGTACCATTTGAAAACGTCGGGCCATACCTCGGTTTATCGCCCTCACAACTTTAATTGTGACTGTCGTTTGATCTCCCCCAACTCGAATCCGACGAGATTCACACTTTTTTTTCGAGCAGGATCTTAATGCCCAAATAAAATGCGAAACTCGTGGTTTTCAAAAACTTCCCGAGCCACGTGTCGGCCCCAAAGGTGTATCACACTTTTTTTCTAATTTCGCTTACTGCTTTTAAACTTTGCGAAAACCATAAATGGTTTCCTTTCAACCCACCTTTACTGTTGCTCAAAATTCTGCTTCTCTATTCAATGTTCCACCGTGCCTTTACTTCCAGGCATTCATTCGACGAAATTATTTTAATGGAGTCTTCAATGCCAAACTCTATTCCTCCCATGTAATCTTTCACTATGCTCCTGATTTTCAATGCTCCAACGCATCTCGACGTTATCTTCCACTCGACGACACAACACATATTATGCCGATAACCAAGGAATTACAAGAGATCATAATCCTATACATGCAGAGTTAATCGAAACCACATAATTCAATTAAAGTTCAAGGAACGAATAGGCTCGTCACACAGAGATTAACAAATTAGGTCCCTCAATAATAGAATGACTCAGGACCAAAAGGAATCGAACCCTCATTCAATGAGACTACAGGAATTCGATCCGCTTCAGATTTTTATCCAATACATCATATGTAAATCTAGACAGGAAATTAAATGCTTGCTAGAATCGATCCTTTCAGTGATCGATTCACTCAATTGAAACCAATTGAAACACATCCAAATTCATACAATAAGTCAATACACATATACTTCAGACTAATTTCCTTCATCTATATGAAATCAATTACAATAACCTACTTGGTTCAGGCCAGATATTCAATTCAATGGCCCTTTTCACAACTACTCGACACTCTACCCTACGTTGCCTCCATCCTACTCTACAGATGCTTACATTTATACAAATTGATCAGGAATCGATTTAGTTTCTTGGATGACTCAACAAACTTTTGGAATTCTCCAAAGTCCTAAATTTAACCTAAATCCATAACTAACTGAACTGAATCTTCACCTTCCTAACTTAATCAACTTCCCTCATGTTCTCTAGTGGTTAGAGAACATTTACAATTCCTCACCATTTTATTCAAAGTACTAATATTTACATGAGAATTTAAAAACATAATACCCCCCTAGGTCTTATAAATTACAAAGTATTTCTAGAGCCTAATGCCCCTACATCAGACTCCCAAGGTTCAAATTGTTCATGATCTCATGATCATGTGTCCTTAATCTCTGCCTCCTGGATCCCATACTTGGTTTTGCTTCTGTCCATCAGCTGCATCATCATTCAACTCCACTTCTCCCGGTCTCCATATCTTGTTCTGTAAATCACCTCTAGCTATGCTTTCACAATCTCTTCTTTTCTTTTACTCTGCTAAAGTCCCTTTGATTTCTTGCTACTGTCAGCTGTTTCTGAGACACCTTCATCATCAGTTTTCTGATGTTTTCAATCTCCATGTCCAACTTATCTTCTAGCTATAATTTCCTCTACCTACTGCTGCTGCTTCCAATTTTTGTTGCTACCAATATTGCTGCTCTTGCTGCTACTGCTGTTACTACCCTTCTTACTCCCAACATTGATGTTGTCGCTATCAATGTTGCATTTAACATTTCAGTCAATGTTGCTTCCCTGATTGTTGTTGTAATTGGTTTTATTTCTGCAGATGTCATCCCCAATGTTGCATCCTCCCAAACTTCCTGTCCCTCTGCAACATTCTCTTGCTCATCATCTGCAAATTTACTCTTAGAAAAAAAATTATCATTTAATTTTCCAACAGTAGTAACATACTCATTCAGTATACTAGTAAACATAAGAAATTTCTGCAAACTAGTATCTACTGCTCCTTCTTTCACAGCTTCAGGCATATTTACTTCAGTTTCTGCCATTTCTTTCTCTTCTTCCAATGTTTCTAGAAAACATTGCAGCCATCTTTTCTGTACTTATTTCACACCCTCAGCATGATGAAACTCAATTTTAGCATCTTCTTCTTCTTCTTGGACAATCTTCAGTGATTGTCTTTCATCCTCTTGATTGATCCCAGCAATCAAATCAAGTTCTTCAACCATTTTCCTTTCATCTTCTTTCAGGATGGAGTTATGATTCTTCATCACTGTGTCAGTGTTAACAATCTGCCCCACAGTCTGCTCTTGGCTATTCATAGAAGCCACTTCTTCTCTATCACAAACAGTAACAAGTTTCTGCACATGATACATGCCTGTCTCATCTTCTTTCTTCTGCAATAGCTCTTCTTCTCTGAAGGCAATTCCAATTGGAGGATTGCCTCCTACAATGCTTGTAAACACAATCAAACTGTCAGTGTCAAAACCACAAGAACCAATGGCCTCAATTGATGATTCAATCACCAATTCCTTCCTCAGTAATCCTAAGTCTCCTCCAAGACTGAGGAAGTATCCACTGTCCTCATTCTCTTGCAGCTTCATATTTTGAAATCCCCAATTTTGAAATTGAGGTTCTCTTTCTTGCATTGAATCTTGTTTATTCACCATAATATCCAGTAGTCTAATTTATTACTCCCATGGATTAATATTTTCCATAGAAATTTCCTCCTCTTCTATTTGACTGTCCAATGGTGTCAAATTCTCTCCATCATCATCAAAATCTTTATTTACAAAACAATTTCTAAAATAGAAATCGCAAGGCCTCAATGCCTTTCCTTCCTCCGCCAGCATTTTAGTATGATGTCCAGTAATTCCTTCCTTTTGTATCAGCACTTCAGTATGCTGATTCACTCTTCCCAAACAATTCTCTGAAGAATTCTCAAGATTATCAACAAGTCTTCCATTCACATCATCTACCTCCAGGATGTTTTCCTGTTCACCGTGATGAACTCTCCCTTCTGCAATCTCTTTTTCATACTCTGAATTCTCCAACAAGTATTCTAGCAATGAAATTTTTCTCTAGCATTACTGAAGCACTTCATCATCATTTACTATCCTTGAATTCATACACAACCATTTAGTTTGTAGACCAGGAGCTCCAACAGCCTTAACTGGTGTTTCACATATCAGTTCTTCAAACTGATCCTCTCCATCCACAAGAATGTCTCCCTGAGCTGCAAAAGCTTCCATCACACATGTATCACTGCCTCCTTCATTCAAGAGACATTCTCCAACGCTACAATTTTCTTTAGAGTATTCACCTTCTGAGGGATACTTCTTCAGAATTGTGACAACTTCACAAGATTGCTCATCCTCCTTCTCAACAAGCTTTAAAGATTGTTCATCTCCCTGTGATGTACCTACAAACATACCCAACTATTTAGTTTTAAAACCACAAGACTTTTCAGTCTTGGTTTCTTTCTCAAGCACTTCCCTTCGAACAGGTTTGCATGTGGAATCTTCAAATTCCATCCTTGGTTCAAGAACCTTGAGTTCCTCTCCCTCTGTAGAACCTGTAATCACCTCACAATTATTAGTCACAAAAATACAAGGTTCTACATCATCCAGCTGATCTGGACTTGTCCAATAACTCAGGAAATCATCAGTGATTTCCTCTTCAGTAAGAAAAACCTCTTGCTGTCATAAACCTTCACCATGATCCACAAGATCCTTTGCAGGTCTCCATCCTTCATCTGTACTCTGTTTTGCTTCACAAGCAGAAACTTTTCTTCTTAACTCAGCTACTCTGAGTTCCTCTTCCAATAAGGCCATCTCCCTTTGCCTCAACCTTAGTTGTAATGGTTGCCAGTTCACTCTCTTCTTCATGAGCCAACCCACTCTCTGGCTTTCCTCAATCCTCTTTTCTAGTTTACTAAACTATTCCGTAATCTCAGCTACCTCTTTCCACCATTCTGCATTAGTCAACTGCTGCCTTATGCCATTTTCCTGGGCATCTTTTTTCTCTCTTCTGTTGTGGCCTCTCTCAGAACCTCTGCAATTTCTGCTGTGGCTATCAGCAACCATTTTCTCCTCCATGAGTTCTTCACTCACAAGTTGCACTAAGCCTCTGTAATAGCAAGCTCTACTGCTGCCTTTTACCTCACCAATCCTTTCCTTTGGATCTGGGCTTTTGGCAAGTACTAGTCCCCTATCTGCTAGAACCTTTGAGCACTCTCTTCTGCTCTCTCTAGGATTCACTCTGCAACTTTTCAAGAACACGTCTATTCTTCTCTTCTCATCCAGCCTCTATTGGGAATTCTCTAGGTTCTGCCACACTTTCTTCTTCACTTCAGAATTCTATGCTAGACTCTTTCATCACTGCTCTCAAAGTTGTGATCTTCTTTGCTGAGATTTCTTCAATTGCTTGCAATCTGAATTCTGCAAACAATTCTTCAAACCAGAGTTAAACACTGCTCATCAACTCAAATTTTATTGAGAACACTGCAATTGTCCTCCCTATTCAACCTTTAGCTGAATATCAGGTTCACTGCCTTCATCATCAAAACTCAGTCTTCACTTTTTGCAACCATCATCCTGCAAACATAAATCTCAAAATAGATTTAAAGTTAGTTTACCTGCAAGATCCCTACATGAACTTGTTCTTCTACTCATTTCTGCAAATATCTGCTCACTGCAACTCTGTGTACTTTGCATATCAGATTTTAGAATCTGATCTTCCTTCTTCTATCATCACATGCATTGTATGCACATCACCATCACATCTGTGTTCACATCTTTAGAACATATCCTGGCAATCTTCAAAACACCTTGCTTTCAAATCTGTAATCACTCTTAAACATATTTAAACTTCAAATTTCCTCTTACTTCAAACAGAACTATTCCAGGTTTGATACCACTTGATGCCCGGGCTACCTCACTTATCCCACATTCACTCTCTATGCATATAACAACAATGCACTCTCCAATTTTTTACCCAGATAACTTTAAATCTGGGCACTCTAAACACTATGCGGAAGCTTTTATACTCCAACCTCAAATTTGGAATATTTAAAATAAATCTGTTATGGTTAATAAACCCATATCTCCACTATGCATAAAATGCACATACCTAGTTCTATTCTCTTTCTCGACAATTTAATTTAAAGTGCAGAACCCTTCAAAAACTATGGTTCAACCGAAGTATAACTTCAACGCATATAACATGCTCTCACCTTATAATCTACCAAGTTTGGGCTTTGGTTTCACCCATACACTAAGGCAGCATAACTTTTCGGGCCTACATCAACTATATATGTCCGTGGCTATTATTACAATATATGTATCAACATTTCCTGAATCAAAGGTTATAACATATTAATAAGCCAACGTATAATTCCGTTTCTTTCCACCCTTTTATACTAAATTCCCAAGTCTTTAACGTATGATAATTAAACCATAATATGTTTGGGCCCCACTTATCAAATTTTTAATAATCACGTACCAGTGCAAAATGTCGGGACAGACCTCGGCTTATCGCCCTCGCAACTTTAATTGTGATTGCCGTTTGATATCCCGCAACTCGAATCCGATAGGATTCACACTTTTTTTTCGAGCAAGATCTTAACGCCCAAATAAAATGTGAAACTGGTGGTTTTCAAAAACTACCCAAGCCACGTGTCGGACCCAGAGGTGTATCGCACTTTTTTTTTTGAATTCCGCTTACTGCTTTTAAACTTTGCGAAAAACATAAATGGTTACCTTTCAACTCGCCTTTACTGTTTCTCAAAGTTCTACTTCTCTATTCAACATTCCACCGCGTCTTTACTTCCAAGCATTCATTCAACGCAATTATTTTAATGGAGTGTTCAACACCCAACTCTATTCCTCCCGCCTATTCTTTCACTATGCTCCTGCTTTTCAATGCTCCAACGCATCTCGGTGTTATCTTCCATTCGACGACACTTAACACAGATTATGATGATAACCAAGGAATTCCAAGAGATTAGAATCCTATACATGTAGAGTTAATCGAAAACACATAATTCAATTAAAGTTCAAGGAACGAATAGGCTCGTCGCACGGAGATTAACAAATTAGGTCCCTCAATAACAGAATGAATCAGGACCAAAAGGAATCGAACCCTCCTTTAACGAAGACTACAGGAATTCGATCCGCTTCAGATTTTCATCCAATACATCATATGTAAATCCAGACAGGCAATTAAATGTTTGTTGTAATCGATCCTTTCAGTGATCGATTCACTCAATTGCAACCAATTGAAACACACGCAAATTCCTACAATCAGTCAATACACATATACTTCAGACTAAATTCCTTCATCTATATGAAATCAATTACAACAGCCTGCTTGGTTCAGGCCAAATATTCAATTCAATGGCCCTTTTCATAGCTACTCGACACTCTACCCTACACTACCTCCATCCTACTCTATAGATGCTTACATTTATACAAATTGATCAGGAATCGATTCAGTTTCTTGGATGACTCAACAGAATTTTGGAATTCTCCAAAGTCCTAAATTTAACCTAAATCCCTGACTAACTGAACTGACTCTTCACCTTCATAACTTAATCAACTTCCCTCATGTTCTCTAGTGGTTAGAGAACATTTACAATTCCTCACCATTTTATTCAAAGTACTAATATTTACATGAGAATTTAAAAACATAAGACCCCCCCAGGTCTTATAAAATACAAAGTATTTCTAGAGCCTAATTCCCCTGCATCATTGTTGCTGGTCAAAATGTATCTGAGGAGCTAATGGATGCTACAATGAAGGTTAGATGAACACAAATTGAAAACTTTGACTATACTGGTTAATTTTTGCATGATTTTTTTGTGGAGTTATTAAGTTCTTCGGTTATCATTTGAGCTACAAATTCATTTAAATAGTTAATTGTGAGCTTTTTGACTGGTGAGAAAAATATGCAATTCACATTTCTCACCTAGATTTGTATTGCAAACTTGTAGGATAGTCGTTTCTGGGCCAAACGAGAGGCTAGGAAAGTCCCTGGTATGTGATTCTCACTAATTATCTATTTAGAATGATCAAACTATTGAAATTTATGTTTTTTATTGTTCCTTCTTCTTGTTATGTCTCTCACTAAATCTTCATACCTATTTATAGTCTGGTTTAAATTATTTGTTAAAATGTTTCTATGCAGGTGGGAGGAAAGGTGGTGGGAGAGGAGGTGGAAAGGGTGGCAGTGGCAGCAGTGGTGGTGGAGTTCAAAATATACATGGTGTTGATTATGGGCTTGGAATAGGTTATAATCCTGATTTTGTTAATAGACCATCACAACCTTCCAATATTAATCATGGAGTAGTAGTAAATTCTCTGAAGATTCGAATGATGGCACAATTCAAGAGTAATTATGTCATTGCATCATATAATTCTTATGCATCAAGCTCTAGCCAGTCATCCAGCATTCTAAGCAATAAAAGGGAAGGTGTTAGTGGCCTTTTTTTAGGTGGCGCAATTGCTGGTTATTCATTGAATGAATAAGGAGATGCCATATGAAATACCTTGGCCTGTTGTCCCTGAGGAGATGTAATATGAAGTAATGGACTTAATTGACAAGTAAGTCTAATGTGAAGAAACATCACATTTTTTTTCTAAAGCACATGGAATTTTTTCGTCTTTTGCATTATCATTTGCTTGTCCACTTTCACAAAAGGATTAGCATATTTATTTGGAATTTTTTCATGTATAAGTTCCATTATGAAATGCATATTGTAATATTTTCTCCTGGATTCTTGGAGGCTTGGGTTTTCACTGATGATCAAGGACACCTTTATCACATTGAACTTTTGTAATGTTTTTTTCCCATGTTGGTGCTTTATTGTTTCTATGTTGGAAACTATAACAGAAACCATAATTGACCTCCAATGATAGAATGCCTATCATGCTTCATATGGATTGTATGCATGAATTACATGATTGGGAAATTAATATTTTAATTAGGGTTGTCAAACATGCCATTTTTGTAATGACCACTGTGAATATTTTTGGAATGACAATCCCATGGACAACACCATACTTTAAGGTTGTCATGTTTTCTTTGTTGCTATGCTATGCCTATTCTATCATGCCTTTCTCTTTCTATGCTTCAAATTTTATGGTTGTAAACAATTCTTAGCCATCTTTCTATGACATTCAAACTAATACTCAGTGCATTATTGTGTTTTCCCATTATATATTGCTACAATTTGGATATCAATACATTTGTAGCTTTAAAATCTCAGAAAATAGGAAATTAAAACTTACCATAGGGTAAATTCCTCCCCCTTAATTTGGTTAGGAACTTTAATATTTAAGATCAAAATAAATTCAGCAATGACCGATGTTTTTGTATCTTGATTTACCTTATGAGTTAGGCTTCCTTGGTGAGGATGTTTCCTTTTGCGGATAAGTCCACTATTATTTTATTTTCTATCCATCTATTTTAAAATATGCAATGCTTGAATTGGTATCTATCTTTGTTTTAAGATTTGTAATACATGATTCATGTTCTATTTAACATGTTTGTATCTGTGCTCTGGAATCGTATGAGATTGATCAGAGCTTCCTCTCCATATGTAGTTGTTTTAACTTGTCAGGAGATATGTCAGATGCATTTAGAGAAATTCCCATTAGGGGAATTTTGAGGCCTAAAATGGGTCTCCCAATAAAATTATAAAATAATAGTGGAAATAATAAATAAGATTTGATTACATCATCAAATTTTAGAGGGAAAAAAGAAAAAACTACTTTTTCAACTTATCTCTCAAAGTTTTTACTCAAATTTCGAGCGGGAGTGCTCGTTAGATAAAAAATTTAATTTTTCATCCAAGGAATACCACTGTTGTATACTTTTGATAGATCCAGCTACACAAAAAATGAGAAATACATGAAAAACATGATTGCAATCATGTTTCTCATGTATTTCACACTTTTCATGTAGCAAGGTCAATATGAAGTATGCAACATGGGTACTCCTTGGATGAGGAATTAAATTTTTCATCCAACAAGTACTCCCACTCAAAATTTGAGTGAACACTTTGGGATATAAGTTGAAAATACGAGTTTAAAAAGTAGTTTTATTATTTTATTATTTTTTAATATTTTTATATTTTTACTTAAAAAATGGTTAATCATCCCCCATGGTTGACATAATCATCTTGAATCCTATTGGTTCTTATAAAGTTTATTTTGGTTGTACCTTTTTCTTAGGAGGCCCATTTTAGACCTCAAAATTCCCTTAATGAATGGGACTTGTGAAAGTTAGTACATAAAAATAAATCAATTAGAAGTGTTCAATACATATCCAACTACCATCTAATTTAAATCATTGTTTGGAGACCTATAAAAATTAAGACCACCATAATGGATAAGCGAGGAGATTTTAAGGAGTGGCCGATCACATTCTTACCAAAATCATTATTTGATGAGGTAAGCACCCCCCCCGTTTTTTCTATTTCAAACAATAGGCCCAAAATAAGAATGAAAATATTTCGTTGTCTTTCCAAACTTGGAGTTGTCTGGATTCCAAACAACATACTATAATATTCCTCAATTAATTTCAAATTTACTACTTTGATTCATATTTATCCATGTAACTTCTGTGTAGTGATTGCAACCATAATACAATGTACGGTATATTGAAATGGAGAAGGTTGTATATGGATTGGTACTGGTCTATAATGGCTGCAGTAATCTCCAGTCTATTGTTGTGGACCCATGGTTTCCTATTAATTCATCCAACCTTTAATGATAATATGACACATTGTATACTAGTGAAATGCAGTCAATTTGTTAAATAATTTTGCGATATTTGAAATTGGTGTTGAAATTTCGCATAATCAGTACATTGTTGTAGATGGTTGTGTTGGACAATTAGCATAGTTGTAATTTCTTTTCCATTAGATGTCAGATGCCATTTTTTTCAATTTATTTTGTTAGCTGTGATGCAACTTTCCACACTAGGTTGTAGGAGCACCTTGTTTCTAACAATACTGTGGATTATGGATTCACATATTTATCAATGTGTAATGTGGATACACCAAAAAAACAGTTACATTTTGGCCTTGTCACTTTATTTTCTATGTAAGAAAAGGTGTATTAAAACATCTTTACTTTTGCAACAGAATTTAACATTAGCATTAAAACCACTTTGATAGGGCTTCAGAAAGATAAAACTAGGCTAAATAGAAACCTTGCTGATGTCTTGGTAATTCAGTAGACAATTTTGTAATGGAATAAATTTTTTAAATGGATTCCTTGTCATTTATAGTAATCAATTTTATTTATGTAGTAATTGTTACTTTTGTACTTGTTTGTACTTCAAATTGTGTTCCAGCTATGGAACCTTTCTCTTGCATCTCTTTCAACACTTCTACATAGTAGGTAATGAGGCCACAATGGCATATATGGAGGAGAGATAGAGGGTGCACGCATGTTCCATCCAAAGTATTATTAAGGGTGCAAATCTATGGGAGACATGCATTCTCAATGCATGTGTGAATGCCTCAGTACATCTCCAACAGAGGCACATTATTCCCTCATTTATCTTATGCAAGGAAGGTGCATTGGGATTAGGGCTTGATGCTTAGTGCATATGTCCAGATTCTTTTTACGCTCTCGTTATCCAATAAAGGATAATTAGGGTGAACCATTGTGGTCGTTCGAGAGTTTGAGCTTTTGAGCTATAATATTTTAGTTTTAATGCTTTCAGGTTTAATACAGAAACAATTATATGTGGTTTTGAGAGCTGAGATATGTTTGTTTATATTATCAATAGTATGTATTTTTAGGTTAACATACCCTATAGTTATTTTCATTGGTGTATTTTGTTTTAACTATATATAATTTTAGGTTAAATTCTTAATTTTAGAATCAACTTATCATTGGCTAATTTTTGACATGGTATCAAATTGTACTTGGCGAAATCCTTCCAAGCATTCATGTATGGGTAGTAGGGCTTCTACTTGCTCTAGGGAGTTGTCAAAAGGTTTCAAGGGTGGAATGCTAATATCCATGCTTAAGAAAAACATTGTGGACCTATGATAGGTTGTCTCTAGGTTGATTTATTTTCTCTTGTAGTGTGACTACATTCAATATTAGATATGAAGATAGATTCAAAGTTCCCTGAAACTTCAGTTGTGGAAGTGTTAAGTACTACTGTTGTTGGAGCACAATGTGCAGGGTTTCATGCCTATTCATCCAATGTAGTTGAAAAAATATAAAATGATGGCCAAGGCAAAGCAAGTCATCCTCGACTTGATCCGAATCTTGAGGGGAGGCCACCAAGATCTAAAAAAATTGAAATGGATTTAACAAGGTCTCCAAAATTAGAATGCCATAAAAAAATAGAGAAAACAAAGCAAATAAAACCACAAATAAACTTGTTTTATTAAAATAGAGAATAACTGTAGAAGCTACATTGTGGTGGAAAAATTGTCCTTTTACAAAGTGAGGCTTTTAATAGCCTTTTTTGAGTTACAATACCATGAGTAGATACTATAGGTGAATACCATGGGTCAATACTATGGGTGGATACCACTTACAATACCATGGATAAATTCCATGTGTGGATGAATAACATGGGTGGATACATACCATGGATGAACGAATGTCATGGATATATGTCACTTACAATATCATGGGAGAATAAATATCATGGGTGGATTAATACCATGGGTCGGTGCCATTTACAATACCATGGGTGGATGTCATTTTCCATTCAGATAATTCCTCCCTCCTTAAGAAGCAATGGTATCCATTGCGTGAAGTTCCCTCCTGAGAAGCCTTTGTTGATTATGAAGAGCCACTGAAGAGAAGTGTTTTGTGTAGTTAACCCTTAATTGTGATGAACGAATATCAGATGATAGAGATACCCTGTAATGCTTGTGACCAACTATGATATTGACAGTGTGCGGCCTAGCAAATGGACTTCGAGGAAGTGTGGATTTGTGGATGAACCAAAACCATGAAAAATGAAGATCCGAGGATAGAGATACCCTGTAATTATTGTGACCAAATATGTTACTAACAGTGTGCAGCCTAGCAAATGGACTTCGATGAGAAGGATTTTGTGTGGTTGACCCATAACCGTGATGTTGATTGTTGATGAAGTAGCAGGTGCCTACATAGCTTGGGGAGCAGGGAACGTCTCCAAATAACCCAAGTCGATTACTGCTACGTTGAAACTGATGAATGTGAAGCAGGTTCCTACTAAAGCGGGGTGGGAGGGCATCTCTCCAAAGGAAACTCGCTCTAAATGCTGCTCCAAATTTAAAATGAGCATAACTCGGTCAATATAACTCAGAATATTTATTATAACCCTTTTTTGGAAATGGAATGATCATTCTGCATCTTCTCGTGTGTTTGAAATTGATATCTGGAGACCCTAGACTCTCAAATTCGTGCTAGAACTCTCCCGCCGTCACAAAATTTCTGAAAAAATCGCTGATTTTAAATCAACGATAAATCCCTCGTCTGGACTTCGATTCATTCGATTTTTTTTTGAAATCGGGTGATTTTTCAAGATGAGTGCAGATATGTAACCATATATCTGAATTTTTTCACTAAGAACTACAAGAAATGATATTATATCCGCCATCCATGAATTATCGTCAGAAAATTTGCTGCAACATTGTTCATTTTGAATCAGCGATATCTCCCTCATCTGAACTCCAATTCGGCTGATTTGTTTTTTGAATTTGGGTGTTTTTTTTGTAGGGAATCTAGATCTGGTCTTCAATTTTGTAAATTCACCAAAATTTTTAGATCTAATCTTCAAACTCGCCCCCCAAGAAATTCATGGAGTTTGTTGAAGATTGCTGCCAAAAATTGAAATTGAAATATGCTTCAAACCCTCATTCCCATGTATTCATAACTTAAATCTGATACCACTGATCCGGATCTTGAGGAGAGGCCACAAATATCTAAAAAAATTGAAATGGATCTGGCAAGGTCTGCAAAATTACAATGCCATAAAAAAAAAGAGAACACAAAGCAAATAAAACCACAAAGAAACTTGTTTTATTAAAACAGAGAATAACTATAGAAGCTACATTGTGGTTGACAATCTGTCCTTTTACAAAGTGAGGCTTGTTATTTATAGCCTTTTTTGAGTTACAATACCATGAGTAGATACCATAGGTGGATACCATGGGTCAATACTATGGGTGGATGCCACTTACAATACCACGGGTAAATTCCATGTGTGGATGAATACCATGGGTGGATACATACCATGGATGAATGACTGTCATGGATAGATGTAACTTACAATACCATGGGAGAATAAATATCATGGGTGGATGAATACCATGGATCGATTCTTTTTTGCAATACCATGGGTAAATTCCATTGGTGGATGCCATTTTCCATTCGGATCACGACTCCTTATAGGATGATTTTATTACTTGATTGTTGGAAAGACCATGAGTGAGGATATTTTTGATGTTATGGTCATTGAATTGAGATTCACTCTACAACCCATGATAAGGGAGATGTTTTCATGTAATAATACATTACCAAATAGTATTAACAAAAAAAATGATGTTAGCCTTGACATGCCCTTGCTCTTATAAAAATGTACCAAATTCTTACTAGAGATACCTCCGTAGGGGCAGAAGTAAGCCTGAGATGATCATTCACTTTAGGAAGGAACTCAACTTTTGCTTATGGAATGATTCCAATAGTTGATAAATGAGAGACGAAGATCCACGACCTCCCAAGCAAGCTAGGGTAGGATGCAAGACAACTGAGGCGGTTGTCTTGCATCCTAGCTCGCTTGGGAGGTCGTACATCTTCCTTTCTCCTTATAAACTAATGATATCATGCCATAAGAAAAATTTGAGTTCCTTCTTAAAGTGGATGATCATCTCAAGGTTACTTATGCCCCCAAAAAAATTTCTAGGAGTCGTGTCACAATTTCGAAGGTTGTTTTTGTTGCACTTCCGACAGTTGTTTCTGTCACCCTTCCGAGAGTTGTTTTTTCGCTGATATGGCCCAACCATCGCAAAAATGTTATGTGAATTGTTATAATAGCGAAGAATATCATGGCACTTCCAATGGTTGTTTCCATCGTTGGAAAACTAATAGAGCTGGACATGCGACGACATGCAAACCGACAGGTCACCAGTATTGCGCAAGCATCGATGTCATCATACCGACGTCTCCACAGAATGTCGGAATAGTGACAATAAATTGTGAAATTTTAATATTTAATAAATGACTACATGTGTCATTTATTTTGTCACTCTACCGACAGTTATTAGTAGTGTTGGAATTGCAAAGGGACAGGAAATAATGTTTTGCCCAACCTCAAAGTGTCGCTCTTGGGATGCCTATGTGTCGCAATAGCGACATTTTGGCCATTGTAAATTGTACCAAATATGTTAGTGACACTTCCTAAACCCTCCTAACACCCTTCCATATTTCCATAATTTTTTTCATCCCCATTTCCCTCTCCTAACCACTCCATCCTACTCCATTTCTCCATGCCCCTGTTTTTCACTATTAGGGTCTTCCCCTTGCAAAGTACATATGGAGGGAGATAAGAGGCCTTACAAAAAGCGAGGCCAAATTTCAAGATATGAACCACTTAATACACATGAGATGATGTCCTCTCCACTTTCCAATAAGTGCCAAATTCCAAGAAATCATAGCTTCACCTTTCCAAGTTATGGGCTGCCTAGGGTTTAGAGTGCACACATGAACAATTTTTCTTTAAATTGTGTTCCTGACCAAATAGAGATGAATTTTAAAAAAGAGAAAGAATTTTTTGTTCATCATAGACTAAGTAACAAAAGCATCCTTAATTTTATACACGGGTATTATGATTTGGGAGAAATGCCAAAAATACAATTGCCCTAGGAGGTTTTCTACACTTCTGGATGACTTGACTTCAAGACAGTTTTTCAGGGGTTTAAAGAAGGTGTTTGCAGTTCTTGATGACTCCATTGTGTAGAAAAAATCCTATGATTTCCAATGTTACCTTTAGATCTTTATTTGGAAACCTAGAATGCCTCCAAAAGTCATTTTTCGCAAGCTTGCTATGCTTTCTCTAGGCACCTTGCACTTTCTCAAGTTTTTGAGAGATCAACTTTAAACTTTGATTCTGACGAAATGGGAAAGTATTTTTGAAAATTGGAGGACATTATTTTTAAAAAAATTCCAAAGAACAAAAATCTCTCTAATTTGTGAAAAAACCTTTATGGTTAGAGAGATATTGACCTACCTTTGAGTCCTATTGTTGCAGAAATTTATGAGTTTTTGGTCAAAATTGGCAATTTTGAAAACAATTCACATTCGCAAAACCACAGCATGGGCCACGCTACGATTTTGTTGGGGGGGGTACATTAGATGAAAACTCAGAATTTTTGGATTCCTCTCGATGACTACATCAATCCTATTCAGCGGTGGAGCCATGTCACCTAATTTTGGAGGGTCAAAATGCCCAAAAACATGCAAAAAATCACATTTCTGCCCTGTTTTTGGAGGCTTTGCTATGCTTTCTGATTACTCTTGGGAGAATAAAGTTTTGGAGGGTTATGAGCCAAAATTTTGAGTTCTTGATGATCCTATCATGTATTAGAGATCCAAAGCTTTCCATAGCATCTTTCATATCATGATTTGGACTTCGAGAAGGCCTCCAAAAGTCATTTTTCCCATCTCGCTAAGCTTTATCCAGGCACGTTATGCTTTCTCCAGAAGGCATTTTTCACAAGTTGTTTGACCTAGTTTGAAAATTTACCTATGTAGTTGATGAATTATGATGTCATGAGATGTAATTGAGCTATTAAATAGTGAAATAGGGTAGATACATTCTTGTTAATGTAATTTTGGTCAAATGTATGTAGTTTCCTATTATGAGGTGAATTGGTTGACCTCCACTAAACATTAGGGTTTTGTTGAGCTTATCATGTAATTAGCTCCACAATTGATGGATTCAACCCCTGAGAGAGGGGAGATGTTTTTTTGGTCTATATATATCATTTTTAGTCATTTTACTGGTTGGACATTAGAGGATTGTAATCTTGTAGCTTGTACTTTCACTTTTATATTCAGAAATCAAAGGATGCAGTTGCAACTATTATCTAGTAATTCATGTGTAGTGAGTTTATGATCATGTATATTCTCTGTTATCGTATTTATTGAATTATATATAGTTCCTCTTTCATATCTTGTATCTTCAATATATTTCCTTACATTTCATAGGAAAAATTATATTTATTTAGCTTTGTTTATATGGAAATGTCATCTTGTGTTTTATGCTTCTAGTTTAATGAATTAATGAATGAACATGCTCATTAAATCCCTCTACCTTTTCAGAATCACCACCATACCTACAAAACCCTAACCATCATAGGTCCACTTCTACCTTGCTCCTTTATATCTTTGCAGTTGTAAAATCTTTGATCACTAGACCTAGCTACTTAGTTTCATCCCTAAGCCAACATCAAACCCTAAATATATTAAAACATACCTGAGCCTATAATATCTAGCCTAATATATTTCATGTCATAGAAAATCCTTGGTTGTGATCTCATTGAGAGATCCCTCTCATCTTGGTAGGGCTAACTACTAGGTCAAGGTGGTTTGTGGCTACCTTTGCTGGTCCTTTTCAGCCTTCAGAGAATTGGTGGAGTGCTAACTCCTTGGACGAACTTGAAGTAGAGATTTGGATCAACATTTCTTATTGTATATCCAAGCTTTATTAGATAATTATCAATGCATCCATACCAAGCCCTAGGGTCTTGCTTCAATCCATATGGAGCCTTCTTTAGCCTACACACATGAGTCTTCCTGCCATGCTCCTCAAATCCATGTGGTTTCTAAAAGTATTCTTATTCCTTAAATATTCCATGTAGAAATGTGGTATTTACAATTTTACATCCATCTGGTGTAGTGTCCATCCCTAGCTAGTAGCAAGAGAAATGATTGATCAAATGGTAGTATATTAGGAAACTGTTGCAAATATCTCATCATAGTCCTCTGCCTATTTTTATGAGAATCCTATAGCCATGAACCTCACCTTGTACTTCTCAACACTTCCATCAGTGCCATGCTTGATTATGTAGATCCAATTTAAAGTCACAACAAAATTTCCTTCGAGTTTCAGAACCACTTACCACGCATCATCCTTCACGATGGACTCACATTATTTGTCCATATCATCCTTCCATACTAGTTCTTTCATTACCTCTTCAAATGTGCATGCTTCAACATGTATACTCTTTCTCATATCTAAAACATATCCCTAGTATTGACATGGATTCTTGCTTTCCTTGAAAGTTCCTCTTGCAGCAACATGTCTCCAAATGTCCTGTAGAGTGTCATGAATCCATAATGGTCGCTTCCTAGCAGGAGGATCACATGGAGAGGGATCCAAGGGGTCCATGGGTTCCAAGGGATCATCAACAAGATCAGGCTCTACCTTAGGCAAAGGAGGCTCTTCTTTTTTAGCGACAACATCATAACTTATTCCAACATTGGCATGGAGAGGAGTGTATTTTTATTTTCCAAGGGAAAAATCCATCAAATATCACATCCCTACTAACATTTATATTTCTTTGAACAGGTACATATATTCTATAAGCTTTATATTTTTCATAGTAACCAACAAAAGTACCCTTTGTTCCTAAAGATTCCAACTTGGTCCTCTTCTCCTTCGACACATGAAAGTAGAAGGGGCATCCAAATATACCCAAATGACCAACTTCAGGCTTTACACCTATGAAAAATTCTTTGGGAGTCTTTTCCCTCGAGGCTTGATGAGGATTCCTACTTTTAACTTCGACAGTGGTGTTAGTAGCTTCTCCCCATAGAAACTTTAGAAACATTTGATAATGTAACATATCTCTAAAAAATTCCATGGCAGTCGTGTTCTTCCTTTCAGCTACACCATTTTGTTCAGGTTTGTAAGGTATGATGGTCTCCTTATTTATTCCAAATTTCTTGCAAAACTCAATAAAATAATTTGAAATGAATTATCCTCCATTTCTAGAACTGAAGATTTTGATCTTCTTCCCTGTTTGATTCTCCACCAGATCCTTGAAGTCCCTGAACATGTCAACTTATTTTTCTTTTTCTTCAATAATAAAAGCCATGTCTTGCAGTATAATTCATCAACAAATATTATACAGTGCAAGTATACACCAAGATAATTCACTCGCATGGGTGCACATAAATCAGAATGTATGATTCTAGGTATTCCACTAGTCATGCTCCTAATTGAAGGGAATGGTCTTGTAACATTCTTTTCACTTGCACATCCTTGACAAACTCCATCATGATTTATTCAAAACACAAGAATTCCAAAACCCATATTTCTTCCCTTAGGCAAGGATTCATAGTTAAGTTGAGTGAATATTTGGTGCCACAACTCACATTGATGATAAGAATCATGAACTAGGCTTGCATAGTGTTACACAATAATTTGTCACCGTCCTTACCATTCCCCATCCCGCACAATGGAGGACCCATTCTGTGACCTGTGAACATTGTCATGCCTTGGAAACATCATCAATGCATCCCTCTGAGCATGAGCTTTATTTGCCCTTGAGACATCTCCTTGCAAAAGTCATGAAAAACATCCCTTTTGGCATTGGCGCGGGCAGGCGGTTCAGTACTCGCGCCAATGGGGAAATTAATGCAAAGAGGTCGCGCCACCTGGCGCTCTGTAATAGAGCCGTAGTCGCGCCACCCATTTTGGGAGTTGTTTTTTAAATATGGATGGCGGAATTTGAGTTCCAACAAACTCACAACCATTTCCTATCTTGAGTTGGGAGGTTTGGCTGCGGGAGTTCTATGGAAGGGAAGTTGTTTTGCCACCTCCCATGGAACCTTCCTTGTTGATAGGGCCAATCCCATAATAATAGGGATCCCAACTCCTCCTTCCTCATCTATAAAAGCCTGCTCAAATCTATGGCAAGCTAGTCTTGAAGTGCCTAAGCTCTGAATCTCCATATTCCCAAGAGCCTTTGTGTTGTAAATAATCCTCTCTTTCCCTTAAGGCTGACTCAAGTAAGGAGACCATTGTCACGAGACTCTGGAGAGGTTTTCCCTTTCCTTGGCGAGCTTTGCGAGACGTGGACGACTGGAGACCCATCCGAAGGAGACCGCGACGTCAGAACTTGGTTGTAATCTCTCTTCGTTTATTATTTAATAGATGATTATGATTATGGTTCCACTCCATTTTCCATCATGTTAATGTGAGTAATGTCCTTTCTGACTGATGTTTAGTTACGTATGCTGGTTTCTATGCTTGTATCTGTTCGTTTCTTCCATGTGCAGGTGTTCATCCGCGGAGATCGTGGAGGGATTGTGATCTGTCAAGACTGAGGAACGGGGACGCTTCTTCTTCAGATCCTAGCGTTGGAATCCGGGTAGGCTTCTATCTCCAGCCTTTTCATTCGTAATTAGGAACCTGCATCATAGCATTGTTTGATTGTTGCTAGACCCCTGCTGGGCTAGTAGGGATCGCCTCTGTCCGCAGAGGGGATTTATCTCCTCAAAAAATTGGCGACTCCACTGGGGATCCAGCTTGTTGTTTGCTTGTTGTTTGATTTGTAAACTATAGACGGAGTCTGAAGTACAGCCAGATAGCCTTCGAAACGCTTCTGCCTTGCATTAGCGGAGTAGATCAACGCTACTTCAGTCAATCTCCGGTTTGGTCTACAGACTGAACGACTTGGAGTCTTTTTCTTGCCTCGCCGTTTGTATCTTGCTTTTCCTTGCTTGATGAACCTTCTGGGTTGGGTTCTTTGTGTGTTTTTGCTTCTTGGATTGCTTAGCTTGCATTGGTCTGTTTCTGGAGTAGCTTATTTTTAATTTTTTGCTGAGAAACTCGACTGGCGCGGTTTTTAACCCGACAGTCGCGCCACTTGGCGCATGTTGCCTTTGTTCAACCCGCACCAATCGCCTTCTGGCGCCAGTTTCACTCTTACAGTCGCGCCACCCCTGTAAGTTTTTTGAGTTTTCTCATTTTTGAGCTCTCTGAAGTTGATCAGTGTTTTTCTTCTTGATCTTCCGACTGCCTGAGTGTGTTGGAGTCTTGTTTGGCTGGGAATTCACCTCTGTCCTTTGGTTGTTTGCTTCTATCTACCGATTTCACGTTTTAAGCCCTAGGTCATCTAGTGGCTTAGTGTATCGAGCCCTCCTTGGGAGTTTTTGTGTTTGGATTGTCTTGTCAACTACCTGATTGATTCTCCACATTCTCTAAGTAGTTGTTCATTGTTTCATTACGATTTTTGGGTGATTGTTCATTTCTTCATTCGAAACTCGTTTGGTCTTGCTTTGGACCTAGATCACACGGTCCATTGGAAGCTTTTGAGTCTTTTCTTCGCTTTGAGAGACTTTGGTCGATTTGGGGATCTGATTGCTTGTGTTGTTGAGTGAAATGTGCTTGTTTCACTCTCTTGAATATCGTTTCTCAAGTTTCTCCATTTGTTTTCAAGTTTGATTAGTGCATATTAGCCATTAAACATTGAAAATCAAAAAAAAAAAAAAATTCTCTTTTGCTTTTGTTAATTAGTGCAAATTGTGATCTTTTCCATATCACTAGTGATTAGTGTTTTGAATGAAAATTTGTCAATTGCGTTAGTTGCATTAGAGATCTCGTTGCTTGGTTTCCTTTCATTTCGTTTGTGTAAAAGCTCTCAACTCTTCTCTAATTAGTTTTCATCGAACGAAATGTTGCACTGTGGCATATAGCTTTGCATTTAGGAGTCTTTCGAGACACTACATACGATAGGGCCTGGAAATTGAAACTTAATTGAAGATCAACTGTAAAATTCATTCAATTAACCTAAGGCAGCATTGGAACTTAACGAAACATATTTAGAAGGTCTAGGCTAGAGACGTGTTCCGACGTCGTTAAACCTAGCAGCTGTCGTTCGCCTGTTGGCTTTAGACAGCGCTAGTACGGACTTGCGCTCCCCGTACCGTCGCGTATATAAAGGGAGACCCCTATAGGTTTTCAATCCTTTATCCCCAGGAAGCCGAGTCTGCCGCCCTATACCCGTGATACACCGAACACAGCATTCGGGGAGACTACCTGCACGTACGGAAAGTCCTTGGTCGATTTCTGTTTCATTTTGGAAACCAAGGTGTATATTGCAGTTCACGGATATTTGGTACACCCTTTGTGCCTAGTTTTTCCTGAGCAGTCATTTGGTCTTTTCTGACTCCCTAAACTTGAAAAGACCGTCAAGCGCTTGTCCTTTCACGCTTGTGTCAACTCTGAAAGAGATAGAGTCATCTTTTATCGTTTCTCGACTCTTAAAATATGAAACGGTAGAATTTCTTACTTTCCAATGTGGTAAAATTAATCGCCCACGATTACACACCTGTTTAGACATTGCTTGTTGACCGTTTGATCGTGTGTCTTAACTCGTTTTCAGCCCGTGTGTGCTTTTGAGTTTTGATGGAAACTTTTTCAGAGTTTACCAACCAAGGAATCCCCTCAGAAGGGAATCCTGGTCATTTTCCTCCTTTTGGATATGTTGGTGCTCCTTACATGGCGACGTTGTCCCTTCCTGGATTAACGGTTGGGTTGCCTGTTTGGTTGTTCTCAACCTCTGTAGTTCCGAATGTCTCCACTATTGTTCAATCAGTTCCTCCGACGGAACAACATCATGTTGATTCCAAGGTGGACCTCTCCCCTTCTTCGCCTGTTTCTGCGTCCTCATCTTCTACTTTGCCTGGTGAAAGCTTGGATTTGAGTAACCAGGTGGCTAAAAAGAAGAAGAAGAAGACAAAGAAGAAGAAGTCTGATAAGCGAGAGGCTAAATGTACAGCTACTGTCCATGAGGAATCTCCTCTTGATAAACCTTCCAACCCTCCACGGAAAGTCAAGTTCCCTTGCCTGTTGTGCACGGGAGACCATCTTCTTCGAGACTGCCCTAGCATTCCCAAGGTGCTCGAAGTATGGTCCAACGGCCGCCCACCGTTGCCTTTGGCTTCCGGGAGTCAAGTTGGGGGCACGTCTTCAGCTGCTGTTGATAAGAACTCTAAGAAGCAGGGTAAGATCACCAATCCCTGTAATTTGTGTGAAGGGCACCATGCCATTCACCTTTGTCCTTATATGGATGAAGCCAAGCAAGTCTTGGACAACCCAGCCGGTTCTACACCACGCCTTCCACCTGGTTATAATCGGCTTTCTTCGAGTCCTCCGCCAGCTGATCCTACGATTGGTCAAGAGTCATCCTTGGTCGATCCCACTCCCCCAGAAATTCAAATTCACGAATCCGTCCTTGACCAACCATTGGTCGTAGGATCGGTTGAACTGGCCCCGTCCACGGTGCACCAGGTCTTTTCTGTCGAGAGTGGACCTCACACCCCCCATGTCCTTCTGATCTCTTCAGATTCTTCAGACTTGGAGAAATATTCTCCGGTCCCTGTACTTCAAGAAGCCCCTCCTCCACCTCCCATGATGGAGGCTACGGAGGATATTCCTCCCGCCTTCGAGATGGAGGTCATGGAGGAGGCTTCTTCTACCGTAACATCAGGGGAAGACCTTCACTTGTCGATGGTAGCCCCTCTGAGTAGTTTGGTCGCTTCCTTTGACTGGAATCGATTGGCAAGATTTCGCCTTCCGTCTTATGTGCCTTTCGAGATCACAGTACAGGCTCTTGGTCTGGTTGTACCGAGCACCATTATAGACGAAGGTGCCTCTGTTAGTATTCTGTCATCAACCACCTGGCAAGCTTTCGGTTTACCGCCGCTTGCGCCCGTTACGTAGAATCTGTTGACATTCAATAGAAGAACGAGTTAGCCGTTGGGGATCCTTCCAAGGTTACCTGTTACTTTGGGAGGCAAAACCGTCCATATAGACGTGATGGTCGTTCCAGGCCCCTTGGATTTCAATCTGCTTTCGGGGCGCGATTACACCTATGCCATGGGAGCACTTGTCTCCTCCCTCTTTCGCGTGATGTGCTTCCCACATGAAGGACGGATCGTGACCATTGATCAGCTTTCGTTCTTTGGTCCTAATATGGCACCTGGTCCGCCATCACCCCCTCCTAGTTTCTATCCACCCATTGTATCTGCTCCACCACAGGTCAACTATGTGGCTACTTACCTCATGCCTGTGCTCAGTGATGATGCCGTTGTGCATAATGTGCTGGGGGCATTGGGTCCTGACTTCCAGGATGTCTCCCTTCCATCAGGAGTGGAACTCTTGGAAGCACCGCCTTCTTGTTCATTTTAATGTAAGTCGGTTAGAGCACAGTTCCCTCCCTGGGTCAAGCTCTTTAAAAAATGAAACCAGGTTCTCGGAGCACAGTTCTTAGTCTTGTGTCACGCTCCTTAAACCATGAAACAAGTTGTTTGAGGATAGTTCTTTTAGGTGTGTCAACCTCGTTAAAATAATGAAACACGAGCATGTTCAATTCGACTTTTGTTTTGAAGCTTCAGTCCATTTTCAATAGACTGAAGCTTGGGGGGCATGCACCTCGAATTGAGACACCATGCTGGGGGGCATGCCCGTCTTCCTTATTTCAAGCATAGTTTGCATATGTGTGTGTTCATGTGTGCTTTTAAGCTTGCGTAAAAATGAAATGTGTGATTAGATACATTGTGTGAATACATTTCGCATTGGATCGTTTGTTATGTAACTGATACATTAGATTACATTTGTATTAGACATTTGCATCACATATAAAAACATCATCACATGTAAAGAAAGATCCATCCAAAATAGTCATATGTATATATATATATATATATGTGTGTGTGTCGAAATGTTTGCACAGTGTGCATCACAAAACTCAAAAAATATACATAATCATCTTAGTACATCCTGAGACACTGTGTCTCTCAAAAAATAGGTGTGGCATAAATCCTAAGGACTAATCCGCATGGTGCTCATGGTAGCACGTCACTGCACGCACTAGGCACCTCAGGATTCGGTGGATCCGATTCGGAACTCCCACCGTGTGGCGCTGGTATGCCATCGGTACATCTGATAGCCGGGCATAGTCTGGGATCCCATGGGCAATCCCCTCGAGGTTCTGGATCAGTTCCTCTCCTCCGGTACCTTCCCCCTGGATCTCAGGGGCGAGTTGTGTCCTCCGAGAGATAGGAGACATCCCGGCTGGTCTCTCAGGTCCTACATCTGCATGCATATATAATTGTGTTAAGACGAATGTGTATTAACAAAAAAACATATAAACATAAAATCAAAAATATGAGGTCTTACCCAGCTCCTCGTCCCAGTCGTCTCCTTCTGGTAGTGGGAGATCTGGGTCCCCGGTAAAGTCAGTTCCCGAATAGGGCCAATCTTCCACGACGATCAGTTGGCGCCGTAGCCACCTAAAGTACTCTGGCCTCCAGGACATCTGTTGGCCACCTCCAGATCTGGGCATCAGTGCTGCCCAGCGAGCCATTCGCGGCTCTCGTGGTATCGGACTCGCCACTACGGCCCCTTGGCCCTGGAAGATTGGTATGCGTTCCAGAATGAACGATACCAAGATGGAACTGTTGTGTAGATTAATCCGTCTTGCGGACAAGACCGATCTCTCTAGTACAAAAGGTAACTAGCAACAAACAGCCAATTATACTAATCTCTCTCTAAGCATATGCAATTTATAAAAACACTATACGGGTGCAAGGCCTACCTTATATCCAACGCTTTGCTTGCTTACTTGATTTTGTTGAAGTCCTTCCCGTGCACTGACAGAACGTCCTTCGTATATCTGCAATCACAAACAAGGAAAAAGATTAAGCAGCACCTTGTTATAGACATTATCATAAATCATACTTATCATAATGATCTAAGAAATTTATGAAATAAGCCACAAATTGACGAGTTTAATGAAATGAGTATATTTGTATTAACTTTAAAAGATAGAAAACCTTCCCTGACTTTGTGCCCCGCGATGTTGTCGAGTCCTCCGGGGTAGAACGGGAATCTCCTTTGCTACGACAAGCATTGCACTCTTTGAACTAAGACAAATGAGGATGAGTGATTTAACCTCACAGAAAGTCTTAAGTTACTTAGATCTAAATCTCAACGACATTTAACCCCAAATCTCATAAGCTTGAACTCCCTTTGAGGCTACCCAAGGCCTCTTTTTATAGTGAAGGAGAGGAGGTTTCTAGTTCCAAATATGAAGGGATAGAATCCTCCTTCAAAGGGATAAGCTCCTTACATCAAGGGGTTAGCTCCATTAAGATAGGGATGCATGAACCAGCTTCAAAGCGCATCCATTCCGAGAATTCCCGTCTAGGATCTTCTAGAATTCACCTGGAATTCACTTTTTAATCTTCATTTTCTCGCCTTTTTTTATGTTTCACAGTCCTTTATTACACAAAGAACGTGTGGTATGATTCGCATAGGGTGAGATTTAGGTGCGGGACCGCGAAGTACGCAGAAGAGGTAAGTACCAGTTCTTGGGGATTTCCCAGGGATTTTCTTCGATTTTGAAGCTTGATATGAGGGCTGAGTATATTGGACTTGCAAAAGGAGAAGTATGAGTAATAATAAGCTCACTACGATCTAGCGGAAATCAACTCAGGTATGAATTTTCGGTGTAACAAATTGCCCGAACTAAGTGCAAAATCCGAAATAAAAGATGAAGTTATGATACATCATATATGAAGAGTACGGTACTTTATCATTTCAGATATCTATGGACACCCCAGTCCAGAATTTTTGTAAAAACATTCAATAAGTATATACATGTATATGTATATGAGGTAGGCATTCCCATACTCGAATAAAAACTAACTAAAAACTAGCCAAAATCGTTCTGATACAAGAATGATTTTGAATACATCACAGTATAGACACGTGTAGACACAGTATGGATGCAGCCATTTGCTTATAAATAGTCCACTGTATAAATGATAACAAAATTCCTCGCATCCTGGATGGTAGAAACTAGATCTAGGGTCTTGATTTCCGCATCTCGAACTAGTACGATTCTATCCATGTGAATGAATGTATTGAAGTCAAACATGGTAGAAACCACTTGATTACCAGTCAATGATGTAAAATGTTAACAAGTGTAAGAGTAACCACCAATAATGTCAATGGCTCTCAAAGTACCCAGTACAATCCATGAAATGTGAATGAATGAGCTGAAGTCGAACATGTCACGGAGTCATTCGATCGAAGGTCATTGATGTAACCTGTTGTCGAAAGCGAGAAACCTGCCATTGAGGCATGCAGATTTCAAGGTACTGACGATTTCTGGATCAAGTTCCTAGATAATGTGCTGATGTCGATAGAAAGCGATCTGTCGTAGGCAAGCCCACAACACGAAATCATAGATCAAGTTTTGAAAATATGTTGGCAAGAATGAAGACTCGGGGGATGGTCAATGATGGATGACAGAGGATATTTTGCGGATGAATGGTTTTATTTTAAGCTGTTCTCTTGGACCTCGCGACAACGCAGTTGACTTGGTGACAATTGACCCAAAGCTAATACCAGAAAAGCAGGCTGAAAATTTTCAATGTGGTTTGATTAACTGTTAAGCAAAGGATTTCCCAACCCAGGTGAATATAAGTGTCGTGTCCAAGAGTGGTCGACTGAGTTTTCGGACAATTTTAAAATACAACAAACATGCTCATTTGTCTCTCTTTTCCCCCACCATTTCTGGCAAGTACCTCTTTATTTTTGACAAGCTTGAGGAGGATAACATTTGCTTGGTTATAAGCTCATCCTTCGGATGAGTCCAACTTAGTTTAAAATTTGAACCCTAAGAAGGAGCGGTTCGTTCCTGTTAAAAATTAAACAGGTCCTTTACTGTTAAGTTTTAACGAGTCCAGTATAGGAGAAACTCGGTGTTTTTCAGTTTTAGGGAGTCAGAAGAAAAACTCAAGAAGACTCCATGGGGGTACTTTTTCGTAAATTTAGTCTCTCGGGCTCGAAAAAAGATAAAATAATGCGGGAGAGAATTCTATTGATTGTATTTAGTCAACGTATACCTTTTTCGTAAATAGTCCATTTCAGTTCGTAAAATGAGTAAACTTGTATTGAAAAGATGATCATTCATTTATTTTAACGAGTTCGAATAATCAAGTGTTCGACAATTTTTTCAATTTTCGAGAGTCTAAAAAGAGCTTAAAAGATGACTCCAAGTTTTCGCTTTTTTCGTAAATTTTTGAAAGAGTCCGAAAAAGTGATAAAAGTATGCTCTTTGTTGAAAAACGATCAATTCACCTGAAAAATCCTATTTCTGCACAAAAAATTGAAACATTACACATACCTGTTTAAGATAAGTAAAAATGCTTTCAAAGATACCCTTTTAAAGTGAAAAATAAATAAATTAAAAATTCATTCGTTCGAAAAAACTTATAAAAAGGACTTTTTCTATTTCATTTTTACCGTTCAGTTCCAGAGTGAAAAGTAAAAAGCTTTTGGATAAAAAATTTCCCTTGAAGATTTTGGAAAATTCAACCGTTGGAATC
Source organism: Pinus albicaulis (assembly GCA_034641835.2). Lineage (NCBI taxonomy): Eukaryota > Viridiplantae > Streptophyta > Pinopsida > Pinales > Pinaceae > Pinus > Pinus albicaulis. The sequence continues at coordinate 531,276,693 of CM076577.1, forward strand.
GAAAATCGTCAGCCCCAGGTAATCCACGACCTCCTTATCTTGTTTTTCATCTATTTGAAATTCGTTTTTAGGCTTTAGTTTGATTTTTTAAGGCAAAAAATGGTTCAAAAATGCGCCCGCAGGGTCCGCAGGTGGGACACAGGTTACCTGCGGACCCCGATTTTTTCCTAAAGGGAAAAAATCGAGGGTACCACACCCAGAACACAGTCCGCGTGCGGAGATACGCTCTGTTTACAAAGAGCGGGTACGGTACCCACACGATCAATTTTAAAGCATGGTTTTCTCATTTTTCTGCCAAAATTTTTCAAATAATATCATTCTAACTTGCCTTATTTTGTATTGCAGGATTAACAAGATGCTTATCTGGTGAGAAAGAGAGCATGAGGAAGTGGATGAAGCCCCCATACTTCATTTTCTCACACAAAGGGCATTAAAAGCATGTGTCTTATACAAATTCTGGGCCATCTCTGGCATGAGGGCACAAGTGGAACTCTTAACATGGTTGGTAGAGAGATGGCATGTGGAGGACCAGTGTTTCTTCATTGGTGGCCACCGACTCGAAATTGAGCTAGAGGATATATACTTTTTGACTGGTTTGTCCAAGAGGGGCGAACATGTATCTTTGTTTGGGACTAGGCCAGGTGGCCAGACTGTCGATAGTCTTCAACTCGAATTTTGCAATGATCAGGCAGATCCTCGGGACAAACGGATTGACATAAAACATATCATCCGTCCTGAACTGAAAGGTTATAGCATTCACTGTTACCAAACTATGTGGGAGCGCCGCGCTTCATGTAGCTACTGGTTCCCAAATGCGCATTCTTGTCATTCTTTCGTGAGAGTACATTTCGCGGCACCATCTTCAACTGGTGCGAAGCTGTGTTGGCCAATATAAAAGGCCAACTTGCCAGAGCAAAAACCGGGAAACTACAAAACTTTGGATATGGTTCCATTGTCGTTTCTTTTGCTTTGGAGAGGATTCCTCGATTAGCTCCTGAGTATTTCGATTCGATGCGGTCGACCTCGAGAACAGAATGGTTCGAGGTCACGCAGTGGCTCGTCATGCTATCGAGGGCACTGAGATTGTACGATTCCCTGTTTCATATTTTCATTGGCTGGATCGCCAAATTTTTACGCTAGAGGATTTTCCGTATGCAGGGATAGATTTCCGCGGAGACAGAGAGATGTCTCTCCCTGCAGGGGAACAGTGGGATGATTCAGGTAGAATCATTTTCAACGTTTGCTAAGTTCTAATTTTTTAGTTTTTTATCGTCTTAGAAAACTAATAACCAAAAAAATTTTGAATACAGACGTGGGTCCACAACGACCAGCTCATCTCCAACCTTTCGAGAGGAGACAACCAGTTGCGCCCGCACCAGCCCCAGCAGGCCAATCAGTAGAGATTTTGACTGATTTGGAGCATCATCTAGAGCGTTTGACTCTAGAAATACCAGAGACGAGCATAGATGATATCCCTCTCAGGCTACAAAGATATGTGATTGGAGTCCCTGGACCTTTCAGGAGGTTCCTATGTAGGGTGGCTCGAGCAGTTGTTTCCTATCGAGATCATCATCAGTGAGGAGATGATTGTGTAGACTCATTTTTGTACTTTTGTGTTATCATTTTTGTCGATCATAAGGTGTTTCCTATGATCGAAGACGATGTATATTTTTTGAACACACTCCTATGATATATATATCCTATTTTTGACGACTATCTGCATACATGAATGAATGTTTTTGTTTCTTTTTGCTTTTAATTATTGCAAATGTCTATTTATCATACTAGAAGCAATTGAATCTTGCTAATGTATTTAAATGTCTTGGAATATGCTGATATTCAATGTAATCAAATTCATGTTCCAAGAGACGAACTCTTAAAAATAACCATAATAACACTGGATTTCTAATGGCATAAACCCTATTAAGCTATAATACAACAAGTTCAGAATCCCACCTAACAATCAAACTCCGAATTCCAAACGATATGGATTCAGATAATAACTCAATCACTGCACTATACTCTGCAATGTTATTTTTTGTTTGATCGAGGCTTACCCCATGCATGGATACTAACTCATCAGAGGGTGAATAGATAACCCAAGCTGCGGAAGAAATGTTTTGTGTACTACGACAAGCACCATCAGCAAAACCAATGTAGGTTTGAAGAGACATCGACATCTGCAATATCAAGAGTAAAACTCAGATAAGCAGTCATAGTGACAAAAACACTCTTCTAAACTAGGCACACTTTTCTAATCTAAACACACCAGCAGTGAAAAAAATCTAAACTAACAAAAATCTTTCCATTTATAGATCTGTTTGTTGTAGCATTTTAACTACTAATTGCAGATCTGAAGATGTTTTGCAGCCTCTATTGTTGTTAGGGCTATTAGTTATGCGTAGCTAAAGTGGTTCTTTTTCGTACACTTCGACGAAGAATTCATACTAACAAGAGGACCATGCCACATGGGCACGAATTTCCCAGCTCCTAGCTTATCGTTGGCTTGATCATAAACTAAGACTAGGTCTCCTTCTGAAAAATTTCGAGGGGTAACACTTCTATCATACTCGGATTTTATTCGTTTAACATGAGCCTCGTTTGCTATTGCAGCATTTCATCAATTCTCATCCAGCTGAGCCAAGTACAAGAAACGTTTCTCCTCTTTAGACGTAGCTGGGAGTAATTCTATGCCTAATTTTAGTGACGAAATTTCGCATTCAATCGACAACACAGCTTCCAAACTGTAAACCAGTTGATGTTTCTATTGAGGTTCGATATGCCCAAAGTGCTGAAAAAAAATTTGGAATGCCAATTCGTTTTGTGAATACCAATAATTCGTCTAATCATGGTGACTAAAACTTTATTTATGACTTCAACCAGACCGTTGGCTTGCAGATAATACGGAGTGGAACTATCATGGCGCAGGCCAAGTTGATCTGTCAGTTCAGTCATCATGACATTCCAAAAATGACTTCCATGATCTGTAATAATGGCTTGAGGAACACCAAACCTAGCAATTATGTGATTAAATACAAAATTTGCAACAGTCTTGCCGTCAACCGAAAATGTAGGCATTGCCTCAGCCCGCTTAGTAAAATAATCTATTGCTAAGATAATATATGCATGCCCCCCAGCCGCGTGAGGGTTACATGTAATAAAGTCGATACCCCATTTCGCAAAAGGACCAACAACAATTATGGGATGAAGAGGAGCGGGTGGCACGCGCATCTTACGATCAAAAAGTTGACAATTGTGGCATTTCCGGACTGCATAAATGAAATATTTGAATAAAAACGGCCAGAAATAACCAACGCACAATATATTTTGGGTTGTGGCATACCCAGACATATGACTGCCACATGCTCCAGAATGGCAGTCATTTAAAACCTTTTCAGCTTCTTCATGAACCAGACAGCGTCAAAAAATAGAATTCGCTCCACGACGATAGAGTGTATCACCAATAATATTGTACTGCTGGGATTGGAAGCGTATTTTCCATCGCTGAGATCATGATATTTCAGGCTGAAAATATTGGGTTTGGAGATAAACAATAATATCTCCATACCATGGATCGAGGGCATTGATAAGAAATAGAGATTCGTCCGCAATGAGCTCTTCTGCCATGGTTTCAGTATTAGTAGAGGGGAAATCACACATCAGTTCCGCAAATACCAAAGATTTCTTTGCCCTGGATTTCTCAAATTCCTGTAGGATAACTATCCATTTGGAATACTTGCCCCCTAGCAATTGTTTGGTCAAAATGTACATCATGGGGTTGCAATAAAAAATTACTGTGGTTTTACGTAATAAGATGTAGTCTCTAAATCTTTGGATAGCTTGAACAGCTGCCAATGCCAATTTCTCCACATGTGTATATTTGATCTCGGTCGGATGCAAATTTCGACTAAGATAGTAAATCACATGTTCAGTGTTAGATCTGTCTTCCTGAACTAAAACCACCCCAATGGTGGAATGAGAAGCAGCGAGGTACAAAATGTAATCCTGGTTGTAGTTGGGAGGATGCAATAACAGTGCATGGGTCAATGCGTGTTTAAGTTCATCAAAAGATCGATCAGCGATCTCATCCCAAAAGAATGGAATGTTTTGTTTCAGCAACCGGGTAAAACCCTTTGTAAGCTCGGCATAGTTAGGAATGAACCGACATAAAAATTTTTCCTTCCCCTGCAAAATTTGGAGTCGGCGTAAAGTCGAAGGAGGAGGTAATTTAAAAATAGCTTCGACCTTCGACAAATTGACACGAATGCCTGCTTTCAAAACAAAAAATCCCAGTAAGCGACTCGATTCTACACAAAAAACAAATTTGTGTGGATTCAGCCTAATTCGATAATGCCGACACCTCATAAAGATAGCTCGTAAGTGAGTGAGATGGTCGGTCCTGCGCAATAAATGAGCAGGTAAATCATTGAGATACGACTGCACAATGTGCTTAATGTCATGAAACGCATAAGACATTTCCCTTTGAAAAGTTGCTCCAGCGTTCTTTAATCCAAAGGGTAGCTTGCAATAAGAAAACGTCCCCCACGGACAAATAAAATATGTTTTTGGCTGATCAGCAGGGAGTATGTTTATTTGATTATACGCAGAAAAGCCATCCATAAAGGAAAACATTTCACTGCCAGCACAATCATCGATTATTTGATCAATATAGGGAGTTGGATAATTTTCTTTAGGAAAAGCTCTATAAATATCCCTATAATTGATACATACTCGTATCGTTCCTTGTTTTTTAGTCACAGGAACAATATTCGATACCCAATCCATTAAGGGAATTGGATAAATGAAACCTGCACGAAGTAATTTTTCAACTTCTTCTTTGATAGCAACAGCTTTTCTAGGATGTATCTGACGTAGACGTTGACGGACAAGTTTGGCAACCGGGTAAGTCTTGATTTCATGTATGACAATTGACGGATCAATTCCTGGAATTTCTTCATAGGACCAGGCAAACACATCATGAAATTCTTGAAATAGGGCTTTATAAGTTTGAATTTCGTCATCAGTACAACAAGCACCTATATGAATGTTTTCAATTATTCCTGGTTTTACTAAAATGTCAATTGGAATCGTTCAAGAGATATTTTCCAAATTTAAATCAGAATCAGGATTTTGCAATGGATTCTAGGGTTCTTTGACATATTTTGCAGTAAAAATTGAAGCGAAATCATCTTCAAAATGATCTAGTTCAGGTAAAAACGAAGATCGGTGATGTAGATATTCCCATGGTAAATCATCAACGGACAAAAATTCACGAATTTTCTCATCAGTATGAACAAGATCAGGAAATGTCATTGTGGCTGAACTGGATGTAGAAAGTGATTCCTCATGGATCCCATTCATTGGATCAATTTCGGTTAAAGAGTGGTCGGGAAGTGACTGTACAGCCTGATACACAATTTCAAATGGACTCAAAGGCATCATGCCATCAATTGAATCTAACTCGGAGTCGGAAGGTATGATCCAAGGATCATCAAACATAACAATGTCTAACGAAATCATGTGAATAGTTGCGGTAGGAGGCGATACAATAGGAGGAGGAAAGGAAAAAGTTCCTAGTAAACCAGAATCTTTAATCAAACCTACTCCAACATCCTTATACGGGATAGCCGCTTTACCAACGTGATGGATTGTTTCTGTAGAGGCTGGGTCGAAAGAAAAATAAGTTAACTAATCTATTGTAACGATCCTTCCTTGATATGGAAATTTTATGAGTTGAAAGACTGAAGAAACAATAGCACTCATAGCGTAAGACCAACTGCGACCCAGAAGAAGGTTGTAATCTAGAGGGGCATCAACCACTTCCACATCTAGATTTACGATTTTACCTTCGACCCCTATCGGTAAATCCTGAAAAATACCAAAAGGGTGGAAACCTCGACCATCAAAAGCCTTAAGAATCGTCGGAGATTGGTTGAGTGTAGGAGAACCAAGAGATTTCCAACACTGAATCGACATAATACACGTTGAAGCGTGCTCATCAATCACAGTCCGAAAGATCGATCTATTTTTTACTAACACTGGAATTTGGAAAGCCATTTGGTGAGGTAGGTGAGGTGTACTATTTTCTAAATCGAAGATTATAAGGATAGAATCTTGAATATCTATAGCTCCTATGGCAGACAAAAGCAATTTATGTTGTGTTGGGCATGATTGCAGCACTTCCAAAGCCAACATTGTTGAAGGGGAAATAGCTAAGTCTTCAACAATGTTGTAATTCTGAGTAGCTCTCGCATGTGGATTGAAAGCTGATTTACGAAGAACACCTTTAGCAGGCAGTTTGATTATTAATTCTGGATTTTGTTTCTTGATTTGTAGCAGACCAGAAATAGGAGGAGGTGTAGTTGATGTATTTGCACTAGAATATTCTGCTTCTTTACCATCAACAGGATTCTTAGTACCATAATCTTATGATTGCGTCACAATCCTTACATGATACATCATCAAAATGGGCTCTTTTGAGGCAGTCGAGGTGGAACCAACCATTTTGCTATCTTGAGTCGGAAAAGGATCCTTCAAGACAGCAGGTTGTTGTGAACCTTTAACGAATTTTGCAACCTATGCTCGATGTGGGAATTCCTTAGTAAAATGATCCTCGTCACAAATGTAACAAGGATAGTGTGGTTTGCGCTTTTCGTCATTGGATTAATTTTTATCAGTTTTCTCTTTTGAATTCTTTTTGTTTTTATTCTTCCCTTTTTTTTTACCACCGGATTTAGATTTAGCCGTAGATGTTTCTACGACGTGAATTTCGGCAGAAATTTTGGGGAATATGGTAAAGTTATAATATGAGAATAATTCTTTGAATATTTCTTCTTACTTTTAATATTGACTCTACCAATCATACCATCAGCGGCATGAGACCCTGAAGGAGCAGTAGCTATTTGACCTTGTTTTGGAAGGTTGGGGATTTTTTCGTGTAAAGTACCTGACTGCGTATAAATGAGGTCAAGGTACTGAGCTTGAGCAATTACTTTCCCTTCAGTAACAACACCAGCCTTAGCTACATCTTCAGTGATTTTGGGAAACAATGATTTAACAAACCATGCCGCCAAAATTTGATCTGAAATGTAAACTTTCACCAACGCCTTCTACGTCGCCATTCATGAATATGATCATAAATATATGTAGATGTAGATTTTTTTAGTGAAGTTAATAATTATGTGCCATTTTTGCATCTGATAGGCAACTGAAAATGAGTCAAGAAGGCAGTTGCTAACTGACTGAAATCATTAAACGAGCCTCATGGTAACTTAATGTACCATTTGGCTGCAAGACTAATAAGAGTTCTTTGGAAAATACGTAAACGAATCGAATCATCAATGATTGAATTATACACACACCAAAGGTGATAAGTCATGACGTGACTTGATGGATCCTCTCCTGACTTACCTTCGAATTTCGGTATATCACTGGGCAACTTATGCGGCATTGGCAGCTAGTACAGATAATAGAAAATTGGATCATTCGTAAGATGCGTCAAATCAGGTAAATCCAAAGTTGCAATAAATGGTAACTGATGGTTAGGATCACGAAAACCTTGAGTAGCCAAAGTAGTTCCAGGAGGTGGATATCCAGGATAATTGGGAATCGGATTTGCATTAGGAATTGTATAACCTCTCGGCAAACCAAGATTAACCGGACCAAACTGGGGTTGTTGAGGCTGCTGATAAGTATATCTAGGGTACGGTTGATACTGATAACTTGGATTTTGTGAACCAAGACCGAATTGAGAATATCCTTGGTACGGTTGGTACGTGAATTGCGGTTGACTTGTGACAACTGTACTTGTACCGGCTTGTCCTGCAGGCATATGAACCGAAGTCTGAACTGAAGGTCCTAACTGGGGTACAGAGACTTGAGGGATTTGCACGGATGCAGGGATAGATGAACTCAGAGTTATAGATACTCCAGAAATAGGTGTTACAGGTTGAATAGACGTTGTAGTAGTTGCATCAGTTTGAGGCAGAGTTTGAGGTGTGCTAGGCGCAGACTGCTGAATAGAACTAGGTGCAGGACTTTGAATAGTAGGCTGGACAGGTCGCTGGTGTTGGGCCGTTAATATGCCATTATTATTATCACTTGTGAACGCTTATTCCACCCATTTCTACCATTCTTCATCACGTCATTTATTATAATTTATTATTTAAATCCATTTTATAATGATTTATGCTCTTATGAATTAATATTATTTATTCTCCTTTATTTCTAATAAATTGATGATTATGTATGATTTTATCATTGATAGTTTTAATAAATCAGTTGTAACATTATTCACCATTTTTAGCCTCCAAGATAATTTTCAGATTGAAAATTTGATCATTAAAAGTGCCAACTCAGAAATTCACTGGAATAAGAAGTGACGATTTGGCGGTTGCGATTCTGAGCAAATGAAGAAGAATATGGAAAATCCAGAACATGGGTTTTGTCCAGAACGGACCCAATTAACTTTATTAAAGAACGTTTTGCCCAAATTCGGCTTGTACTAAGAGAAACGCAAGGTTCTTTGAGCACGATTTTCTCAAATTTGTTGTTGCGGCCATCCTCCAAATCTCAGCTGCAAAGCCAAATTCGCCTTGTTCTTGTTGATCAAATGGTTAGAAACAAACCAATTTTGTAATAGAATCATTTTGTAATTATCTCTATTGTAACCACTCTCTGCTCTCTTTGTATTTAAATCAGAACAGAGATCAGAGAGGGAGAGGGACTTTGAGGATGATTAGGGATGGATTCGAATGATGGAATTGAGGATTCAGACTTAGAGATTCAAGAATGAAGATGGATTATTCATGATAGGATAGGGATTGTTGCATTGCCATTGTAATCTTCAAAGCTTTTGCTGTTGTAATGATTTCACAATTTGAGGATGAATAAATAAAATGGTTGTTGTTCATTCACCTGATCTGAAGTAGCCCAGCAGCATCCGCTGGCGGCTAAGGGCCTAGCCTCTGGTGGAGTATGATGTTGTTGTATCATATCTTTCCAATTTCCGCCATGTGATGGTTTGATTTAGTTCCTATTTCTTTGAATCGTAATGCTTTACAGTTTCATGTTCTTTACTTCGCTGTTTAGTTTGGTTGATTAATTGCAAGAGTTTGCTTTTAAAGAGCTTTCCTAGTTTACTTTCAACGGCAGCTTTCCATTTCCTGTTATTTGCATTATCTTTGCTTTGGTGTGAAGAACGATCTGAAACTGTAGTGGGCATTGGCATTTGCTGTCTAGTCCCCAGATTAATGATCTGTTCCTTGGTTACTTTTGGTTACATCAGTTTCCAAAGGGATGAGTTATTGTTACTGGACCCTTGACTGATACATTGCTTATTTTTCTGAATGCATGATTTAAGTCTTAAAGTGCTTTGTTGTAAGTAGATTTTATTTCCAGCTTTCATTTACTTTTGCATTTTAAGAACTATACCGCAAAACATTACTCTTGAGTAAATAGCCGCCTCAGACTGAGTACACTCTTGAAATAAAAAGTCGTCCCTGGGTTGATAATTAATGTGAAGGTAATTAGGAGTTAAAAAGACCCTTTTTATCGCTCCACATTTTGGCGCCGTTGCCGGGGAGAGTGTAGCCATTTCTAAAGAGTAGTGTGAATCTGATGGGTGCCTGCTAGGGAAGAGTTGGATCTTAAAAACGGAAGGTAAGAACCTACGTGCGGAGCATGTAAAAGCCCTGCTCCACTATCCGCTTTCCTAACAGATTTGTTGTTGCTTTGTTGGGTAGAAATAGATGTTTGAATTTTTGTGTGAATGATTAGGAAAAAAATAGAAATTTTGAAAAATGGATCACATGATCTCATGCAAGTGGTGATGTAAGCACCACCCATTTCACTAACCGATTGACAGGAACATTTGAAGAAGGAGCCTAGAAGAAACACATGAAAAACATCTTATATTATGGTAAGAAATGGCTCACGTTTCTACTTTTGAATTTCCTATCAAAGATCTAGGAGGAGTGATACAAATGCACATAATTCCCCCATCTTTACCAAATTTTCATGGTTTAGCAAATGAAGATTGAGATACATTCTTATTTGAGTTCGAAATACTTTGTAGAGGATATGATTATTGTACTAATGATCAAAGATTGAAAGTGTTTCCTCTTACTCTAAAAGGAGCAGCTCTCCGATGGTTCATGAGCCTAGGTGGGAATTGCATCCAATCATGGGAGAACATGAAGAACATATTCTTGAAGAAGTACCAAGACTATTGCAAATCCAATGAAGATATTTTCGGTATGATACAAGGAGAAGATGAAAGTTTGGAGGACTATGTAGATCGATTTCATTATAACCTTCAAAAATCAAAGCATAAGCATTTGGAAAAAGAGATCTTAAAAACACTCATTCTTAAAGGAATCAAAGATGAATTTTTAGAACTCTTAAATCTGATAGGAAAAGGTGATGTTTTTCAGTTATCATATGATGATGTTTGTGAGTTGTGCATAAGGTATTCAAGAGGAATCTTCAAGGCTGGTAAGAATTCTAGAGATATTTGTTCTTTCTTTTCCAAATCTGCTACAAGAATAGGAGACATAAGAGCTGAAATCAATGATTTATTTGAAAATTTTAAAGTTGATTTTATTAGCTCTCTAAGCTCAAAATTGGACGTTTTGCAGGTTCATAAAAATGAAGAATTTGATGAAGTGTTTTTCCCTCATGGCCAAAAGGAGCAGCCCATAGATGGTCACTCTTCCTTATCTAGGATGGAAGTATCATATCAAAGAGGTGAGGAAGCTACAACAAGGTCAAAACCATGGAAATCATGGCCTACAGGTATGGTTCAAAACACTTCTTCTCCATTCTCTTACTTGCATAATCCATTATGGAATACTCATGTTCTAGGGAAGCCATGTCAATTTCAATATAACCACCAATCTTATCTACAAGTTTGGCATGGTTCACCTTATGATTGCATGACTACTCTCTCTCATCTTGTAGCACAAGCACATTCTCCATATTCTCCACCAGCTCTTTCACAACATTCTGCTTGCATATCAAATTTATCCACTCAACCCAACCAACCACATCATCACAATGCTCCATTCCATACACAATTTTCTGCTCAACTAATTCCACACCCTCACCACAATAAACTAGTACAACATACTTACAGTGTTGAACTGCCAAATTTACCCACCCATCCCACCCATTCTATCTCACATGCGCCATTAGAGAAAACTTACAATGAGATTCAGAATGTTTCAAATTCAAAAATTGTAGAAGTTATGGAAGAAAATGAGCTTACTTCTAGTTTGCATCAACAAACCATTTTAAAAGCTCAAGAACCTTATGGTATGATGGGAAATCAAGAAAGTAATGGATATATTGAAGATTGGTTTCACTCCATCACATGTTTGCATCATCACTCCATACTTCAACAATTTTTGACAACATCTTTTCAAGGGAAGTTGGCTTCTCATACCCTAATTTTTATCAACATGCATTTTTCAAATTTGGGTATGTATATATTGGAAGCCTTATTTCTAAAATGGTTCCACTGGAAATTCTCTTATACATAAACATATTCGATTCTCAAAGAAGAGTAGGATAGTGGAGAAAATAAAATAAAATAAAATAAGGACATAAATAAATGCATTTTGTTTTTTTTGTAAAAATAGTTGTTTTTTTTGTTGCAACACGCTATCGAAATCAACATCGGTGATACATATTTCAATTTATTTGTGTATGTAGATGAATTATATTGCAAATAACAATTCTATAAACACTTATATTCATTTTTTATCACCAATTTGAAAAAATGCTTGAATATCATTTTTTTGGCTTGCGGGCTTGATGAACTTTCTGGAAAAACAGTCGGTACAGTCATGTTTTGAGGGACCAAAAATGAATATTTTTAAAACCTGTTTCTACCCTAGGTAGCCCTTGATGTCTACTTTCTAACCCAATTTGAATCAGTCAATTTGGATTTGAAACGAAAAAGTTAGAACCACAACATTGACCGGATGTCTAGCGGGCAGCTCAGGAACAGAGTTGGGACAGTCAGTTTTTGGAGGCCTAAATGACCATATTTTTAAAACCTGTTTCTCTGGTAGATTCCCCTATGAATCTAGTTTCCAATGCAATTGGAATCACTCATTTTCAATATCGTATGGGGAAGTTATGATCACAATACTGACTGTCTATCGTAAATCAGCACCCTTAAAACTCTGTTTTTCCGGATGTTCCTTACAGTGTTTGACCTATCAATTCTTCTTTTCTTCAAAACCTGTTTCTATTGGAGATAAATAAATGAATATAATTTCATTTCCAATTTGAATCATTTGAATCCGACATCAAACGAAGAATCTATGCTTGAAATATCAATCGTTGGTCTAGATTGGGTAATTGAAAATGACTATGTTATGCAGGCTGTTCTAACTAAAATTGACATATCATATCATTGAATTTCTAAAACATATTGCTACTGGAGATAAACCTTTGAATTAGCTCTCATTTGGCTTTGTAATCACTCAATTTCGATGAAAAACAAAGAAGTTGTGATTAAAACACTGCAGGTTAGCATGATTGGCCACTGCTCTCCCGCAGGTGACAGATAAATTTTACTTTGTTATTTTCTCAATGGATTTGTTCTACAGAGTAACTACTTGTTGTTTTTTTTGCATAATTCTTGGATTAGGGGAGCCCGATCACCTCTCTTTCTTCATGATTTAATGTTTTATTGCAGGTAGACACTCGTTTTTTGCAGGTCCTAGGAGAAAAAGAAGGTCAATTTATGGACGAGTGATTCTTGAAACAAATTTTAATAAAACAAAGGAATTTCATCCAACTCATTACCCAACGGATTCATAATAGAAAAAATGAAGAATTGATTTCAATTTGAAGATTCATGTCTTATCCTTGCTGCCAAAACATTTTTCAAAGAGATCATTTTTTTGACATAACATCATAGCTGTTGTAACTTAATTTAGTTATTTACATATTGTTTTTAAATAAAATGTTGTTTCTTTTCTAATTTCTCTTATATTTTGTGTTTCAGGTGTTGCTTCATTCAAAGTGTAACTCATCCTCAGCATCAATGCTGTGAACATCAAATTTGTTTTTTTGCATGTTTGCATTTTATGATCGACATTTGCATTTTCACACTTTTTTGTGTGTATTTTTGTTTTTTTTGTGTGCATTTCCTTTAAGGAACACCACTTTTTGAGTGTTTTTGCTGTTCATTCAAAAGAGCAACACTTTGGGATTATTTTCGAGAACAACCCTTCCTTCCTCTTGTGGGACTATTCCTAGTTCATCTCAACCACATTTTACTGATTCCCCTTCATGGCATGAAGTACACTATTTTTACGAGGACAAGAATTATGGATTCTATTGAAGCGAGTTAATATCATTCATGTTATGATCTTTAACAGGACAGCTCCTTGATGATAGATTATTTTCAAAAGGGACACAATTATTTATATACTACTTTATTGCATTGTTTTCTGTCGAACATGATATTGATTGATCATCTTAATACCATGCTGGTTCCACCCTTCTGGATTATAATCTTCTCTGTCTGTAATAAATGAGATTATGGGTATATTTTTCTATTGACATGTTCAACTTCTTCCACCATCCCTGCTCTTAAGGAGTGTTGAGCCTCCCTCTTTTTATCATAAAAATGTGTAATAATAACAAAATTTTGTTCACAGATGGAGGATAGGGGGTCTCATTACGAGCCAGCCTACCATGTTCATAAGGTTGTAAGAAAGTGACATTTCCATTATGGCCACCACACCAGGGTTATGATCCATTGGATAGTCAAATTATCCTTGGAACAGGAGGTCTCATCACGAGCCGGCCTGATCACTTTTGCTACATCCCAGTGAATGGCAGTGTGGTTATCTGGTTACCACGCCAGCACACTGGTCTCTTCTGTAAGAACAGCATTGAAACTCTCTAGTTATAAATTGAGGATTCTGGCTCATATGGGTTAAAAAGCAACCCTGCCGAGGCTATGGACGCCTGCTGGCAGCAGCGGCTCTGCTTATGGTATTGAAGTTATATCTTATCGTCAATTATTATTATAATACCCTTTTCTTATCAGAGAAGTTATTTCCTTAATTTTTCCCTATTTTGAACCTTTATGCATGAGAAATTGTTTTATGATCAATCACATCATTTTCAGCTAGCATACTATCAGTAAAGCATCTTTTTGGAATATTGTTGTTCTTTTTCTCTTTTTCGTAACTTATCATCAATCCAAAGCGTCCTATCTCTTATTCATAACTATCTTTACACACTCTGCTCTCATTATAATCATAACCCTCGTTGTCCTATCATTGATATGTGTACTCTGCTTCATTCACTGATATATTGTTCATTCACGTGCCTTGCCGTCAGCATAACCCCTCTCATATGCTTTATGGTCATGGCATTCCTTTTCCAATTGGAGGGGGGAATGTATGCATTATGGGATTGCATGCGATATGATTACTGCACTCTGCCATCACTTGTTGATTTGCCAAAATATTAGTATTGCATGTATACATAAGTTTTTCTGATTGAAATTTTTGCATGCATCTTATCTATTTCTTACACTATGGATTCAAGAACATTGTATGCCAAATAGTGCTTTGTTTGTAGGAAAACAACAAGTATGGGCAGAATTCTATCCACAGCTGACCACACTATTGCACTTAACAGAAGAGGCTCGCGAACGTGAACAATTCTTCAGACATGATGTGCTTACCTGGATTCCACCTTTTGCATCACTTTTAGCACCAACTCTGCCTACATCAGCTTCAACAACTGCCAGTCCATATATGTCATTCCACATTTTTGGAGGTAAAACTTGAGGTAAAATAGCATAATTTTCTGATTTATTACGAATTTAGTAGAATTTCATGAAAATCCATTTTGAGCATTATTTATCATCCTTCATTCCACATCTTTACCACTTTCCCTTTTTCAGCAGCATATCATTTTCGAGTATGGGGGAATGTTCCTTTCATTCATTTCTTTCTTATGACCATGTTATTCATCTTCTTTATCATCCATTGCTATTCTTATTCACTCTCACCACCTCCATTATTCCATGTTGTTTTACACCAAGCATAGAATTCAACAGATGGTAGCAACCACCTCTATTTGTTTTCTAGCATTGCATGAGGGCATGCTAATTTTTCAGAGAGGGGGAGGAATTGCTACGCATGATGGATGTTTTCTATTTTCTTTCTCATTTAAGGCACACAATTTCAGTGTAGAAATTGATTTTCATAATATTTTTAAAACTATGAACTCAATTCTTGTGATTTTTGGAAAACACAGACGTATCATTAATACAAACCCAGACAATTTCAAGATAAATTGGTTCATAAAATTTTGGAAATCATGCACTCTCAGCTACAGTCATTTTGTTTATATCTCATGATCCATGCATCAAAACAGTCTGATTTTTGGATCATAAAGACATTCATATATTATAAATTTACTTGCCAAATTTCAACAAAAGCTGGTTTGTAGTTTTTGAGGAAATGGTTAATGAAGTTTGTTGTTACTTATATCATATTTTGTTGCAACTTCATACATATAGTTGAATGTCAATGTAAAAATTGTTATGCCTTCATCAAGATTGCTAAAATTGAATATTCATTAATTAAGGAAGAATTCATTTGTTCTATCCATTTCATGAGCAGAGATGAACATATTTTTTATTGCTTGGTTAACACATGGGTTTTTGTCTTTGGGTTGCATGAGGACATGCAATATATTCAGTTTTCGTTGCATGAGGACATGCAACATAATGAGTGTGGGGGTATGTTGGGCCGTTAATATACCATTATTATTATCACTTGTGAATGCTTATTCCATCCATTTCTACCATTCCTCATCACGTCATTTATTATAATTTATTATTTAAATCCATTTTATAATGATTTATGCTCTTATGAATGAATATTATTTATTCTCCTTTATTTCTAATAAATTGATGATTATGTATTATTTTATCAATGATAGTTTTAATAAATCAGTTGTAACATTATTCACCATTTTTAGCCTCCAAGATAATTTTTAGATTGAAGATTTGATCATTAAAAGTGCCAACTCAGAAATTCGCTGGAATAAGAAGTGACGATTTTGCGGTTGAGATTATGAGCAAATGAAGAAGAATCTGGAAAATCCGGAACATGGGTTTTGTCCAGAACGGACCCAATTAACTTATTAAAAGAACAGTTTGCCCAAATTCGACTTGTACTAAGAGAAATGCAGGGTTCTTTGAGCACGATTTTCTCAGATTTGTTGTTGCGGCCGTCCTCCAAATCTCAGCTGCAAAGCCAAATTCGCCTTGTTCTTGTTGATCAAATGGTTAGAAGCAAACCAATTTTGTAATAGAATCATGTTGTAATTATCTCTATTGTAACCACTCTATGCTCTCTTTGTATTTAAATCAGAACAGAGATCAGAGAGGGAGAAGGACTTTGAGGATGATTCGGGATGGATTCGAATGATGGAATTGAGGATTCAGACTTAGAGATTCAAGAATGAAGATGGATTATTCATGATAGGATAGGGATTGTTGCATTACCATTGTAATCTTCAAAGCTTTTGCTGTTGTAATGATTTCACAATTTGAGGATGAATAAATAAAAGGGTTGTTGTTCATTCACCTGATCTGAAGTAGCCCAGCAGCATCCGCTGGCGGCTAAGGGCCCAGCCTCTGGTGGAGTATGCTGATGTTGTATCATATCTTTCCAATTTCCGCCGTGTGATGGTTTGATTTAGTTCCTATTTATTTGAATCGTAATGCTTTACAGTTTCATGTTCTTTACTTCGCTGTTTAGTTTGGTTGATTAATTGCAAGAGTTTGCTTTTAAAGAGCTTTCCTAGTTTACTTTCAATGGCAACTTTCCATTTCCTGTTATTTGCATTATCTTTGCTTTGGTGTGAAGAACGATCTGAAACTGTAGTGGGCATTGGCATTTGCTATCTAGTCCCCTGATTAGTGATCTGTTCCTTGGTTACTTTTGGTTACATCAGTTTCCAAAGGGATGAGTTATTGTTACTGGACCCTTGACTGATACATTGCTTATTTTTCCGAATGCATGATTTAAGTCTTAAAATGCTTTGTTGTAAGTAGATTTTATTTCCAGCTTTCATTTACTTTTGGATTTTAAGCACTATACTGCAAAACATTACCCTTGAGTAAATAGCCGCCTCAGACTGAGTACACTCTTGAAATAAAAAGTCGTCCCTGGGTTGATAATTAATGTGAGGTAATTAGGAGTTACAAAGACACCTTTTTATCGCTCCACAGCTGGGTTGGACCAGAAACCAAAGGTTGTCCAAGTTGAAAAGGAAACTGCACATTAGGCTGCATAGGCTGTTGATACTGGGACGGATCCCACACCATATTCATTCCAGGGTATTGTCCTGCAGAAGGTTGAACGTAAGGACCATAACCTAGTTGAACGTAGGGTTGATAAGTAAGTGGTAAATTTCCGGCTCCTTGAATAGATGACTAACTAGAAGACTGTTGGTAACCTTGAATTGGGTACTGACCTTGAGGTTGATAACCCTGAGGTGCGTACTGAAGCTGGGGTTGATAAGGACCTTGAGGAGCATATTGAGCTTGGGGTTGACCCTGGGGTATGTACTGCCCTGAAGGTTGATATCCTTGAGGTATGTACTGTCCTTGGGGTTGTCCCCCAAAATAATATGATTCCACAGTTTGTCCTGGGAAAAAGCGACCTTGAGGTTGCCCCCCAGGTGGTAACTGACTTCCTGAAGGTTTCCCCCCAGGTGGTAACTGACTACCTTGAGGTTGCCCCCCAGGCGGTAACTGATTTCCCTGAGATTTCCCTCCAGGCGGTAACTGACTGCCTTCAGGTTGCGGATTCAGAATATTACCAGACATCATAATGATTTTCTCTGCGTTCGATGTTTCAGTTTTAATTCCACTTAAACCAGATGATAACATGCTTTCAATCGGTTGAGGAGCTGCCCCCAAGAAAGTACCAGATAGAGCCTGATATCCTGAAGGAACAGAAGGACCACCATGTAAAAATGCTTCTGGTGTCTGGGAAAACATGGATGACTCTCCTGCCATAATGGATAACGGATAGTAACCTCTGGGTGTTGGATGAAATGGAACTCGAGGTGGAGAAAAAGAAAGACCCAGATTCTCTAAAAAAATTGTTAAGGATAGATACCAAGCACTAGTTCAAATAGGGCTGTAGAAAATAGATTCGCGTTCCCTAAGATTTAAAGACTGAAGGGATTCGAGAAGAGATAAATCTTCGTCTGGATTAGTAAGTTCTTCAATAGAGATTAGTCCAGATGGAAGATCGTCAGTGATGATATTTCTTACCCTAGGTGAAATAGGATCACTAGAAGTTGGTGAAATAAATCTCGAGGATGTTTCCAAAACAGAAGGTTCAGTTTCAGGTTTAGAGATTTCAGGTTCGTCAGCTAGTTCACTGGAAGAATAAATACTACCAGTAACTTCATAAACCGAAATCGGCTCTTGAATGTGTTCTGTTATGGGTGTTTGATAATCAGGATGAACAACTATAGATGAAGTTCCAACTTCTGTTGATTTAATCCTACCGCTGCTAGATGAAACTAGAGCACGAAGCCATTCAAGCTGACTTGGTGTATATTCAGGGGGGTTCCCTTGTAGTCTCTGGGATTTCCTCGGCAATTCCGCCATGATTAAATATTTAACTAATCACATGCAAACAAATAAAATTCAATGAAAACACCTAAAGTCTCTAAAGAAACAAACAACTGAATCACACGCTTAAAAATCTAAGAGTTCAAACCACACACAAACAGTAACTTCCCGTACTAAAAACACTAGCTGGTGATGAAATCCAACTTAGTAGAAATTTAATACAGAAAGGGTGGTTGGAACAGTTACCCTGACAACCTGCTTAATGAAACAGACTGGCACAAGTTTCCTCACAAAACCATCTCGTGTGAAGAGAACCCCCCAGAGAGTCCAAGTGAGTCTAGTTTATGTCTGTTCCAGGTACAGTGAGATCTTTCCTTCACCGTCACCTTAGGAAATAATCTTAAGCTTGTGGACACTAAGGTTACCAATAGTAACAAATATAACTGAGGGAACAGTCTACGATCCGATCCCATGCGCAAGGGCAGAGTAACAAAGCTCAATCCCCTTGAAGGTTCCTCGACATGGTTAATCTGAGGTTTACCAACAAGTGACCCCAGGCTCCTCGACAATGGTTAATGCGAGGTTTATCGTTTGTAATGCACGCAAAATCTTCTATCTTCCCCAATGAAACAGAATTGATTGTCTCAAAGGTTCGGATATGATCTCGTGATTGACTTCTTTAAGAGAAGCTTCCTAGATTATACAAATTACAATTGGATTTATTTCCTACCGTAATATTTGTCTACTTGTTTGTTTTTACTATCTTGGAGAGTTAATTACTCCCTACTCCAAGATACTAGCCTAAGCTATGTTGGTGATAAGAACCCTAGAAAATAAAAAGATTGCTAGATGAATTTTAACTAAGTGTTACTTTTAGGAGTTGTTTCTTAACTCAATGGGTGCGGAAGTTAAACTCTGATGGTGTGAAGACTCGACTTGCAAAAAACACTAAAAATGCACCTAAGAATGATAATCAGATCGTTTCCTTTCAATGAAATTCTAGTTAAGAAAGAGTTGGAGAATGAAATTCTTTTAATAAACAATTCCTTCCTTAAACATAAAGAATAATTGAAAGAAAATAATTTTGTATTTCCAACAATAACTAAAAATGAGAGAAATTATCAAAGCTCATAAGAAAATCCTTTCACTTTCAAAAACTCGAAGTTACAAAACAAGTTTCCTCCAAAAGAAATCTACAATTTTTAAAAAGCACTCAAAACTATAAAACTAATTATGAGATCTACAAATTTTAACAATCTAATTGAATAAAATCTTTAAGATCTTTTTTTGAAAAATGTTTTACTTAGTTATTCAGCAAACTAAGGATCTATTCGTTCAGAATAACAAACAGATCAAAGACACTCAAATATTTTTTTATAAAAAATAAAATTCAAAAACCAATAACAAAGTTTATTTTCAAAGATTTGCAAAGAAACAGGTAGCTCTATTTCTCAATAAAGGATGCTTTCACAATCAGGTCAGATTCAGCAAAAAGACAAAAGACCAATGTAATCTTAGGTACTTCAAACAGTCAATGCTTCGAATCACTACAAATACCAAGTGAAAAACAATCCAAAATGCAAAACTTCTAGAAAATCATCAAAACACCAATATTGCTAAGATTCATTCACAAAAGGCTTTTGATGGAAACAATCATCAATCTGGGTAGAAAATAAAAAAATCTAAATCAAAATAAAGATAAACTAAAGAAAGAAATCTATAGTTTTTCAAAATTTTAACAGGGTCCGCAGGCTTGCAGAAGTAACAAGTACGGTACCGCACTGTTTACTTAATCAAAAATGTGAAACTGCCCGCACTGTGCAAAGAAGGCAAAGTGCGGTCCCGGGAAAAATTAGAGAAAAATATAAAAAATCTCGAAAATTTTCAAAAACAGAGAAAACCTAAGCTACCCAGGCAAATTTCTATCAATCAAAAACCAGGAAAACGTTTCCTCAAATCAAAATAAAAGATAACCAAAAACAAAAATTTATTTCCCCAGTGGAGTCGCCAATTTGTTGTGTGGATTAATCCATCTTGCAGACAAGACTGATCTCCCTAGTACTAAAAGTATCTAGCAACAAATAGCCAAATAAAATAATATTTCTCTAAGCATATATGATCTATAAAGAGCTCTATAGAGGTGTAAAAGACTTACTGTATGTCCAGCGCTTGTTTGAAGTCATTGTTGTCCCTCATGCACTTGAAGGAGTTTTCCTCGTAAACCTGCAGTCACAAAAAAGAAAAATATCACCTAGCACCTGTATAGAAATCATCATAAACCATGCTTATCATAGTGATCAAGGACTCTATGAAATAAACCATTAACTGAAAGCTTATTGATAAAAATGAGTATACTTGTATTAATTTCAAAATAAGGAAAACCTTACAACCTGAACCTTGATGTTGCACAGGCCTTCCTGGGGTCCGAAGCAGGAGTCTCCTCTACTTTGATAAGCTCTGCACTCCTCTAACCAAGACGAATAGAGGTATGCGATCTCTGCTCACAAAAGTCTTAGTTAACTGAGTCTGAATCTCAACAGCACTTAACTTCAAATATTCTAAAGCTTCAACTCCCCTTGAGGCTACCCAATGCCTCTTTTTATAGTGGAAAAGAGGAGGTTTCTTGTTCCAACTATGAAGGGATAGAATCCTCCTTCAAAGGGACAATATCCTCACATCAAGGGGTTAGCTCCATAAGGTAAGGGATACATGCACCTCATAAGAGCGGTTCTATCACTGCAAGATATTTTCTGGAAGCTTCTAGAATTCACTTTTATTGAGCTTTTTTGGAATTTACTTGCGCATTTTTTATCTTACACGGGTCCGCACCTTTAACACAAATAAAGTGCATTCAGGTACGCAAGAGAGCTAAACATTAGGTGCGGGATCGCAGGCAAGATAGAGATAAAGTGCGACACCGAAGTTTAGGATATTTTTAGGAACATTTCTCTTATTTTCAAGGCTTGACATGAGGAACTGATATATTAGACTTGAAAATGGAAAAGCATGAGTAATAATGAGCTCATACACATATCAAAATGTTAGTATGACAATTTTCAGTGTAACATGGTTGTAGCACAAGATGCCAATTCTCTCCAATAGCTAGGTTTTGGGGTCTTCTCAGGTTCCTTGAGAATGACCTCCTTAGGTCACAGGATCGATTACTGCACTCCCTAGTCCGTTGCTAGAACAGGAGGTCCAAAGTTATGGCATTGTAAGGGTATGAACTCGCTATCCGTCCAGAGATGGATATTTATTTCACAACCGGTTTTTTGCCTTAGGGTGAGGCACTCCCCCATTGACTCACTCCTAGGAGAGTAGTGCTTCAGCGGAGATTCATTGTGGTATGGTGCCTATTTCAGAGGGGTGGATTATGATAGCATCAATGACTTATTTATCTGAGCGGTGTGCTCTGGTTATGATTGTGAGACTTACGAGGTCATCGTAGCCGTATAGGGCATCAGGGCCACAGATTAGTGTTTTGTGTTGGCTTTGGGCATAGCATTTATTTGACTTTGCCCATCATCTCTATGACGGTATGGTGTCCCAGCAAGCAAAGGTCTAAGACAGTCTAAGATATATACATATGCTAGCATCCTTTGTAGCATTATTTTTGAGAGATTGGTGCTATTGCAACTCGTGGTGGATGTACTTGTGGGGGGTCGTCGGGACCCTCGTATGAGGCGATGGGCCCTAGTGATGCCTCGCGATGGTGAAGGTGAGGTGGGAATTTATTGGAATGAGACCACTGAGGCTTGGTTCGAGGCCAACCCTTAGATTTTCCTCCTATATCCATAGTTTGGGATGGACTATTGGGGGGGACTCGGATATGGGTCTTCCTACTAGGTACGCTTGGGGACCAATAGGTATGATTTTTTGTACCTTTTTCTGCATTTGTTGAGTATTTTGATTATAGTGACATTTTTTTCGTTACTCTTGTATATGTTGGAGAGGTAGGGCGGCCCACTACTAGGTTGGTAGGACACCAACCAAACCAGAGGGTTCGGTGAGCTTAGCCCTAGGCTGGGGGTAGGGGGGAGATCCATGGAAGCCCTGACATGGAGGACTCGGTGATGGAGTTAGCCCTTCCAGAGAAGGTAGAAGCTCCACTGCTACTGAGAATGATGCAGATATTTCTTGTGCCAAGGCGGTGGAGGCCCGTATGGCTAAGATGGCGGAGCAAATTGCTGCATCTAAGGCCCGAGCCACTGACCTGGCAGATGCTTGGAACTGAGTGGATAGGCTGACCCAAGGTATGTCGACCCGTGGGTTTGTCGACGATCTAGATGATTTTTGGTTGGATACATTGATGGCATGAGAGAGGGCCTATTTTCCAAATTTTCACCCTGTGGTGGCTTCATTTTTGGCGGCTGTCCCAATACCGGCACCAAGTGCAGTCATGGGTCCAAGTGCCAAACCTGGCAAGGTGCATTGCTAGAGATATCTTGTACATAGGGAAAACACCCATTCTAAGGATGCTTCCCTTATTTTTGATGACATGTGTATATATATTTTTTCGCTGACCTCCGGGTCAGATACATGAATTTTTATTTGTACTCACACACATTTTTTGGTATATATGCGATATGTATTTTTTGCGGCTCTAGATGATGTGTCTATTTTTTATATGTTTTCATGGATGTTGTGTATTATTGATGGATATCTATGTTTTTATTTTTTTTGGTTTTATGTATGATGGTTTATACGAGATGCATTCCATTCTAGGATGTGGTTAGCTATGTGAACTAATGTCTGGTTTTGATTTCCCGGTACATGTGTGAATGTGATATTATCAAATTGATGGCTTAATATTTTTGCACTCAAATATTTTCTAAACAGATGTTAATCCCATACCTTAAATTGTTGGTTTAACTACGAAACCACTAACATGGAATCAAGGTAGATATGCAAGTGGTAGATGCCTTCATTGAAGGCATCGCTCATGAGCCCTCTGACGGCATCATATTCTGCCTGATTTTTTGTAGCTAATCCGATGCATACTCTGTTGGTGAAGAATGGAAATTAGTCAGGGTAAAAGATGAGCCAAGCGGCTACTGCTAAATTTTGAGACCATTGTGATGCTCCATCAACGAATCCAAAATAATGGTTGGGTTGAAGATCCATTTGTGACACCAAAGTGCTTTTTGGAACAAGTCTGTGATAAAAAAAAAATTTCTATGTGCGTGTTATTTCTAGGGCTGAACTCACGTGACCTCCATCGGTAAAAATTCTTAAGGTAGAGGACATTGATGGGGTTTCCCAGGCATGTTCTGTCAGGCTCCGTCAAGATAATGCCCCATTTAGGAGATAGTGTTTTATGACGTAGGGACCTTTCCACAAGGTTTCGATTTTTCCTAGCCCTAGGGCTTCTTTCATGACATTTCAGCGGAGGACGAACTCCCCCTCGGTAAATGATCGAGCAGTATTGTTGCGATCAAACGATGCTTTCACCCACTTTTCATAGGCCTCGTTATGTTCAAGAGACTATCATCGACTTTCATCGACGAGCTCTAGTTGTACTAATCGTTGCTCTAGAGGTTGGGTGTCATCCAGGAGTTTGATGGCGGCATGTAAGTTTGGGATCTCGCATTCTATGGGAATCACAATGTCGACCTCGTATACTAAGTTGAAGGATTTGAACCTCGTTGATGTTTTTACTACTGTGCAATATGCCCACAAGACGGAGAAAATCATGTGGTGCCAGTTTTTATAGTGGTTATCACCATGCGCTCTAACATTATTTTGAGCTTTGTTTACAACTTCTATCTGTCACTTGGATTGGGGGTAGTATGGTGAAGTGAATTCATGTGTGAATCGGAGGTGATGAGATATCTCCTGGAAAACCTTTTTTTCAAAGTGTTTTTAGTGTTTAGACACTAACTCTTTGGGTACACCAAATCAGGCGATGACATGCTTGAAAAAAAACCGTGCAACGGTTTCTTCTGTGTTGTCATATGTGGGCATGGCTTGTGCCCATTTGGTCAAGTAGTCGATCACCACAATGATGTATTTTTGGTTTCCTGACGACGTGGGGTTACAAGTCATGAAGTCGATCCCCCATTTGTAGAAGGGACCAGTGACTATGATGGGGTGCAGGGGAGTGGGAGGGGCTCTTGCCTTGTGAGCAAAGCCTTGACATCACTTGCACCTTTTAACTGTTGAAATGCCATCACAAAATAATGTGGGCCAAAAATATCTTACCCACGGGACTTTTTGGGAAGTGGCCATTCTACAGAGATGGCCACCGCAAGATCCTTTATGATAGTCGCTAAGGACTTTCTCAACTTGGTCATGGGTGAGGCATCGACATAAGATGGTGTCTATGCCTCGTCGGTATAGGACATATCCCATGAGGAGGTATCGAGGGGCCTGGTGGAAGATGCACTAATGGTCGTCACGGGTGAGCTTGGGTCTGAAATTTTGGGTTCATAAAAATAGGAGAATATATTTGTACCAAGGTTCGTCGGTCATCACTAAGAAGAGTTGTTCATTCGGTAGTGAATCATTCACTGGTGAGCCTTTGGTCTGACTTGGGAGGTCCATGATGAACTAGGCTAAAATTAAATCCGTCTTGCTCTTGGGGGACCAAAACTCTAAGTTGAATTATTGTAGTATAACTATCCAGTGAGCGTACTTATGGTTCATTAAACGAAGTCTGAGTAGGTATTGCATGGGGTTAATATCTGCGATGGCTATTGTAGTTCTTAAGATAATGTAGTTGCGAAGTTTTTGGACTGCATGTATCAATGTTAGGGAAGTCTTCTCTTCGAGCTCATTTCTTAATGTGGGGCCTCACAAGGTTTTACTAACATAATAAATTGCATGTTCTTTCCCGTCAGGGCCTTCATGGATTAACAATCTGGCCAAATCGGTCTCGGATGCTGATGGATATAGGGTGTAATCCTTATATTAGTTTGGGTGACTGATCAATGGTGCTGCAAATAATGTGTCTTTCAGTTCCTCAAATTATTGTTGGGCTTGATCATCTCATTTTAAAGGTATTTCCTCATGAAGGAGGCATAGGAATACTTGAGAGAAAGTGGCGTATTCTTGGATAAAATGTCTCAAAAATTTGGCCTTTCCCTGCAACCTTTATAGTTGCTTGAGGGTTCGAGGTGGAGGTACCTTTTTGATAGCTTGGATCTTGAGGGGGTCAACTCTAATTCATTTTTGGGACATAATAAAACCTATAATTAGTCATGTTGTGATGCAAAAGACACACTTGATGGGATTCAAACATAGTTTGTATTGTCGGCGTCGTTGGAATACTAGTCAGAGGTCCTCCAGATGATCATATCACTTATTGGATCAGGCAGTGAGGTCATCCAAGTAGGAAAGGATGAGGTGTGCCAAGTCATGAAAGATATAATTCATGGCCTGCTGAAATGTGGCTCCAACATTTTTAAGACCGAATGGCATCACTTGGTATGTGAACGTGCCCCATGGGGTGGTGAATGTGGTTTTGTATCAGTCGGTATCGCGTATTTGGGTTTGATTATACCTAGAGAAACCATCCATGAAGGAGAGGGCCACGTGTCCCATGCAAGCATCGATAACCTAGTCGATGAATGGGGTAGGGTAGTTTTCCTTTGGATAGGCTTTGTTCAAATCACGAAAATCGATAAAAATGCGTATGGTGCCCTGGTTTTTCATGACAGGAACAGGGTTGGAAAACCATGATGTGTAAGTGATGGGGTAGATGAAGCCCACTTTTTGAAGCTTATAGATTTCTCGTTTAATTGCTTCTCCCTTGGATGGGTGCAATTGACGATGTTTCTAGCGTATTGGTGGTATGTCAGGCTAAGTGTAAATGTGGTGCTCTACAATAGTGGGACTAAGTCCTAGGATTTCTGAGCAGTCCCATGTAAAGATATCTCGATATTATTGCAATAAATGGGTGTAAGATGTTATCTCGTCTGGGGAACATGCTACCCCTAGTGAAATTTCTTCGACTTTCTCAAGATTTCGAGAGATATTCAGCTTGATGGTGGGAGAAATTTTTGACATGTTCCCTTCTTCGAACGCATCAGGCATTGGAATGGGATTTTTGAACCAATCAAATTTCCCTGATGGAAGGAAATATTTTGATCCAATCACATAAATCTATTGGTTTCTTGTTTTTTCCGGGCTAAATGTTTTTTCAGGAAGAAAAAATGAGTGGTGATGCATTGCATCCCATGGATAATCAGGTTCTATCATGGCCTCAAGAATATCCTCATCCGAGAGGAATAAGGATCCTAAGGGGGATTAGGTATGCGCAAGGGGGTGAGGAAGTGGTTTAGTACTAGTGGAGTTGGTCGATAGACATGAATAAGATTTAATCGTCAATGTGATGGAACCAGATGCAGTCGATAGGGTGTAGATATACTTGGTTTGCACCATCGTTTGTACATCTACCCTTGTAGTTGCTGCTGACTTAACACATATGACTGATGAGCATACAACCCGAGTCATCCTTCTGATACATGATGATAAGAATTGTATATGATGTATCATTTTTTCGGAGTTTGGTGGGGGAGGAATTCCTATCGTGGAAACCTACGTCAGAGCAAGTCTATGTTCCTCATAAGCCGTACTAAAAGTATCGACACTTTCTAGGATTTGGAAGTTGTGCTTAGTGCAGAGGTGCCTCAATGTTTCCATTAATGACCATGCCTCTGTTTCGTGGTTATGGCTGGTGAAAATGGTTCACGGTACCATTTTTCCTATCGAGTAGATGGTGTGAGAACCAACATAACTCTTCGTCCTTGAAGTGGACGCTCGGAAAGGATCAGGCATAGGGGAGAGATTCCGTTGCTGCCATTTCTACGTTTTTGGTTTTGGGAGGTCTAACTCTCTTGGGGAGTGTAGAATTAATACTTTCCTTGCCACTCAAAGCTGTGGGAGGTGCTCACATTTCATTGTACGGTGAAAATGTGAGAAGATTATGGAATAGTAGTGCATGATCTTCTAGAAATATTTTTCTGAGTGATAGAGGAGACCATGTGAAAGTTGTTCTTGAGGTGCTTCAATTCTTTACGCTGATTGACCTAGTGATTGATTCTGTTGCATAGCCCACATGCTACCCTAGACTTGGCATGGGTTCTGATAGGTCGATGCGTATTCTTTACTCGCCTAATATTTTGGTATTGAAATTGGGTAGGCTTCCTGGGGGAAATCTGCCTTACATTAGGTTCTCTAAGCTCTCGACTAATGATATCTTGGCACTGCATTTATAATGAATGAATGATGTCAATTAGTGGGTGCAATCGAGGGGTATAAGTAAATTGTTGAGCCTCATGGTTGTGTTGACATACTAGAAAAGAAAGTCTTTCTTGGGTATTCTCTTCCTGCTTGGTTGATAAGGTGATTGGGAAGCATCCGCATAGCGATTTTAGGTTTGGGCATTTGGCACGAAATGGTTGTGTGTGTTACAAAATGCACAAGTTGGTCTGCTTCATGGAGGGTGGGTGGGGGTCACTAAGGGCTCCTCGATCGGTTGCTTTTCCACTGACAGAAAGAGAATGGACCTACTTGTCACATCCTCCTACGGTGTCGAGCTATCCATGGATTCTATGTCTAAGCCATCTTCTAAGGAGAGGAAAAATATGGTCATGTGTAGACTGGTTAGTGCTAAGAAAAAGCGAGGGATGTAATGACAATGTTGTAATGGGTGATCGCCACCACATACCTGACACAGATGTTGGATGGCTAGAAGGTAAAAATGGTATACTACATTAACTGGATACCATCGTTGAAATAATTCTAGGGTTGTGCATTCGGCGATGAAATGATCTCGTTCGTCGCAATGTGCACAACATTGGATATGAGGAGGGGGGATGAACGAGAGTTTTTCTGGTGACTGTCGTGCTTCCTGAAGGTATAATATGACCTGAGGTTCTTCTCCATTTGACTGCAGGGGGGATCCTCATGATATGATTTTTATAGGGCATGTAAGCCATCACTATATCGCAGTATTTCTGGACAATGATGATTGTAATGCCCATAATTGTTAAATATAGTGCATGCATGGTTAGTACGCAATGTTTTTCCTTTTCTTTTTGTGGCTGGTTCCTTTTTATAGGAGCTTGTCATCGCGATATTTCTTCTGGAACTTATGAGAAGTTTGTATTTCTCCAGCTCCAGGCAGATATGGGTAGGGCGTCCTACTACGTCGCATAATGAACAAGGTTGTAATTCCCTTGGTATGATGGGTTTTTCTATCTTTTTCCCTTTTTATGGGTTTTCTTGGTCGCTATAATTGGCTTTGTGATGGGAGTTTCCTTAAACGGCATGGTTGAGTCAGTTTCCTTAATAGGTGGGGCCTCCTCAAGAGTGAGGGGGGTTAGTCCTATAGAAGTGATGCACATTCTTCCTGACATGGAAGGTGGGACCAAGTATTAAATAAGTATTGTGAAATATATGTTTTGCAGCACTACCATTGACAAAACTTGTTCTGTCACAAAACCAGGTGGAGGGTATAGAAAAGGATTTTGGCAAATGGCATATGATAGAGAGGTTGTTGTACCGGAGGCCTCGGTTTCATTACTACTATTCTCTATCTCCTAGCTGCCTTTGGTACTTGATGTATACATCAGCACACTGGGGCCCCTGTGATATCAAAAAATGATTCTGGTATGACAGGGGGATCAACTAGGAATGATCCGAGGATAGATGATGGTTTGAATTGGCCAGGGCCATATTCTTGGTACCATGTGAGTGTTTCAGCAGATGTGTCCACATAGGGAAGAACTAAATCATCATTTGTTAGGGGCCGCTTATCATAGCACATTGATTGGTCGATGGTGATAATGTGGTCCTCATGGGAGAACATCATGATTCGGAAGATGGAGGATGCTATGGCAGACATGGTGTACATATAACTCTTCCAACGGAGTATATTTTAATCTAGCTGAGTGTTCAAGACCTCAATGTCTATAGAAACTATCTTTCTGGCCAACCAGACCAGGACATGTTGATAGAGACCGATGGGAGGAGAAGGCCCTATCATATGCTCTGAGCATGATGTTTGATGGCTTTAGTTCGAGATATCTTAACTTCATCCAAACTCTCTTTTACATGATGCATGTCGATGCACCCTCATCAATGATACATCAGTGGATAGTTATGTTCTGTACTGACACCAGTATCTAGAAGGCGGCTAGAGAAGGAAGCCTAGGAGTGGCTTTATCTAATTAAAAATCCATTAGGCGTGAATCGGCAGGGTTGATTGCACCTAACACGGAAAGTAAGGCTTTGCGTTGTATTGGGAAAGATTGTAGGACTTCCAAAGCTGACATAGGAACCAGAGATTGAGCTAAATCATCCATGATGCTATAATTATGGGTCACTTTGGAGTGGTGTCCTGCTCGCCTTGTTGGTCCCTTAGACATTTTTGGAAAAGGTTGAATAGGCATTTTCAATATAGTCAATGGTGTTGTAGGTGGACTCGTGCTAGCCCCTGACAAAGTGGCTTCTGGCGAGGTATCGTAACTTCAATTTTGTGTTTGAAAGAACATTTCCTCACCAGTCATATAGATTTCATGGTTATTGTTTCCGAAATCGTCGGAGGGTGTTTGTTCTTGATGGGTACTAACCACCCTTTGGTGGGGGAAAGGCTCCTGCATTACAAATGTTTTCTATGTGGGTCCCCTTTGTCCTCTATTACCCTGAAGCTTCTTCAGCTTGAGGAGTGTGGAACAATGATGAGTGTAATGGCCATACTCACCACAAATTGCGCAAGAGTGGTTGGTCAGAATATTAGCTCTCTTGTTCTGCCCTTGGGAGTTACTTGGATCCTGGTTTTGATTTCAGTTGGGTTTTTTCTGAGTCTGAGATTGTGGAGGATGTTGTTGGTTATTGCCACCTTTTATAGGATTTCCCTTTTTTTTTTTTTTTTTGCTTGTCGTGTTAAGGAGATAACTAGGATTCTCCTGGTCATATGACTATTGTGGTTGGGCCTGGAAAGGTTGCACAAAGTTCACCAGTGCATTTTTTTGAATCGGTGGGTTTTGTGGTCAGGAGTGGGGATATTGAGGTTCCTATCCCTGGTTTGTGAATGACTCTTGGGGGGATCTCTTCCATCAGTATTTCTAGCTGTGTACTGGATCCCCTGTGTGGGAGGGTATGATCCTCCTTGTTGATGATAGTGTGATGGCACCCTATTGGTCATGTTCTGTAGAGGTGCATGATGAATTTGATGGTAGCCTAGTTGCGGGATGTTCTGTTTAGGATGATACACGTAAACGGGGTACGGATTAATGCTTCCTAGGTGATTTTGGGTCAGTGACCCTATCAATCCATTTTTAGTGTTCGACGCACTTGGAAATTATTTCACAGGCGTGAGGCATTAGGCAGGATGTTATAGATGTATCCTAACTGAGCATATATCAGATTGAGTTTCTCGGATTTGCTAATGACATCCTCTTCGGAAGTAGGTCCTTGAGTTGCCACATCTTTTGAAACCTCTACTGTGATAGATTTTAGGAATAGGTCTAGTAAAACTTGATCGTCGAGTTTGGCTTTACAGAAACTTCGACGTCGCCACCATTCATTGAGATGGTTTGAGATATGGACGGTTGACGTTTGTTTAAAATTCGTTAGTAACTCCATTCCTGAATTGTGGTGGATGGGTAACTCGAAATATGTGAGGAACACAGTAGTGAGGGCGCTAAAGGTTCCATGTGATGTAGAAGGCTGCTCCACATACCATTTCGTAGTTGGTCTAATTAAGGTGCATTAAAATACTCTTAACAAAATAGTATCATCGATAATATTGTCCGATGAAAACCATAGGTGGAAAGTCATCACATGGTTTCCAAGGTCTTCCGCTTCCTTCCCTTCGAACTTTGGAATGTCCAAAGGGAGCTTCATGGGCATGGGGGGCGAAATGGGGTTTTGTGAAATGGGGTCATTTGTTAACTTTGATAGATCTGGTAAGTCTAAAGATGCTAATAAATGTAACTGAGTGTTGAGCACCATTGTAGACTGTGAAGACATAGGGTTCTAGTTGAGTATGGGGTTTTTTTGTGAAGTACCTGACTGTGTTCTCTATTGGCTCCTCGAATGGGTAGCACTCCTCTGCCCTCTAGGGGTTGTGGGAGGAGTGGTGTGTGGTGACCCTGAGGGGGTTTCCACTAGTGTGGCATTAGGTGACCGTTGGGGGTTCCGAACTAAAGACGCCCCCATAAGGTATGAATCGATAAGGGTGGTTGTGTTCTGTCTTTGACGCCTAAATGGTTAAATACTTGGAACTCCTCCCTATAATGGGTGGAGGTCCAAAAAACATCAAGATCGACAAGGTCCTATTGGGTCCATTATGGTGTCGACTAGGTTTTGTTTTGGAAATATTTTTTTGGTTTATGAGAAGAGACATATTATATATCAAAGAAAAAAAATGATCTCATACATAAATCAAACTAAAAATAAAAGGTTAATTTCCCTTTATATTAATCATATGTCATCAGTCAACCGAAAAATGGTTTATGTTGTTTTGCATGTGATATTCAAAAATCCTATGATACCTAATCATCCTCACACTCTCAATTGTAACTGGGCCTTGCGAAGATATCTTCTGGTGGGTATTGGAGCCAACATCCAGAAATAATTGGCGACACTTTCTAGTAGCCGAAGAATCGACCAAGGTAATGAAAAGAGGATATAGTGTTACGTGTATTGTCACCTATAGGGAAGGATGCCCTAGATTTGACCAATAAGTACCGTCGTCTGATGTGATCATTCGACTCTTGAGCTTCTTGGTATTCAACTACCAGTGCTGAGCACTAGATGGGTAAGGTAGCCCCAAATAGTACCACACGCACTCGGCCTAAGCTTAACCCCCTCGAAATTGGATCTTTGTGGCGCTTAGGTATTCTTTTCCATGGGCGGGTATACGGGTTTAAAGCTACCTAAAATGTCAACTTCTATGTTTCAAGGATGTAAATTGACCACGGCGTCTTATTGGATGCGTACCCCCAATGGTCCTAACCTGAACTATTGATATCTTGTGGCCCCTGTGGGGAGATTTAAAGAGTTCACTTATGGTTAGTTTTAAGGTGGCTTACTTTTCTTATGGTGCGGCAATGTGTGTGAGAAATTTTACAATCACAATGTTTGTATGATGTGGATATGCGATGATCCTTTACACTCCCTCCTATTTAAACTATGTTTTGATTGTTCCTTTCAAAAAGAAAATGATATGTGGATAATGGGCCGCTTACAATTTTTCCTATTAAACTGAATGTTGGACTAAAGGGATATGGAAAACTATCAAAAAAGGGCGTTCATATGCATGCCCAGGGTCACCAAAAGGTGCGAGGGCAACAAAGATTACTTTATTTCTAAGATAATTTGGTCCTATCCTGAGTTCCTAATGAAAAATTTTAAACTAAAATTAATGCAAAAACTAGGAAAAAACAAATGGAAACTAGCTAAGCATGCGTGGATATGGGCCACTTACTCCTTGCTAATAATATACGTGTTTGCTGTCTATTATCACTAAATAAGTTCATTCAGATAATGTTGACACCTAATCCTAAGGGATTGGGTGAGATTATATATTATTGTAATTTAGTAAGTAAGGAAGGCCAAGAGACATTGGAAAGTGAATCCCAATAGTCTCACCTCCATGTATAAGTACACACACAATCTCCATCTAATTCATATTCAGTTTGGTGGAGTTACCTCCTGGTCTGACATGGTATCAGAGCTAGTCCCATTTTTGGAATTCCTGCCTTTGGTGTTACTCCCTCATGTTCTGCATTTTTGCAAACTATCATTATGCATTCAGATTTCTATTTTATTTCTCCTGGCATTCTGGTATTCTGGAATAATTCTGCAAAAAAAAAATTTTGCACATTCTGCCTAATTTTCTTTCTGCACACCACTGTGCCATTTCAGCTCAAATTCTGAGCAAATTTAAATTTATTGTGCAATTTTTTTTACTATTCTCATAGTCCCTCACATATTCACACTCGCCCTCACCATTTACAACTCCACTCACTTCCCTCACCCCCCCTCACATCCACCCTCCCACCGCTCACATCACTCCGCTCATGGCCCCTCGGCCCTCGCCCCCTCACACAGCTCGACCCCTTACACCACTCAACCTACTGCCCATCCATACCCACCCCTCACACCACTCGACCTGATGTTCTCCCCTCCCACCCTCACAGCTCTCCCAGCTCACGGCCCCTCGGCCCCCGCCCCCCTCACATAGAACCACTCCTCGCCCCCTCACGCGCTCACCCCTCCCTCACCCATCCCCTCGACCCACTCACCCCTCCCCTCACGTCCCCTCTCATCTACCTCCCCCATCCCTCTCGTCCCATCTACCTCACCCTCCAGCCATTGACCTCCCTTGGCCTTCCCTTCCCCTTCCAGCCCTCAGCCTGTATGACCTTTTTTTCAAATTTAAATTTTTTTTACAGAAAATACCTCCCCTGGTAAACACCTTCCCCAGAAAATACCTCCCATGGTAAACACCTTCCCCAAAAAATTCCTCCCCTAGAAAACACCTCCCTTAGATAATACCTCTGTTTTCCCAAAAAAAAAAAATTACAAAAGATTTTTATTTTTTTATTTTTAATTTTTTTAATTTTTTTTTGTGTAGAATTGAAACCAGAATTGAGTTTTTACCATGACAGCAAAGTAATTTTTTTTCTTCAAAACAATGCATTCTCTCATATCTATTGTAGGATTTGTTATCTCTAGAAAGGAGAACTATCCTGAATGGTCTTGGAAAATCAAGCACACGCTCATTTTTAGTGAGCTATGGAGAGGAATTTGTGAAGGAGAAGCAGACCTTCCACCAACAAAACCCACTTCAAACAAGGAGATCGCCATTTGGGAAAACAAGAACTGCAAGGCCTATGCCTTGATTGCAGCTTCCGTAAATGAAGAGGTGAGTCACCATATTACACCATTTTTGAATTCCTATGAAGCCTTGAGAAAGCTAAAAGAACTCTATGACTCACATTTAGAACTTCAAATTGTTCAATTAATGATTAAGTTGTTCAGTATTGAATTGAAGAATGATGACCCTCTTGCTTTAGCTTCAGAATTAAGATCTATCATCCATGACATTAAGAACACCGGTGTAGAATTTGATATACCTCTCATAGCATATGTTAAGGCATTGTATCCCACTTACTCACATTATCTTGAGTCCTTTCAAGCAAGTGGAAACCTCATGAAAATCACCTTTGATTCCCTTGAGAAAAAAAAATTTAGAAAGAGAGAAGGATTTTGGAAAGATGACAGCCCCTTTGTCTTCTGAAGAGGTTGTATTATTTGCACATAGAGAGAATATTCATGCTCAAGATTCCTCTAGAGGAAGAGGAAGAAGAAATTTTAGAGGAAGGGGGTACAGACAAACTCAAACTGAAAAATATGATCTTCATTGCATACGCTTTAATAAATACTGGCATGATGCATCTACATGTAAGCTGCCTTGGGATAAAATTGAGTAGAAAATAAATCAAGAAAAAGGTAAAGCTCATGAAAGAGACAAAGGTAAAGCACCTAAATCCACTCATTAT
Source organism: Pinus albicaulis (assembly GCA_034641835.2). Taxonomy (NCBI): domain Eukaryota; kingdom Viridiplantae; phylum Streptophyta; class Pinopsida; order Pinales; family Pinaceae; genus Pinus; species Pinus albicaulis. The sequence goes on from CM076577.1 coordinate 531,311,850, forward strand.
GTTGTAGCACATTGTAACAATGGAGTAACTGAAGACTTTTTGATGTTTCATTTACTTCTTGGAGAAACGATTGGTTGCTAGATTCAGGAGCAACATGTCACATGACATTTAGAAAATATTTTTTTTGAAGAATTTACTAACAAAGTTGATGGAGTAGTATACTTCGCAGATAAATCCAAACTCAAGCCATCGGGGCTTGGCACAATCAGACTTAAGTTGTATGGTCTTCCATATAATATTCTACATGAGGTTCTATAACTCCTTGAGTTGAGGAGAAACTTGTTGTCCTTGGTCCACATCTGCCAGTACGGACACTCCATTCACTTGTTTGATGGCAAGTTTGAGGACAGAAAAGCATCATATCACTCACTTGTCATGGAGGGAATAGAAGAAGGAAGACTCTTGAAGCTGCAAGGTTCCTCTGCTCATGCACAAAAAATTGCATTCAGTTCACATCATGACGAAGGTACATTCCCATCAAGTATTTTATGGCATGCTAGATTTGAACACTTCAACTATGACAGCCTTCAATTGTTAAAGAAAAATGGTGTTAATGGACTGCCTACAATTCCTAGGAAACTTAAGCAATGTGATGCTTGTATTCTAGGAAAGCATAACAAACAACCATTTCATGATTCACATTCCAGAGCACATAGAAAACTTGAGCTTATTCATTCAAATTTATGTGGCCCTATTCTTATTTCTTCTGCAAATGGAAATAAATATATGATGACATTTATTGATGATTACACCAGAATGTGTTGGGTTTACTTATTGAAGAACAAATCTAATGATTTTCAAACATTCAAGAATTTTCATGCATGGATTAAAAATGATGCACAAACTCATATTGGCTCTTTGCGTACTGATAATGGAAAATAATACACTTTAAACGAATTTGAAAATTATCTTCGTCAACATGGGATCATACATCAAACAACTGTGCCCTATAATCCCCAACATAATGATGTAGCTGAAATAATGAACTGGACAATTTTAAATATGGTTTGCTCCATGATATTTTTTAAGAATGTAAAATTGATTTTTTTTGCTGATGCAGTTCTATGTGTTGTTTACATAAAGAATAAATGCCCTTCAAATTCAATCAGAAAAAAAAATCCTTATGAAATGTGGCATGGCCACATTCCTTCGATAAATCATTTCAGGGTCTTTGGTTCCACCTGTTATGCTTTGATACCCAAGGTATAAAGGAATAAAATTGGTGCTAGAAGTCGAAAATGTATCTTCTTGGGGTATTCCAATATCTCCAAAGGATATCATCTCTATGATGAAGTCAATAATAAGTTTGTAATAGCAAGAGATGTCATATTCCTTGAATCTTCCAAAACTAACAATGTTGTTGAGCAGCAACTTTATCGCCTGGATAGATTCACACATGAAAAGTATTTTCAAGAATTTGATAATCATATTCCACATCTTGAAGGGGGGATTCCTATATTGAATCAATATGTAGAATCATTTCCCTAAGAACTCTCTCCCCTACATGAAGAACTAACCACGGATGACACCTTGAACGATGTGATTGACAGAATTGAGAGATTGAATCTTGATTCAATTCTAACTCAGTCAAATGAGCAGCCTGGGCCATCTCAGAAAGGTCCCCCCAAATGGCTGACAACGACACTAGAAAACTTTTGTCCCGATGAGGTTGGAAAGACAGGAACAAGAAGTTCCACTAGACAAAACGAAGGTTATGTAGATAATTCTGATTCACCTGTTGATATGGATATTGCTTATAACTGTGAATTGATTTTTTCTACCGATCATGAACCAAATTCCTTCAAAGAAGCCTCTTCTCATGATGAATGGAATGAAGCGATGCAAAAGAATTATGATGCCTTGATAAGGAATGGCACTTGGAATATGGTTGATCCTCCTTTGGGAACCAAACCAATTGGTTGTAAGTGGGTCTACAAGAACAAGTACAAATCATATGGCTCACTTGACAAGCACAAATCCAGGCTCGTGGAAAAAGTTTTTTCATTGAAAGAAGGGGTTGATAATGAAGAAATTTTTGCTCCCATAGCAAAATGGGCCACCATCTGGACTCTCTTTGCCCTAGCAGCTCAGAAGGGATGGAAATTCCATCAGATGGATATAAAAACCACCTTTTTGAATGGATATATAAAGGAGAAAGTTTTTATGTCCCAGCCAGAAGGATTTGTTGTGAAGGGCCAAGAACACCAAGCATGCAATCTTATAAAATCCTTGTATGGTCTCAAGCAAGCACCGCGAGCCTGGTGTGAGAAATTAACTTAGCATCTTGTGAAACTTGACTTCAAACATTTTGATCTCGATGATGCAACTTTGTTTGTTAAGAAAGTTGGAAAAATAGTTGTATATCTTGTGGTGTATGTAGATGATCTTTTGATGGCAGGGAACAATGAGAGTTATATTGCATCCATAAAGAAAGAATCGAAGAAAGGTTTTGAAATGATTGATTTGGGTTATGTTCATTAATATCTGGGTATTGAAGTAACTCAACATCCTAAATTTATATTTCTTTCTCAAAAGAAGTACATTAGAGATCTTTTGAACAAGTTTGGCATGGATGAATGCAATCTCTTAACCACTCCAATGGAACAAAACTTGAAGCTCACATCCATTGAACGGAAGGAATTCGAGGATGCAACGAGGTATAGAAAACTTGTAGGAATTCTTATCTACCTGACTACCACTAGACCAGACATCTCATTTTTTGTTGGAATACTCTCCAGGTTTATGCAAAAACCTTGTGAAGGACATTGGTTTGTTGCAAAAAGAGTTCTAAAGTACTTGAAGGGGACTCAAGACTTTGAACTCAAATACACATAGGTAGGCAATTTCAGCTTGATCAGATACTCTGATTCAAACTTTGATGGGGACAAAGAAAATGGGGTGTCTACTTCAGGTTATGCCATGAGTCTTGGATTAGGAGCTACCTCATGGAGATCACGCAAACAATCAGTTCCAACAGACTCCACAACCGAGGCATAATATGTGGCAGCAGCTAACGCAACAAAGGAAATTGTGTGGCTCAGAAAAATCATAGAAGATTTACAAATGAAACAAATGCATTCAACACCACTCATGATCGACAACACTTTTGCAATAAAGTTGGCCAATAACCCACAATTCCATGATCGAAAAAATCACATCAATACAAAATACCATATGATTCGACATCATGTTGAGGCCAAAACCATCCATCTGTGTCATTATTCCGCAAATGAGAAGACCGCAGACATTTTCACGAAAGTGCTTGGAAGAGAAAATTGTGAAAATTTCAGAACGATGCTTGGACTCACCGACATCATTTCAGATTAAAGGGGGGAACTTTGACACCTAATCCTAATGGATTGGGGGAGATTGTATATTATTGTAATTTATTCAATAAGGAAGGCCAAGAGACATTGGGAAGGGAATCCCAATAGCCTCACCTCCATGTATAATTACACAGACAATATCCATCTAATTCATCTTCAGTTTAGCGGAGTTACCTCCTAGTCTGACAGATAGCATGGGTGGGTTTAAGCCACTTACTTGCCTCCTTATTAAACTATGTGAATTTTTGAGAATAAACTAAAAATTAAAACTATGCAAATAGCTAAACTAAAGTGCAGCTAAAAACATGTCCTAATAGTCAATGGAACACCAAAACATAGTACTGGAAGATTTATTCTGGGTTGTAAGTCATTTTACAGTTGCAAAAACTGACAAAAATTAATGAAAAAATGGTCCACTGGTTTCTGCATGAAATTTTTCTACACAGGTGTGTGACTGTATGCACTTTTATGAGTTGAACGCCAGCAGACCAACGCATTTAACTGTGTTGAACGTGCGCAATTTTCCTGCACAAAAAAATTATGAACATCCTAAACTGATTCTCTTCACTGAGGGTGAATGAGAGAAGATGAGGAGGAGGAGCGCTGGTCCTACAACAATACTGAGCAGAAAAGAGGCTCTGCAAAAACACAACCACTTAGCTTACGAGGAAAGATAAGTGGAGTCACCAATCTTGTGTTGTTGTGTTTAGTGCACGACTGTACTAAAACACCGCTGCTTGGTAGGAGTGGTTGCAACCTACAGGTAGAAAGAGTTGTCAGTTAGTTAGTGCAAACATACTAACATGTAGAAAACTAGTTTATGGAACATAGTATGCTACAAACAAGAATAGAAAACAAAACAACAATAAAACATAAACACAAGTTCAATCGAGTCAAACAAGCTAATAATCCGAACGGAGAACTAATCCCCTCTGATTAGCCACTATTAGTAAAGAAGCGGTAGAACGTTACACACTTGTAGTGGATCCTTAGAGCTGTGGAGCTCTAATACACAATGCAAGGAGGCCTTTCCCCTTGAGTTGGTCCTGCAGAGCTCTCTCTTCTCCTTAGGGATTTTAGGTGTTGGGTGACCAAAAACTAAATCCCCTCATCCTATTGCTGCTTCAGACAACACCTTGTTGGTTTTCTCATGGGCAATTTGGCTATCATAATAATGTGTTCTCATTTTGTTCTTCTCATGGTCGAATTTTATAGGAAAATTTAAATCCTTCTTCCCACTCTTGGTACAATTGTGGATAGTGACCCAACAGTGGGGACTGATTCCATTGTGTGCTCACTTGAGGTCTCAAGGTGGCTCTAGGCGGCTATCCTTGGGTGGAATCAAGTGGAGAATATTCTCCTAAAGTGTGTCAAGTGGTCCCGGATAGTGACCTTCCGCCATGCTCAAGACTACGCGGCTTATTGAGGGAAAGAAGCACAGATTAGCGTGAGTATCAAAGAAAAATGCACGCGGAGCGCACTTTGCATGTGTCTTTTGTGCGCAATTTGATAATTTTGTCTCTTGATCTTAGATATTTTTAAATTTCCCAAATTCTCTAATGTTTCGTAGCCCTGTAAATCCTTCTGCTTGAAATTTCATGATGTCTTTTGCTTGTCCGATTTTCTAGTGATAACAATGTGATCATAATTTTCTTGAACACTGCTCGGTCCAAGCCTTGCTGGATAAACTGCAACACTTGCACATTCTTCCTTTTGTCTTTCTTCCATTGTCACTTCTCTGCATTAGTGAGGGCTCGTGTAGTTGCTTCATTTTTAGCTTTGGGAAATCCATTCATGACATACTCCCAAACATCATGAGGTTTTAACATGGTCTCCATATTAATGGTCCACACATCATAAGATTTCCATGTAAATAGTGAAAACTACGACTAGAAACTTGATGAAACCATCTTAAAAAAAATCTCTTCAAATAATAATAAAATCCTTTTATCCTTTTTTCTCTATTAAAAAAATAATTTTTTTCAAAAAACCTCTTTGGCAAAGGACTTTATAAAACTATGATTATTTTTTAATAAAAAAAAATTCAAAAAAACCCTTTTATAATCCTTATAAAGCAAACCTGAAATGCTTCATAACCAAGCCTTTGTAATAAAAAAAAATTGACTCTTTTATATATTAAAATGCCTTTTTGTTGAAAATTACTTTCATCTGCTCAAGCCGCCTTCTATTTCCAGCGGTCTGTCAAGATTAGAATACAAAAAAACTTACTTACAGCCGCCTTCCATTTCCATCTGCAGGACATTGTACGCGAGCCGCTTGCTAAATCAGTGAGCAGTCAACTTCAGCGTTTTTTTTGAAACTGAGAAATTTCAACAGCAAACCAAGACCTGAAATTTATTGAGGCGGATTTGATGACATTTCGGGTGACACTCAGCCCTCCGTACGAGTGCCCAAAATCGGACCCGGAATAATTCATAGGGCAGATTTAACAGAAATTTCGCATCACATTTTTGGTGACGTCAGCGGAAATTTTTGTGACCCGAAATTGATTGAATCATGGTTCAATTTTTGGTTGATGTTCGGTGGTCAAATTCCATTATATCATAAACTTTTGGTTTTAATGTTTGTTTTAAAAAAAAAAAACCGTGCGTACAGTCCACATTCATATATATATATATATATATATATGTTTTACATATATATGAAATGTGCATTTTCAAAAAAGAGGTCGTGGGCCATAGTCAAGTATTTTTTAGCTTTTAGTTTTTAAATATTTTTGTTTTAAGTTGTTTTTATTTTTATATGTTTTGGCATATAAAAAGAACTAAAATGAAAAGGCCAGTGTGCACTTATGTATTGTAAGTTTTATTTTTACACACAGCAGTGTAACAGATTTTTGAATTGCACAACAGTGCATTCATTCATTTTTTTTGAGATACAAAGTATTTTTCAACACACAGCAGTGAGTTGTAAATGCACAGATAGAGTGAAATTTTAGAGTGTGAGTTTTGTGTTGAACTGTGTTTTGAAGCAGTCAAAGTTTGTGTGTATTCCCTCAGTGAGAGGAGATTTTGTAACCAAGTTTTTGAAGTTTAATGAAATAGTTTTTAGAGTGAAAACTCTGTTTTCAGTGAAGAAATTTTTAATATCTTCTCTGTGTTGAAGAGGGGGGATTTTATTCTCCATTATTGTTTCTGGAATTTTAAATATTCGAACATGGTATCAGAGCTAGTCCAGGCTCTTTGAAGATCAAAGAAGCTGAAGGAAAGGAGTTCTTTGTTGCAGCAGCTTCTCCAGCAGAGTGAAGACTCAGCCAAAAAGACTTCAAGGTATTTCTCTATACAGTTGTTGTGTTACTGTTGCAGAACAATCAAGTTATTTTGAATACACATTCAAGTGTTTTTTGAATCATAGTTAAGAGTGCAAAATGGTTGGGGCCAGCACTGGTATGGGTATGGGAAATATCCATCTCCCAATGTTTAATGGGAAAAATTATGACTACTGGTCAATAACTATGAGAGCTTTATTTGTCTCCCAAGACTTATGGGAATTTGTTGAGGATGGCTTTGAAGAGCCAACAGATGAAGAAGAGTTTGAATATTTAACTCAGGTAGAGAAAGAGTTGCTGAAGAGCAATAGGAAGAAAGACTCCAAAGCTCTCTTCTTATTGTATCAAGCAGTGAATGAGAGTGTGTTTCCAAGGATAGCAGCAGCCAAGAGATCCATAGAAGCATGGGAAACTCTCAAGATGGCCTATCAAGGCATGGAAAAAGTGAAAACAACAAAACTTCAATTGCTGAGGAGAGACTTTGAGACTCTCTGTATGAAAGAGTCAGATACTATTGACTCATTCTTCACTCATGTGATTGGAATGGTCACAAAAATAAGATCTCATGGAGAGACTCTTGAAGACAAGAGGATAGTGGAAAAACTCTTGAGGAGTCTACCCTCAAGATTCAATGTGATTGTCACCACCATAGAGGAGACTAAGGATCTCACAAAGTTCACAGTGGATGAGCTACATGCATCACTGATGACTCATGAGGAGAGATTGGGTAGGAGTGAAAACTCATCTCTGGAACATGCCTTTAAGACCCAGATGTCTTTCGGAAGAGGAAGAGGGCAAGGCAGAGGAAACAAAAGAGGAAGAGGCAGAAGCCAAAACAGAGGTGGAAGGAACAATCCAACAAATGCTCAAGGAAGGGGCAGCAATCCAAATCAGCATCAAGGCCAAGGCAGCAGCCAGCAGAGTGGTCAGCAGAATGCTCAAGGACAGAGGTATGATAAGTCCAATGTCCAATGTCACTATTGTAAAAAATATGGTCATTATGCTAATGAATGTAGAAAGAAGCAGCATGATATGGGAAGTAGAACTAGTGCAAATTTCACTAGAGAAAATCTCAGCCAAGATAATTTGTTTTTAGCTTGTAATATGGCTGAAGAAAAAAGTGAGGATTTATGGTTTCTAGGCTCCGGTTGTAGTAACCATATGACAGGAAACTTGGCAATGTTTTCTATGATAGATGAGAGTGTGAAGTCACAAGTCACACTAGGTACTGATAGTAAAGTGTCTGTTATGGGAAAAGGAAATGTAAATGTTTTAACAAGAAAAGGTTCAAAGAAACCCATAGCAGATGTGTATTATGTTCCAGGAATGAAGTGTAACCTCTTAAGTATTGGACAACTTGTTCAAAATGGGTACAATGTATTTTTTGAGGATGATGTTTGTACCATCATGGACAAACCACCCAGCAAACAATGTATTGATGAAGTAAAAATGACAAGGAACAGGATGTTCCCTCTCAGAATGAGAGTAGATTTGAAGAATGAAGAAAAGATAGCAGCAATGACACAAGAGGCTATCCAAAGCGAACCAAAAGATGAAAATTGGTTGTGGCACTTGAGATTTGGACATCTCAACTTTGGAGGTCTTAATTTTTTAAACAGAAAAGGAATGGTAAGAGGTTTACCATTGATAGAGAAGCTGGACAACCTTTGTGAAGGTTGTATCTTGGGGAAACAACACAGAGAAAGTTTTCCTTCCGGGAAAATCATAAGAGCAAAGGCACCTTTAGAGATTTTCCACTCAGATTTGTGTGGACCAATGCAAACTCCATCACTTGCTAGCAGCCACTACATGTTAACATTCATAGATGATTTTACAAGAAAAACTTGGGTTTACTTTTTGAAAAATAAAAGTGAAGTGTTTGAAAAATTCTGCAATTTCAAAGCACTTGTGGAAAACCAAAGTGGGCTGCACATCAAAGTCCTAAGCACTGATAGAGGAGGTGAGTATATCTCTAAATATTTTCTACATTTTTGTAGAGAAAATGGCATTCAAAAGCAGTTTACAACTAGATATACTCCGCAGCAAAATGGAGTAGCCGAAAGGAAGAATAGAACCATAAAGGACATGGTGAGGAGTATGTTAAAGGCAAAGCATTTGCCTAATGATTATTGGGCTAAAGCTGTACACTGTGCAGCATACATTTTGAATAGGTGCCCTACAAAAGCAGTGATGAACAAAGTGCCGGAAGAGGCATGGAGTGGCACAAAGAAAAGTGTTACACACATGAAGGTTTTTGGATGTGTGGCTTATGCACACATACCAGATCAGCTAAGGAAGAAGTTGGACAGCAAGGGGGAGAAATGTATTTTCATTGGATACAGTGAGGAATCCAAGGCCTACAGGTTATATAACCCATCCACCAAGAAGTTTATTGTGAGCAGAGATGTTCAGTTTATTGAGGAGGAAGCTTGGGATGGAAGCATAGAGAAAACAGTGAATGTTAAACATTGTTTATCTCATGATGAGAATGATGATGAGTTGGCTGAAATACATCCCCAAACAACAACACCAACACAAGAGCAGCAAGAGATACCCTTGAGGAGAAATGAGAGTTCTTCTCCAAGCACACCACAAGAAGGAAATTCAAGTGCTTCTTCAAGCATTTGTACACCTAGTGAAAGAGGTAAGAAGTTCAGAAATTTGAATGACATTTATGCACAAGAGGCAGCAAATGAAGGCATCAATTCTTTGTTTGATTTATATTTTCATGTTGATGATCCTGTTCATTTCGAAGAAGCTATTAAGGATAAGAAATGGATAGAAGCTATGGATGAGGAGATTAATGCCATAGAAAGAAACATGACTTGGGATTTGGTTGAACTCCCAAAAGGTAAAGATTTCATTGGAGTCAAATGGGTCTACAAGACCAAGAGTAATGCTGAAGGAAAAATAGAGAGACACAAGGAAAGACTTGTCGTCAAAGGGTATAAGCAAAAGCATGGGATAGATTATGAGGAAACTTTCGCACCGGTTGCTAGAATGGAAACCGTGAGAGCAGTGCTGTCCCTAGCAGCACAAAATACGTGGAAATTTTACCAAATGGACGTGAAGTCAAAATTCCTAAATGGAGTGTTAATGGAAGAGGTTTACATTGAACAACCTCTCAGCTATGAGAAGAAAGGCCAAGAGCACAAAGTGTGCAAGTTGAAGAAAGCTCTTTACGGACTGAAGCAAGCACCAAGAGCATGGTACAGTAGGATAGATTCCTATCTACTGGAAAATGGATTTGAAAAGTGTGAGGGAGAACCCACCCTCTACATCAAAGAAAAAGATGGTAAAATTTTGATTGTAGTTTTATATGTTGATGATGTTATTTTCACAAGTAATGATGATTACCTTATTGAAAATTTTAAAACAGTTATGAAAGAAGAATTTGAAATCACTGACATGGGTTTGTTGAAATACTTCTTAGGAATAGAAGTAGAACAAGATGAAAATGGGATTTTTATCTCAGAGGCAAAATATGTTAGTGAAGTGCTTGAAAGATTTAATATGCAGGAGAGCAAAGCAGCGATCACTCCCACAGTGATGGGATTAAAACTTAGCAGAGAGGACAACAGCAAAGATTTTGATCCTAGCTTATATAAGAACATAGTTGGCAGCCTCATGTATTTAACTGCAACTAGGCCCGACATAATGCATGCTGTTAGTTTGATTTCCAGATTCATGGAGAAGCCAAAGGATGCACATTCGCAGGCAGCGAAGAGAATTTTGAGGTATGTTAAAGGTACAAAAAGGTTTTGTATTTTATATACTGCTTCAGAAAATTCAAATTTAGTTGGATACACTGACAGTGATTGGGCTGGAAGTGTAGATGATCGGAAGAGCACTTCCAGTTATGTTTTTCACATGGGTTTAGGAGCCATTTCATGGGCTTCTAAAAAACATCCCATTGTAGCATTGTCTACAGCAAAGGCAAAATATGTGGCAGCCACAGCAGTAGCTTGTCAAGAAATTTGGATGAGGAGGATGTCAAGAAGTTTGTGCCAAGAGCAAGTAAAAGGAACAGTGATTTATTGTGACAATAGCTTAGCTATTGCATTATCGAAGAATTCTGTGTTTCACAAGAGAACGAAACACATTGACACAAATTTTCATTACATCAGAGAATTGGTAAACAATGGTGAAATTGTTTTGGAACACTGCAGAACTCAGGAGCAGTTTGTAGACATTTTGACCAAGCCATTGGGGCAGAAGAGTTTTGAGTTTTTGAGGAAATCTCTAGGTATGACTGATAACCCAGCAGCTAAAAGTAAGGGTGACTGTTGAAAATTACTTTCAACTGCTCAAGCCGCCTTCTATTTCCAGTGGTCTGTCAAGATCAGAGTATAAAAAAAACTTACTTACATCCGCCTTCCATTTCTATCTGCAGGACATTGTACGCGAGCCGCTTGCTAAATCAGTGAACAGTCAACTTCAGCGTTTTTTTTGAAACTGAGAAATTTCAACAACAAGCCCGGACCTGAAATTTATTGAGGCGGATTTGATGACATTTCGGGTCACACTCAGCCCTCCATACGAGTGCCCAAAATCGGACCCGGAATAATTCATAAGGCAGATTTAATAGAAATTTCGCATCACATTTTTGGTGACGTCAGCGGAAATTTTTGTGACCCGAAATCGATTGAATCATGGTTCAATTTATGGTTGACGTCCACTGGTCAAAGTCCATTATATCATAAACTTTTGGTTTTAATGTTTGTTTAAAAAAAAAAAACCGTGCGTACAGTCCACATTCATATATATATATATATATATGTGTGTGTGTGTGTGTGTGTGTGTGTGTGTGTGTGTGTGTGTGTGTGTGTGTTTTACATATATATGAAATGTGCGTTTTCAAAAAAGAGGCCGTGGGCCATAGTCAAGTATTTTTTAGTTTTTAGTTTTTAATTTTTTTTTTTATATGTTGTGGCATATAAAAAGAAGTAAAATGAAAAGGCCAGTGTGCACTTATGTATTGTAAGTTTTATTTTTACACACAGTAGTGTAACAGATTTTTTAATTGCACAACAGTGCATTCATTCATTTTTTTTGAGAGAGAGAGTATTTTTCAACACACAACAGTGAGTTGTAAATGCACAGATAGAGTGAAATTTTAGAGTGTGAGTTTTGTGTTGAACTGTGTTTTAAAGCAGTCAAAGTTTCTGTGTATTCCCTCAGTGAGAGGAGATTTTGTAACCAATTTTTTGAAGTTTAATGAAATAGTTTTTAGAGTGAAAACTCTGTTTTCAGTGAAGAAATTTTTAATATTTTCTCTGTGTTGAAGAGGGGGAATTTTATTCTCCATTGTTGTTCTGGAATTTTAAATATTCCAACACTTTTGAAAAAGAATTGTCGTATTTATGAATAACTCAAACCAAGTCAACGTGTCTAAGCAACCAACAAACTTTAGACTTTGTCCCCTTTTTTTTTGGGTTGAATCCTCCACACTAACGCATTGTGGAATATAGGACAGCCGCGTTGTAACACTTCCTCCACAATATACGGTTGTCTTAGTGTTCTAACGCCCCCAAATGATGAAAGTAACATGCCTGTTTCTAAAGTGTGTATGTAACACGGCTAGTCTTTGATCCCTTCTATGTTATAACTCATTGTATACAATTTTCAAGGTGTGTTATAGCTTCACCTGAGGAGGAAAAATATCTCCTCACGTAGAAAAATTAATCCACTCTTTCTTGGCTTGTGTACTAGTTGTCGCTCTTCAATTAATCATATTGTTCTTACAACGAAATCGGTGAGGGTTTTATAAACTTTTTTGGTTAGCGACTCACTCAAAATAACTTAACATGCATACAGAGTCCAAATTTGACTTTAACGAAAATAAGATTGAACTCAAATTCAGTCAACTTGAATCTGTAAACCAACTCTCTAATTTTAGACAACTCTCCATGCGAGAATAATTAGCTATCTTTAACAATTTCAAATCATAATAATAAATATAGCACTCAACCGTACACTTTTAGTTGAGTACACTTTTACTATTATGAAAAAATTGTCCATTCTTACACCTATATTGATTATATTATTTCATTCAGTAATTAATGTTCAATATATGCTTGATTAAGGTTCATATTGAAGGCTTAGCTCCCTTGTACTCTCATGTTTCATCAATCGCTTTATATGGTGAAGGAAAATTTGAAGGATGGAAGTTTATCTTAAAGTTTAGTACAACAAAATAAGGGAAAATCATTTTTAGAAAAAATGGAAACCTTTTTTTTTGAAAAAAACATGGAAAATTAGCGGACTTGCAAAAGAATTTGGAATTTTAAAAATACTTATTCGTATATATTTTATTAGAGTTTAAAGAATCATAATAAGATTAATTTAGCTAAGTGGTTAGACTATTGAAGAGGTTATAGTGTAATTTGAGCATATTTAATAGTTGACAATCTGTTTTTTTTAACAATATATCTAATTTATGAGAATTAAAGTATGTGCATATTTTAAATAGATTTTAAATTTAAATTATACATATATGAAAATTTATTAGTAAATTTAGAAAAAATATATAAAATATTGTAGAATGCTGGTTATAAATTTGTTTAGAAAATTATTGGCTATTTTAAAAAAATACTGCAGAAATTTTATTAAATTAAAGTTATTGCTTTCAAGCTTCAAGATTTTGGGTCCCCAATGGCTTTTGATGGTGTTGAATCCATTACCACCATCGAAAACACTATTTAAATATTACTTAGTCATATTTTTTTTTTTTTAAATTAGTTGGTTCAACCATTTTTTACCATTACCACCATCAAAAGAGTTGTCTTTAGTGTGACTTTTTGGAATTCCGTGAAATCCTGATTTGAGTTATTTAAACTAATTTTTTAAGAGTATATATAGATTCATCACCATTGAAAAACCTTAATAAACAGCCACTAAAATAACCTTGTGACACCATTAAAAATACATAATAAAATTTAAATCATCAAACACTAAATTCTTTGCAGAAAAATCATTTTTCCGCAATGTTCCACGAATTTTTTTCCCATTAATGTGGATGGTACTTCCATCCAATATAATGGTACTTCCATCCAATATTAAACTTGTTTCAATCATTTTTATCTATCAAGACAATTTTTTGTCCAACTTGATAGACAAAGCCTAAAATAAGAGTGTGACACCATTGAAAAGTGCATAATAATTTTAAATCATCCAACACTAAATTCTTCCAAGCTCAATTAAATCCAACACTAAATTATTCCAAGCTCAATTAAATACATTTTACTAGTGGGAAAATCATTTTTCCCTGAGTGTTCCACGAAGTTTTTTGATCGAAGATTTTTCCCACCAAACTCAATTCTATACATTTTACCAGTGGGAAAATCATTTTTGCCGAAGGTTCCACGAAGTTTTGATCGATGTTTTTTCCATCCAATGTTAAGCTTGAATCAACCATTTGTGTGCATCAAGGCAAATTTTCCACCTTGATAGACAAAGCCTAAAATAACACCGTGACACCATTGAAAAATGTATAATAAATTTTAAATCATCAAACACTAAATTCTTCAAGCTCAATTCAATACATTTTACTAATGGGAAAATAATTTTTCCCCAAGGTTCCACTAATTTTTTATCGTACTTCCATCCAATAAGGCTGATTCAACCATTTTTCACCATAAAGGCAAATTTTCCACCTTGATAGACAAAGCCTAAAATAATAGTGTGGCACGATTGAAAAATGCATAATAAATTTTAAATCATCAAACACTAAATTCTTCCAAAAATAATAGTGTGGCACGATTGAAAAATGCATAATAAATTTTAAATCATCAAACACTAAATTCTTCCAAACTCATTGCAATACATTTTATTTTTCATAATAAATTTTAAATCATCAAACACTAAATTCTTCCAAACTCAATGCAGTACATTTTCCGTGAGAGAAACTTTTTTTCCCATCGTTCCACGAAGATTTTTCCCATTTATATGGATCGTACTTCCATCCAATATTAAGGTTGACCTCCCTGTAATATTAAGGCTGACCATGAACTAGACACAACGTAGCTCACGAAAAAGAAATACCTACCATAATATTAGCTTTTCTAATTAAACTACAACGAGCTTGAGCAGCGGATCTGCTCATTTTCCTTCTATGGAGCGAAAAATGCACAGATAATTGGAATCTTATTTCTTAATGTCTTCTCTACTGATTAGGCTTTTGGTGAATCAGATAAGTAAGAAAAGTCCAGCCACCATAACAATAGCTCCGGAAACCGCAACATTAATTGAGGTGCCTCCATTCGACTGGGGCTGGGGCGAATTAGAAATAGTAGTACCGGGCGCGGGGGTGGATGGGAAGGCCGAGGCTGGCGGACTGCTCACAGTACTGCCCGGGGATCCACCATTGCCTGGCGCGGCAGCCTGAACGTTAATGGCCATCTTCATACCGCCGGCGCAGTGCCCAGGCGTTCCGCATACGAAGTACATGTTGCCAGGATTCGATAGAGGGATCTGCGTGTTGCCATCGGTGAAGGATTGCAGAGCGTTGCCCGTCTGGCAGGAGTCGTAGTCCGATTTGCTTACCTCCAACACGCTATGAAGCGCCGAATATTGGAAATCTGCGAAATATCACCACCTCACAAAAATGAAAAACAACCCACAAATATTAATTATAATAACCTAATTATTCTTATTCTTATTCCAGATTATTTATAATAACCTAACCTAATTATGGAATTAGGTTGTTGGAAATTTGTTGATGATATCCATTTAAAACATGGATCAAATCTATTACACAATTTTCTCTACAAATCTCCCATAACGATACCAATAACTATGAAAAACTCTCATCTCTTATAACCTAATTATAACCTAATTATTGATTTACGTACTAAGAACGTCGCCCCCTGCGAATGACTTGCCCTGCAACCAAGAATTCAAATTAGTGGTGGTGTCCCATCCCGTGCTGTCTCCCACAATGTATTCCCTCGCTCCACACGGCATAACCAGCGCCACCGCCAGGGCAATTGACAGAAAACCTAGTGCTGCTACGTCCATGTCGTTTTCCTTTTCTGCAAATTTTGACAGAATTAATGAATCTCCGATCCTGCAATAGAGCTCTATAATAAGAAGAGAGCTTTGAACTAGTTGTGTGGAGGGAGGGCTGAGGCTCTAAGGTATATATAGGAGAGGAGAATATCAATTTCTTAATTAATGTTTAACCTCACCCTGTTAAACATTGGAGGTATTTGACCCTAACTAATCTGACAGCAGAAACCATTCCATTTCAGTTTTGTCTTATAATAGAGATTGTGGGTTTGTTCGTTCGGTATGGTGAGCTACACCTAGGCATTTAGCTAGTGTTTGTAACAAAAGGTTTTTGTATGATGTTTTTTAATAAATTATTTGATGGATTTTTGTTTCGTAAGGAGCTGGTTGCTGCCCTTCTGTTCAAGGAATCAAATAATGCAGATGGTATACACACAACGGAGTTGACCGTTCCAATATTTTAATAAAGCTTTAAAGTTTAAAACCAACCACTATATTCTATGCTTGAATGAACCTGAGGGCCAAATTTCTATTTCTCCATTTCTGGATTAGTTGGCACAATTCTATTCTTTTGGTCGTTCAGTATCCTATATACATGTGACATTTTGACAGCATCAACATCGATCTCATGTTTTGAGGTGTTTATTACTGCAATAATGTCTCTCTGTATATATTATGTGTAATATCGGATATTGTATAAGTGAATTTCAGGTTGTTGGAGGGAGATCGAAATTTAAAATTAAATCAATCCTTCAAATATGAAGAGATTTAACCGCGTTTTAAGATAGTGGTAAGTTTCCTTATCGCAAATTTTAAAATGTATTTTTGTCATCCGTTCTATCTTTAGTTTTATTAGGTTTAAGTCCAAGGTTTAAGGAGCATATAAGGTGAGAAACAATTATGGTTATTGTATCTGCTGCTGGCAGGTAACTATGCATCAAGTTTGCTTTGACAAGTTTGTTTTGATAGTGACATTAATTCAAACTGATGTGACATTAATTTGTGTAAAAAAAAAAAAAATTACTGTTTTTCTATGTTAAATTTTGATGGTTTTATTATTTATTTATTTTAATTATTTAAATATTTTTTTCTAAAATGTGATTGGTTCATATTTTAAACTTGTTACTGCAAATTGAATTGGGATTTGCGTCAACCTATTAATCTTTGTGCCGAGTGGAGATAGCGCCATTGTGCCATGTATTAAATGTTAAGTCATTTCTACGATTCGAATCCTTAAATTAATTTTATTCTTTTCAGATGTGTAATTAATGAATATATCCTTGTCAATACAGAAATGATCAATTGCTTTAATTTTTTTTAATAATAAAACATTCATTGAGCTTTTAATTTTGAAGTAAACAATTAATGTTAACTGTGGGATATCTATTTATGAGGTCATATTATTATTATGCATTATTTGTTTTTTTTAATTAATTAAAATTTAAACTTTATGTAAACAATTAAGCATGACCACGGAATATAGGTCATATTATTATTATTATTATGTTTTGTTTGTTTTTTTAGTAATTAAAATTGAAGTTTTTGTTTTCAGTTTATTTTGTAATTTTAAAATTCAAAATTTACTGAAATATTTAATTTTATATTTCAGAAAAGGTAAATTAATACTTGTATATGGTTTATTATTAAATTTTAAAATTAATTAAATAATTTGTATATATATCACTATCTACTCTAAAGAAAATATTAAAATCACTATGTAACATTGAGGTTTTCCTAGTTTCATTGTTATATCATATATAACTGGATCACGAATTGTAAACTTTGGCATGAACGTTTAAAAACATTATAATTTGAAACTCTTTGAAAAACAATATTTACCATAAATATTTCCAAAGGAAATTAAGCTTAATCAATGTAATTCGTTTCATAAATGTTTTATTCATCATGTGCCTAAGAGGATAAATGACATTGATTTTGTCAAAACGTTCCAGGTCGGAGGGGGTACCTATTCTACCAACACTACCTAGCACTTGTACTTGGCTTTCTCCTATTTTGACATGTTATTTAGTAGAGAAAACCACAGTAAAAATCGAAATCTGGTGGACACCTTAGCACTCTTACTTTAGTAAGTAAAGAGGAAACTCTTTATTTGGTGGATAAAGAGAACTTATATGTTGCCTTATAAAATAATTTACAACACTAAGTCGTCATGCTATGGACCGTTACTCTAGTTCTGAGATCTCATACATACAAAAAAGGATACGTCGAATACTTTACTGGTGTATGATTTAAGAATTGCTTTTTACAATTTACAGACACGATATTTATTTTGAGAGTCCAAAATAAATCAGACGCTTGTAGGGTTTATTCTAAAATGCATAGTTAGAGAATAGACGTTTCAGAGCCTATCCCAAAAGACATCTGACAAAAGAAAATAAAAACATAAGATAGCAAACACAGAGAAATTCTGGTAACCGAATAATCTATATTCAATAGGTTGGAAGATCGAACCTCCACTGCAACGAGGCATGATTGCGAGTACGACGATGAGGGGATAGTTAGAAACGATTGATCACGTTCAATCAGAGACCAAGATATGTGGACAACAAAACTCGTTGTGGATCCTTGAGATTGCCAACTCAAAATCAAATTGAGGCCTTAAATTCAAACAGATGTAGGCTTCAGCACTCCCACCAAGGTATCAGGGCACATATTGCATGATTATGTGGTAAAACCATTATTAAAACTCTTACTAACAGAACCTATATTCTCTGTGCGCATTTTCAATCATCTTTCCTCTGCCAGAATTGATTCACAGCTTACAAAGCACAATAATTGAAACTCAGCTGTTGAAAATATGTTGATTAGCAATCCATTTTTTTGTATAAGATACTCGAACTAGAATGAAGAGTCTATTTCCATATGAAACGGACATCACATATCAAGGAACAATTATGAATGTAATTTGAGGGCAATGCTATGTTAGGAGCATATTACTGAAGAATATTTTCACATGCAATTTGGGTTCACAATTCGTATGGAATGTGCACCTATGGCCACCATTGGCATCAGAGGCACATAGGTTTCGCACAGATGAAATCCTGTGGAGACAATCCACAGATGCTAGTAGAGAATCAAAGAGTGCCATCTCAAAATCAAATTAAGGCCTTAAATTCAAAAGGCTTCAGCACTCCTACCAGGGTATTAGGCCACATATTGCATGATTATGTGGTAAAACCATTATTAAAACTCTTACTAATAGAACCTATATTGTCTGTGTGCATTTTCAATCATTTTCCCTTTGCCAGAATTGATTCACAGCTTACAAACCACAATAATTGAAATGGAAATAGCTTCAATGTAACCATATGTTCAATTTTGAAGAAGAAAAAGTCAAAGTAAATCGAAATTCAATATCGGCACATTGCAATCATACATACCTCCTATAAACTTCACCTAAATTACCACCCCAGAGGCTCTTCTGAAACAGTCCCTCTGCACAAGGCCTGCGCTCCCACAGCTCAAGCCCTCCTATGACAATCCTCGGGACAAGAACTATGGGATGTTTTGCCTTCACGCCTTCCTTTCTCAAGTTAATTCCAGGTGGCTCAACATAAATCCCAGTTATATACTGCGATAATGATGAAGGAAATGCATTGTAGATCACCAACAAGAGCCACCATGTAGAACAAATATATCCTATGGTCCAACAACATGAATCCAAGCATCCCCATTTCTTCTAGCCCTTCTGGTCCTGTTGAAGCCCTGAAAATCGGGTCTACAACAAGGGGGATACCCACCAAGTCCGGACCTTGGTTGGAAGTTCCTTTTCCGTTTGGTATAGTGGGTCCGACTGGGGATAAGGGGACCAATTTCCCAATATGTGTATGTGTGTGTTGAGAATTGATATTTCCTTTCTAAAAGTTCCTAAGTGAAATGATTTTATTCTAATTCTAATATAATCATGCAATTATATTCATATTAAACAGAAATATGTAATTCTAAACTAACCCAGGATGTAATCTTTTCTTTATGTGATCTAAAATGATTTCAAATAACATTTGGTAATAAAGATCATTCAACTGTTATAAGAAAATAATTCAATAAAGATAAACCACTTCGTATAAAATGTTAGACGAAACAGTTGCGAAAAACATATCGCATAATAAGCTATTCATATATTAAGCATAAAAAAATAGCTATCACCGTACAAAAGTGCCAAATGATAACTCAAGCATTCAAGCATTAATACATAAACAAATGAACATAAATATCACTTTAACACAGAGGCAGAAATAGTTAAGAGATAAAAGTACCATTTATAACTAGTTCTACTCATGAGCTTCAAGCAATAATGACTTATCTCTTCTTAATCCAACATCCACTAAGAGTACAAAAGTGAAACATCAGTAGTAGATATTAAACGCAGATATCAATAAATCTTGTTCCATTCATTCATCAAAACCTCCTCAGAGGGTGAAAAAATGCATGTTCTAAGGACAAGTTTTTGACAAATTTCAGGACCCTTCTCTAAATGCATGATAAGGGTTTAAATACTGCTAACTAAATCTAAAAATAATTTATTACAAAAATGTAGGATACGGTTTAAATGAACGTCCTCTTTTTAGGCAAAAAATAAAGCAAAACTAATACTAAATCTAAAATTAAAACTTAACAACTAACTACTTATGAATATGTTCTTTGAAATTGCAAGTGTTCAGCATTGGTTTGAGAAGAGTTGGCTGGCCGACTTCAGACTTTAACTATCCTTTGAAAATGGAATCAGAAAGAGCTGGTGCCATCTTCTCAGCAGAATTGATGATACACTTGAGAGTCATGCACTGGCTGTGTGGTTTTACCAAACACACCCAGTAAGAATCCCAATTTAACTTTGTTAATTTTTTAATCAATTCTACCTTTTCTTGAGCCTTCTATCTCCAGTTTGTCTGCAGCTACTGTGCTTTTGGAAGGTACCCTGGAGTAGTTCCAGAGATCAGATTTTCCTCGTGCAAATTTTCATTTATACAATCAATGACATTGCTTGCTGCTATGACTGCTTCTTCCACTGCTTGCTCTGCTTTGCTGATTTATGCATCCCATTTATTGAAGAGCATTACTTTTTGATTTTCATTGATTATTGGTGCACCTGCTCTTTTCCCCTCCTTTATTTCTTGCCAAGCTAAATAGTCAGTAACTCTTTTATCAATTGAATCATAATCATGTCGTAATTATACGACATGATTAGTGATTTTATAACTTTCTTCACAATAAGAGTTCCACTGTGATATTCTTTGGCATAATATTTCATGTTGCTGCAATAGTTGATCATTTAACAAAATAGACTCTGTGATAAATTCTGTAAGCTTGGGATCATCTTTGTGCATCTCTTGCATAACCTGTAGCTGCTTCTCTTTTTCAGCCAAAATGTTCTAATATATGATCTGCATTTGTTGAAAATCCTGCTGTAATTTTTCAAGTTGTCTCTGAGCTTCATTGTTGGCGTTGGCTTGTTGCGGTTGTTGTTGCAAAACCTGCACTTGATATTCTTTCTCATTTAGTAATTATCGTACCTCAGATGCTTTATCAATGGTTGTAGAGGTATATGCTCTTGTGAACTGAGATAATTTGGTGATATTTTCAGTTGGATCAGTGGTAGGATCTTGCCATATGATATCTAATTTTTCTGCATCATGAAAGAGCACATTTTCCAAATTTCTTTTCTTCCTTTGTCTTCTTACCACTGCCTTGTGTCGTGGACTATATAATACATCAAGAAGAGGAATTTCCTCTATTTTGAGCATATGTTCAGAGGATGGGGTAATGGGAATATGTTCCATTTATGAGACAATGGTAGTTATTCCTGTGAATATATTTTTTGTTGTATGTACATTACTCACAGGTGTCTGTGTATTCTGTCCTTCAATATTAATCAAATAATTGAATGTTTCCCATTCCTTATCTAACTCATTTCTGACTGATGATTGTTGTACAATGAGAGGGGGAAGATTTAACTATGGAGAGGTTGAAACTTGTTGTTGTGAAAGCTCCTTTGACTGGGAAGTATCCCTTACTGACCCTTTACTTTTATCATGGTCATTGTCAGACCTCTTAGAGTGTTCAGAGGTTTCTTTCCTGGACTTAGACTTAGACCTATCTATACCTGAACTTGCACTGAGACTAATACTGGGAGTTGGTTCCCTTACGGGTTCCAAGCGTAATTTATCCAAAGGGATAGTAGTTAACCTCCTTTCCCTGTATATCTTGAATTCTTGAAATTCTGCTGGAGGAAACCGTGTTTGAGCTGAATGTAGAACCTCTTTAAGTGTGCTTTTTTCTTGGAACATGTCATCAAAACAATCATCTTCTTTAGAAAACACTCTTATTTTGACTACAGTAGTGAAATTTTTAACAATATCATAGGGGTCGAATGATCTTCTTGGAAATTTGAACAAATGTAAACATGTAATATTGTTTACTTCTTTGAATGCATGACCAATATCAAATAATGAAAAGGCCCCACAAACCACAGGAAATTGTGGCCAGATAGCCTTCTTTTTTACCTTCAAATCTTTAGTCAAACCTCCTTCTCTGTAGGTTTGATAAGAAATTTCCCACGCCATGAGTTTTTCAGGGACATACAAAGGTAAAACATGAGGGGAAGAAAAACTTCCAAATACCCTAACATATGTGAAAAATCCTTCTCCAAACCATCTCGCAATAGGCAGTATGTCTACCTCTGCTTCAGGAGAAAACCTTGGAGCATCTTTATCATATAACATTATGTACAGGGGCAACATGATTCCACGGATAATCTTGTAAAAATAGGGAATGAACTTTGAATCCCACAATTCTTTGTGATAAACATGAATGGGTAGGGGATCTTGAGTTTTCCATTTCCAACCCATTAAAGGAAACTTAGAAACATAACAGATTGAACCCATTAGATAAGTAGATAAGTAAAAAGGGGGATAAATTCTCTGAGAAACAGTTCTTTTAGACCGATAATTCAAAATAGCCGTGGCTAAGTTGTGAGATAATATCTTAGCCCAATCCACAATAGTAGCATTAACAACAGCATTCAATAATGGTAGCCATTCAGATGAAAACTTATTAATGTCTGGCTTTCCAAAAAGCCTACATAGCATAGTAGCAACAAAACAATACATTGAAGTGAGAGAACCAGTACTATACATACCGTGTTTATCCTTTTTTAGTGGTTCGTCTCTCCTTGACCAGTCCCTAGTGCATTCTACCAGGTTTTCATTTTCTTTGGCAAACGTCTCCATGAAATGTTTGTTATAAGTCGCCTGTGGCTCCGGCAAATGAACCAATGATTTCTTGACCCTTAGTCTTAAACTGTCTGTTTGTAATATCCGCATTGTCTAGTACCCATTTAACCATATCCGTGTATGGAAGTAATTTAGGCCTTGCTGCTATCTGGTGCAAAAATGAGCAGGCTAGCTTTGTAATAGACACTTCAGATGACCCATGTGAGCCTGCAGTGGCTGTAACCTCCATTACTCTGGGGTTCTCTTCTTCAAGTAGATTATACATGCCCTCCCAGGTAGTAATACCAGCATCTTTGTTACAGACGATGTCTGTATACAAGGGCATCATTTCTTTATCTTCAGAAATTGGAGCTTTGTCTTTCTTTCCCATAATATTAGGAATATTGGTTTGTATAGTTCTCTGTTCTTCGTTCCTGCAGTTTACGAATGAAGTGAGAATAATTATAGGAAAAAGGTGACAGGAAAGTTTTAAATGCCAAAAAAATATAAAATATATCATCTTACATGAAACAGCTCTTCCATCACAGAAAAACCAAATTTCATTAATGATTGACAACCAATTCATTGATTAATATTAAAGCGCATAACCAAGTCTTAGTTTATGGAAAAAAAAATTGTACAATGAGCCTTAAGGACCTGTGATAAGGAGATATGTGATTTGCATCGCAATATCATAGATCGCAGTATCGCAGTATCGCAATATAGCAGATCGTAACATCACAACATTGCAATACCGCAAGATCGCAATACCGCAACATCGCAATATCGCAATATCGCAATATTGCAACATAGCTGGAGCGGAACATGTGACAATCATCCGTTAACATATTTTTTTTGTGACATGCAATTTGCGATATGTGCCATTGCATATCGCTGATTTTGAGGTTTTTAGCGTAAGTGATATTTGAGACATGCGATGCGATGAATAGTTTTCATGCATAGTTTCGCATCGCGATATCGCAATTTTAGAATTCTGCTTGTAAAGAGATATCCATTACTTTTTTGCGATGTGATATTCCTTTAAGGAATGATTTTATTCTATCTTATCATAAAACTTAAGCTTTTTAGATTTTTCAAGAGGTATTTTCTTAAGTTTCTGATATTAAGTTTTATTGAACAAAGAATACAAGCACTAATTGATTTTTAGATTTTTTGACTAAGGGCCCCCACTTATTTAGTATTATCACTAATACTAAATAAGAAGGGGGGTTTTTGCTGGCCACAACAATTGGCGATTCACTCGGAAGAACCAGTTATCTCTGCTTTTCTTTTGAATTTTCTAAACTTTCAAAATAAAAAAATTTCGAGAAAATCAAACTTTATAATAAAAAAACAAAGTACATTATGCTTTTATCTATCAATGATATTTCGTTTCTTCTATATTCCACTTTGACTATTTACTTCCTTAAGCTAGTCCTTGTATCTATATCAGTCACTACTTTGTTTATAGAGATAAAAACAAAGACTTCTCTGTAAATCAGTTTTAAATATGCTCATTTGTTGTAGTTAGAGCCTCTGCTACCAGCAGGCGTCTATAGCCTTGACAAGTTTACCTATTACCCAGCAATGATCCTGTATCCTACTTAGAGAAATATACAATTTTCAAAGAGAAATCCATATCCACACTTATTGCTTTCATTTTCTTTTTACCCTTAAAGAACAATGTCTTGGTTTGGTAGCCAATTTATGATAGTGCCATTCACTTGATTTATAACTTTACTGAACAAGCTGGCTCGTGATGAGACCCCTTGTATTTTGATTGCAATAATCTTGATTCATTGCCGTGTTGTGGTATGCAGTATTGGCAAAGTCAGCAAGCTATAATATCTATGATCAAGATAAATCGGCTCGTGATGAGACCTCTTACTCTTTAAGTTAAAAGTGTATCATTGGATTATTCCCTGAACGTTGTAATTTCCTAGGTGGGGAGGAAGTCATTGTTTCCTTAAGATAGCTCTGGACGAAAATGGTAGAGTTTTTGGAAAGAAATTTTCTACATAGAATCTTAATTTTGTTATTGATACTCTTCATTGAACTGATATAAAACAATTTCCCACTAAAGGTCGTTTTTTATCAAAATTTACATAGTTGAAACTAGTATCATTTCTAGGCTTAAAGCTTTTAACTATATCTTTCAATAATAATGATCAATTTCCTAGAAGAATTATATTTATACAAGTGAAAAAACAAAATCTAAAAGAGAATTTGTGTCTTTTTCATGAATTTCCAAATGTAACCATTTACAACCAGTTTTATTATGAAAATAAAGAAAACTAATATACAAAATAGAAGAATGATATCCTATGGAAATTATTTTTTGAGGATCTGTCCATTAACAGGTAAAGACTCTCTTTTCCCTGTTAAATCCTGTAACATAAAAGTAGATGGACCTATGATCTCTGCGATTTGGAAAGGACCAAGCCACATTCGTTGAAATTTCGTATGTTTCCCTTTTTCCTTATTAGCCTTGTCCCATTTTAAAACTAGATCTCTAACCTGAAAATCCTTTCTGGATATCATGTTTGAATGAAAAGAAGCTTTTACTAATGCTTGGTGATGAGCATGAGTTATTTTGGCCCATTCTCGTTGTTCTTCTAGCTTAATTATTTCCAGCTACCTGAATTGTAAGGAAGAAGTTGGTATTTCATCAATATATTGAACTAAGGCCAAAGAAGGAATTTCTAGATGAGTTGGGAGAACCACTTCTTTCCCATAAACTAAATTAAAGGGAGAAGTGCCAATGGAGGCTTTCTACGTTATTCGATCTGCCCATAAAGCATATATTAAAGACTTATGCCAATTTTTATGATTTTGATCAATGATTCACTTAATGATTCTGATTAATTTTTTATTTGTAGATTCAGCTAATGCATTTCCCTATGGATAATAATTAGCAGAGTATTTAAGTTTAAAACCTCTTTTAAGTGTAAATTCATTCATAGCATTACCAGAAAAATATGATGCATTATCTAACATTAAATTAGAAGGTAAACCAAACCTGGTGATTATGAACTAATCTATGAATTCAATGATATGCTCGGCATTAGCAGTCTTGAGAGGAACTGCTTCTACCCATTTAGTAAAATAATTAGTTGCTGTAAGGATATACCTATGTTGATTAGAAGAGTGAGGAACGATCTCACCTATTATGTCCAATCCCCATTGATCAAAAGGCTGCTCAATGTTGACTGGTTGCAATGGAAATGATGGTTTCTTTTGTCTTCCAGCAGCGGTTTGACAAACTTGACATTTACTTACGTAGCTATGTGAGTCTTTGAATAGTGTGGGCCAGTAATAGCCTGCACAGAGAATTTTATGTGCAGTAGTATCTCCAGCATAATGTCCGCCTGCTGGTCCATCATGGAGTTCCTGCAAGACTTTTTCAGCTTCAGATTTCTCAAGACATCTAAGGAGAATAGAATCATAATTCATTCTAAAAAGAGCATCATTCACAAGCTGATATTGTTTAGCTTCAACCTTAGAGCTCTTTTCTTGGTGTAATTGAGATTTGGAAAAGAATATCCATTCTTTAGATAATATATGATATCAACATATAATGATTCAACATCGTTTAGGCTTACCTCATACATTTGTATCTCTGCAGATGGTTTTTCAGAAATAAGCGATGCTCCAGCTAGTATTTTGCAGAAGCCTTGAACTCTTACAATACTTGCTGGTTTGATTTCTATGTCATATTCTTGTAAGGCAGTAACCCAATTGGCTCTTTTCTCACCCACATCTTTCTATACTAAGAGATTTCTTACCGCTGGAAATGGTACTATGATTTTTGTATGGGTTTTAAGTAGAAAGGGTCTAAAATATTTAATTGCTTTGAAAACAGCATAAGCTTGTTTCTCTACATCTGAATAATTCAATTCAGCCCCCTATAAATTTGAGCTGAAAAAAGAAATTGGGGCTTCTGCCTTGTCTTGATTTGCTTGAAGGGGTATCGCAGCATATTATTTAGCAGAGGAAAATATATACAAAATAAAAGGATTGGAAAAATTTGGAGTTGCTAAAGATGGAGCATTAACAATTGCTTGTTTGATCAGATTGAATGCTTCATATTCGTTTTGGCCCCATTTGAAGTTTGAATTCTTTTTAATCATTGCTTGTAAAGGAGATACAATTCTTGAAAAATCTGGCACAAATCTCTTTAAAAAATTAATCTGGCCAAGGAAAGATTGCATAGCTTTCTTGTTGTGAGGTAAGGTTATTTCAGAAATCTCCTTGATTCTATCAGGATCAATATGAATTCCAGATTTTGATACTATGAATCCAAGAATTTTTCCTTTACTTAATGCAAAAAAGGATTTTTTTGGGTTAAGTGAAATTCCATACCTTTGAAAACGTTGAAAGATCTGTTTTAAATCTCTAAGATGATTGCTTCGTTTCTTGGAATATACAATTATATCATCCAAGTATATTACCATTGATTTGTTAACTAATCCCTTGAAAGCGATGTCCATTGCTCTCTTAAATGTGGCAACAGTGTTGATCAGACCAAAAGGAATCTTTTAATATCCATAAGTGCCCCATTTGGTTTTGAATGTGGTTTTCAATTGATCATCAAGATGGACCAACACTTGGTTGTAGCTAGAGAAACCATCTAAGAAAGACATTAATTCTGATCCTGCAACTGCCTGCAATATTTGCTCCAGAGGAGGCAAAGGAAAATTATCTTTTTGGCAGGCTTTGTTAAGATTTTGAAATTCAATGAAAATTCTATTGTCTCCATTCTTCTTTCTAACGGGAACCATATTGGAAACCCATTTAGAATGTCGAATGGAAAAAATAATCTTGGCTTTCAGTAACTTATTGAGTTCAGATTTGATCTGATTTTCTAGATTGGGATGGATCTTTCTTAGCTTTTGTTGGACAGGTTTTTCATCGTTTATCATTGGGATAGTATGTTGGATGATAGAAGTGTCATAAGTTTTGAGTTCATCGTAATTCCAAGCAAAGACACTTTTGTATTGTTTCAAAAGATGAACATACGCTAATTTTTCTTCAGGAGCTAGACCAAGGCCTAGGTTGATATTTTGTGGTTTGGTATCAGTTCCTAGATTTACTAATTCATAATTCAAAGTTGAAATTTGCAGTTTTGAATTGGTAGATCTTTTGAATTGATATTTCAAATCATAAAGGTCTTCTAACTTGACTACTGACTTTGGCATAGCATTATTAGTGCTATCTTGTTGCAATTTTCTGTCATGTTGGTCCTCATCAATTATCTAATTGGTGTAATATCCTTCAGATGTGAGGAAGCTTACAATATCAGGATCATTGTTGAAAATCCTCCAATTGGTAATGTTATCAGGAATCGAGGGTCTAAATATTAATTCGATTGAAAATCGATCAGGGCTAAAGTCTTCTGAAGGAATGAGCTTGGAAACTACGTTAGCTAGGAGGTCTGCACTAGCATTCTGGAGTCTGGGAATTGATGAAATATTAAATGCTATAAAGTGTTTAGTCAAATCTTGAACGAAAGATTGATAATGCTTTAAATGACCTGATAAACAATGTATAGTATTGCGTACCTATCTGATTACAATTTCAGAATCTCCGAAAACTTGTAGATATTTGATGTCTAATCCGATTGCTTTGTATAATCCTTGGACTAAAGCCTCATATTCTGCAGTATTATTGGTGTAATCGAACTCGAGTCTGCAAGTTAGCATAATTTTATTTCCCTCTGGACTAACCAACACGCACCCTGCTCCTGCTCCTTCATTAGACTTAGAACCATCAAAAAATAACTTCCAAAATAAAGATTTATTTATAGGAGTATCTATAAAATTAATACATCTAGAACTATCTGTTTCAGAAAAATTTCTATTTGAGATAAAATAGAATGTTCTAAGTAAGGTGAAGTATGAGCATTGAAATTTCTTAAGAAAGAATCAACTGAATAATTGCCAATGATATTATTGATGTATGCAATTGGTTCATTTTCTCCTTCTAGTTCTGTTACTATGTATTTCTGATGTTTTTCAAGCTCAACCTTTATCGGATTTGGTTTACCATTGTAAGGAAGCCACATGTGCGACCAATCAGTTGCAAAGTATCCATGAAGTTTTTATGACCAATCTCTGCTAAGAATGAAGCCATAAAATTCTGGAATATCCACAACTAAAATGTCAATAACTTGACATACCTTTGGATTAGATGACAACCTTATGGTAACCTGATTTAATTCGCTGATTACTTCAACTTGTGATCGATCTAACTGGACTATGCGTACAACAGATTTTTGCGGTTGAATGTTCAACTTTGCACATATTGATTTTGGTAGAATATTAGATGAAGCTCCAGAATCCACTAAACAATTATGCAAATTTTTATTGAAAACTTCGTAAGTAAGAAGAAATGGAGGAGTATGAGATCTCAACCTTCCTCCAATTAAAGCGATATTTTCTAGATCAACTTTAATAATCGAATTAGTTGGAGGTCTTCCCATCTCATTGGAATCTTGAGAGATTACAGGATCGGGCAAAGGTTTTTCTGGTACAGCATGTAATTCTTTCAAAAGTACCTTTTGCTGGTGTTTTAACTTGCTCAATTCATAAAAAGTGATGTTAGCCCTAGTCTTCTTCATGTCTTCTATAATATTATACTCCATTTCATCTGAAACGATCAGTGTTTTTGATGGAGTTGAAGAATCTGTTTGGACTGGGCTAGTTTGAGTTGCTTTGGATGTCGTTTTCTTGGCTGCAACTTTATCCTTAGTCATTGAGCTTGCGCTCTTCGGCTTAGGAGTAGGTTGAGGAGGATCGGTTTGATTTCTACTTCGAGTGCTAACCGGGGATGCCTCTTGATCTTCCTCATTTGGGAGGATGAAATCCCACATACCTTGTACCTCTACAACTTCTTCTTCATCAGTAGTTTCTTCAGTAGCAATCTCTTCTTCTTCTTCTTCTGATTCAGCATTTGGCGGTTTTGAATCAGTTGAAGGGTTTCTTCTATAAGGCTTAAAAGACTTTTTAGAAGATGTTTCTACTACTTGTTTCTTAATGTCAACCATTTCGTTGGACATGGTCTTCAGAAATTTCTGCAATCCTTCTAAATCGAATGGATCTTTTGATTGTTTTTTCTTGGGGTCTTCCTTAAAAGTAACCTTTTTGGATTTTCGTTCCTCTATCGCATTTTTCTTTTCTAGAGCAATGATACGTTTCTCTACTGCTGTTGCTTCCTTCATATTGTCAGCTAAAGTTGTTTTGTTAGCCCTATCAACGAAGATTGCTATGTTTGATGGTAAAGAAGATATGTACCATTCACTTCGCACTTCTTCGCTAGGCTTGGAAGCAGTAGGAATTTTATTTAACAGTTTATTGAAACGTGAATTAAAATCCTTGATGGGTTCTTTTGACTCAGCTCTAAGATTAGACAAGTCATTGATCAGTGTTGCTGTAGACCTGTCATCACCAAACTTAGTCAAAAATTGATCTTGAAAGATATCCCAACTAGTAATAGATCCAGACGGTAATGAAAAATACCATGATCCAGCTGCTCCTTGTAAAGTATAGGGAAAAAGTCCAACGACAACGTCTTCATTAGTAACTCCATTGAGATTTATGGATAACAGAAAGTTATTTATATGTTCTTCTGCTAGCATGCCTGCTTCAAGATTAAACTTAGGCAGCCATTTTTCAGGATGGCCTGGTATTTGACTCAAGGGTGCAGGCATTAAGACTGCCCTTGGGTTATTCCATGGAGAGGCCATCGATGAACTACCAACAGAGGAAAGTGCAGAAGATGATCCATGCGGTTGGGAAGATGAAGATATTACGATTCTAGATGTTTGAGAAGGAGATGTGTAAGTTCCAGTGGACTGACGGAAAATAGTCTGAAGTGGAGGGGTGGATGGTTGACTTCGCGGTGAAGAGGTTGAGATGGATGATGATGATGAAAGAGTCTCACTATCAGACCCTTTAGGTGATTTCCTTACTCTCTTCGTTGTAGGTAGAGGTAACTCAGTTGGCTGAATGCCAAGTTTTTCGCTCTGTAATCTGGTAAGGGGATGAGAAGGATTATATTGTGAAGTCACACTGCCTTGAGATTTATCAGATCTTTGAGGTGATATTGAAAATCGCTGAAGTTTATGAATCAAAGATTCAACTTTAGGAGGTTCAATAGCAGATTCTTCTGAAAAGTTAGTGTTTGTGGTAGTGGCTATTGTTCTTTCGACTTCTGGCTCTAGATTTAAAGATTCTATGTGCGATGGAGAAGTTGGGGGAGATGGTGAGGGCGATTTACTCTCAAAATCGTATTTAGATTTTGAATTACTTTCCATTCATAGTTCGGGGCCCTCCTTCTAGCACCAAATATGTTGAAGCTCTGAAAATTGGGTCTACAACAAGGGGGATACCCACCCGGTTGGGACCTTGGTTGGAAATTCCTTTTCCATTTGGTATAGTGGGTCCGACTGGGGATAATGGGACCAGTTTCCCAATATGTGTATGTGCGTGTTGAGAATTGATACTTCCTTTCTAAAATTTCCTAAGTGAAATGCTTTTATTCTAATTCTAATCTAATCATGCAATTATATTCTAATTAAACATAAATATATAATTCTAAACTAACCCGGGATGTAATATTTTATTTATGCGATCTAAAATGATTTCAAATAACAGTTGGTAATAAAGATCATTCAAATGTTATAAGAAAAGAATTCAATAAAGATAAACCACTTCGTATAAAAAGTTAGACGAAACAGTTGTGAAAAACATATCGCATAATAAGCTATTCATATATTAAGCATAAACAAATATCTATCACCGTACAAAAGTGCCAAATGATAACTCAAGCATTCAAGCATTAATACATAAAAAACTGAACATAAATATCACTTTAACACAGAGGCAGAAAAAGTTAAGAGATAAAAGTACCATTTATAACTAGTTCTACTCATGAGCTTCAAGAAATAATGACTTATCTCTTCTTAATCCAACATCCACTAAGAGTAAAAAAGTGCAACATCAGTAGTAGATATTAAACGCAGATATCAATAAATCCTGTTCCATTCATTCATAAAAACCTCCACGGAGGGTTCAAAAGTGCATGTTCTGAGGACATGTTTTTGACAAATTTCAGGACCCTTCTCTAAATGCATGAGAAGGGTTTAAATACTACTAACTAAATCTAAAAATAATTTATTACAAAAATGTAGGATACGGTTTAAATGATCGTCCTATTTTTAGGAAAAAAATAAAGCAAAACTAATACTAAATCTAAAATTAAAACTTAACAACTAACTACTTATGAATATGTTCTTTGAAATTGCAAGTGTTCAGCATTGTTTTGAGAAGAGTTGGATGGCTGAATTCAGACTTTAACTGTCCTGTGAAAATGGAATCGGCAAGAGCTAGTGCCATCTTCTCGGAAAAATTGATGATACACTTGAGAGTCATGCACTGGCTGTGTGGTTTTACCAAACACGCCCAGTGAGAATCCCAATTTAACTTTGTTAATTTTTTAATCGATTCTGCCTTTCCTTGAGCCTTCTGTCTCCAGTTTGTCTACAGTTGTTCTGCTTTTGGAAGGTACCCTGGAGTAGTTCCAGAGATCAGATTTTCCTCGTGCAAATTTTCATTTATACAATCAATGTTATTTCTTGTTGTTGTGACTGCTTCTTCCACTGCTTGCTCTGCTTTCGTATTTGTGCATCCCATTTATTGAAGAGCATTACTTTGTGATTTTCATTGATTATTGGTGCACCTGCTCTTTTCCCCTCCTCTGTTTCTTTCCAAGCTAAATAGTCAGTAATTATTTTATCAATTGAATCATAATCATGTCATAAGTCTACGACATGATTAGTGATTTTATCACTTTCTTCACAATAAGAGTTCCACTGTGATATTCTTTGGCATAATATTTCTTGTTGCTACAGCAGTTGATCATTTAAGGAAATAGACTCTGTGATAAATTCTGTAAGCTTGGGATCATCTCTGTGCATCTCTTGCATAACCTGTAGCTGCTTCTCTTTTTTAGCCAAACTATTTTGATATCCGATCCGCATTTGTTGAAAATCCTGCTGTAATTTTTCAAGCTGTCTTTGAGCTTCATTGTTGGCGTTGGCTTGTTGCAATTGTTGTTGCAAAACCTGTACTTGATCTTATTTCTCATTTAGTAATTTTTGTACCTCAGATGCTTTATCAATGGCTGCAGAGGCATATGCTCCTGTGAACTGAGATAATTTGGTGAGATTTTCAGTTGGATCAGTGGTAGGATCTTGCCATATGATATCTAATTGTTCTGCATCATGAAAGAGCACATTTTCCAATTTTCTTTTCTTCCTTTGTCTTCTTACCACTTCCTTGTGTCGTGGACTATAGAATACATCAAGAGGAGGAATTTCCTCTATTTTGAGCATAATTTCAGAGGATGGGGTAATGGGAATATGTTCCATTTCTGAGACATTGGTAGTTATTCCTGTGACTATATTTTTTTTTGTCTATACATTACTCACAGGTGTCTGTGTGTTCTGTCCTTCAATATTAATCAAATCATTAAATGTCTCCCATTTCTTATCTAACTCAGTTCTGACTGATGATTGTTTTACAATGAGAGGGGGAAGATTTAACTGTGGAGAGGTTGAAACTTGTTGCTGTGAAAGATCCTTTGATTGGGCAGTATCCCTTACTAACCCTTCACTTTTATCATGGTCATTGTCAGACCTCTTAGAGTGTTCAGAGGTTTCTTTCCCGGACTTCGAATTAAACCTATCTGTACCTGAACTTCCACTGAGACTAATACTGGGAGTTGGTTCCCTTACGGGTTCCAAGCATAATTTATCCAAAGGGATAATAGTTAACCTCCTTTCCTTGTATATCTTGAATTCTTGAAATTCTGCTGGAGGAAATCTTATTTGAGCTGAATGTAGAACCTCTTTAAGTGTGCTTTTTTCCTGGAACATGTCATCAAAACAATCATCTTCTTTAGAAAACACTCTTATTTTGACTGCAGTAGTGAAATTTTTAACAATATCATAGGGGTCGAATGGTCTTCTTGGAAATTTGAACAAATGTAAACATGTAATATTATTTACTTCTTTGAATGCATGACCAATATCAAATAATGAAAAGGCCCCACAGGCCACAGGAAATTTTGGCCAGATAGCCTTCTTTTTTCCCTTGAAATCTTTAGTCAAACCTCCTTCTCTGCAGGTTTGATAAGAAATTTCCCGCGCCATGAGTTTGTCAGGGACATAAAAAGGTAAAACATGAAGGGAAGCAAAACTTCCAAATACCCTAACATATGTAAACAATTCTTCTCCAAACCATCTCACAACAGGCAGTATGTCTACCTCTGCTTCAGGAGAAAACCTTGGAGCATCTTTATCATATAACATTCTGTACAAGGGCAACATGATTCCATGGCAAATCTTGTAAAAATAGGGAATGAACTTTGAATCCCACAATTCTTTGTGATAAACATGAATGGGTAGGGGATCTTGAGTTGTCCATTTCCAACCTATTAAAGGAAACTTAGAAACATAACAAATTGAATCCATTACATAAGCAGATAAGTAAAAAGGGGGATAAATTCTCTGAGAAACAGTTCTTTTAGACCGATAATTCAAAATAGCCATGGCTAAGTTGTCAAATAATATCTTAGCCCAATCCACAATAGTAGCATTAAAAATAGCATTCAATAATGGTAGCCATTCAGATGAAAACTTATTGATGTCTGGCTTTACAAAAAGCCTACAGAGCATAGTAGCAGCAAAACAATACGGAGAAGTGAGAGAACCAATACTATACATACCGTGTTTATCCCTTTTTAGTGGTTCATCTCTCCTTGACCAGTCCCTGGTGCATTCTGCCAGGTTTTCATTTTCTTTGGCAAACTTCTCCATGAACTGTTTGTTATAAGTCACCTGTGGCTCCAGCAAATGATACATGAGTCTCAAATCTTGTGGAGCAAATGAGCCAATGAGTTCTTGACCTTTAGTCTTAAACTATCTGTTTGTAATATCTGTGTTGTCCAGTACCCATTTAACCATATCCATGTATGGAAGTATTTTAGGCCTCGCTGCTATCCGGTGAAAAAATGAGTAGGCTAGCTCTGTAATAGACGCTTCAGATGACCCATGTGAGCCTGCAGTGGCTGTAACCTCCATTACTCTGGGGTTCTCTTCTTCAAGTAGATTATACATGCCCTCCCAGGTACTAATACCAGTGTCTTTGTTACAGACGGTGTCTGTATGCAAGGGCATCATTTCTTTATCTTCAGAAATTGGAGCTTTGTCTTTCTTTCCCATAATATCAGGAATATTGGTTTGTATAGTTCTCTATTCTTCGTTCCTGCAGTTTACGAATGAAGTGAGAATAATTATAGGAAAAAGGTGACGGGAAAGTTTTAAATGCCGAAAACATATAAAATATATCATCTTACGTGAAACGGCTCTTCGATCACAACAAAATCAAATTTCATTAATGATTGACAACCAATTCATTGATTAACATTAAAGTGCATAACCAAGTCTCGGCTTATGGAAAAAAATTTCGTACAATGAGCCTTAAGGACCTGCGATAAGGCGATCTCGATTTGAATTGCAATATCGCAGATCGCAGTATCGCAGTATCGCAGTATAGCAGATCGCAACATCGCAACATCGCAATACCGCAATATCGCAATACCGCAACATTACAATATCGCAATATCGCAATATCGCAACATCGCTGGAGCGGAACATGTAACAATCATCCGTTAACATTTTTTTTTTTTGCGACATGCGATTTACGATATGTGCCATCGCATATCGGTGATTTTGAGGTTTTTAGCATAAGTGATATTTGAGACATGCGATGCGATGAATATTTTTCATGCATAGTTTCGCATCGCGATATCGCAATTTTAGAATTCTGCTTGTAAAGAGATATCCATTACTTTTTTGCGATGCGATATTCCTTTAAGGAATGATTTTATTCTATCTTATCATAAAACTTAAGCTTTTTAGATTTTTCAAGAGGTATTTTCTTAAGTTTATGATATTAAGTTTTATTGAACAAAGAGCACAAGCACTAATTGATTTTGAGATTTTTTGACTAAGGGCCCCCACTTATTTAGTATTATCACTAATACTAAATAAGAAGGGGGGTTGTTGCTGGCCACAACACGTCCTTAGTTTTAACAGGAAATACCACCTAAATGACTCCCCTTTCTGTCGCATTTTCTTGTTGGTTACAGTTAACTGCCATTTTTAGATTTAGCTAGGCAACATCATGATAATGAATTCTCCATTGATATGAAAGCACACCATTCTATGAGTAAGGCCAGCTGATATTTTCTTCAGATGGCGATGAGTTTCCTGAGTTGTGAAATACCACGACCCCATTGCATCTAGATGGATCAAAATGACACCAAGTTGAGGTGTTTGGAGTAAAAAAATGGAAATTATTCATTGGAAAGCAAGGTGTGCTAACTCGTGCCATGAAATGGGGGTGCCATTTGGTATTGGACTTGCATGTGGGGTTCTTTTGTCAATGTAAATTGATAGTTGCGAGGCATCGTTCGTTTCAACAAAGTGATATTGCCCAAACCCTCCTTCAGATGGCGATGAGCTTTCTGAGTTGTGAAATAACACCACCCCATTACATCTAGATGGATCAAAATGACACCAATTTGAGGCGTTTGGAGTAAAAAAATGGCAATTATTCATTGGAAAGCAAGGTGTGCTAACTCATGCCATGAAATGGGGGTGCCATTTGGTCTTGGACTTGCATGTGGGGTTCTTTTGTCAATGGAAATTGATAGCACCGAGGCATCGTTCATTTCAACAAAGTGAGATTGCCCAAACTCTGTCGTGGTGTAGAGACTGCATGTGCCTTTGAAGTCAAGGAAAACAACGTTTCACACAAATTATTTAATGCACTTTCAACGGTTTTGGCGTTTTTCAGTTTCTATCAATACGCAGCCTTATCGAATGAGATCATTAACCAAATATATATATATATATATATATATATATATATATATATATATATATATATATATATATATATATATATATATATATATATATATATATATATATATATATATATATATATATATATATATATATATATATATATATAATTTAGAAATATAAATTTAGTTTCGAGAGAACTGATAGCTATGTTAACTATCTCGGTCAAAGTGTCCCCTTACATCATGATTGGATTTTCGAAATAAGTAATTTTTTTTTTTGGTACTTGGGAGAGTATTTTATTATTTAGAAAAAAAATTACGATATTATTCTAATTTATATAATTTTAAAATAGCCTTTAACATAGAATTGTATTATTATGCACCAAAAAAATCCAAATCATATAAAATAAATACCAATATGAATTATATCATCTTACTTAATTTTATCATGCCGTATGCCAATTTTATTTGTTCTTTAATTCTTTTACATTATGAAAAATGAAAATTTATTTTATTTGATATTAAAAATTAAAATTAATGTTAAAATTAGCACAAATATTTTATAAAAAAAATATCATTTTAATCCACTATGAAAAATATAAGAATAAATGAATTTTGACACTTCTTGTCCTTAACACTTTGCTTTCAGGAAGATGAAGAAAGATCTATGTATAGAAAACACCTATCTCACTCAGTTGGTTCATTTTTCTTTTTTCTCTGCAATAAGAGGCAGATATGAAGTGTGTGAAGGCTTCATTATGACACCTATTTCCACTCTTTTGACATGTCCACAAAATGATACTCCTCCCTACAGTCCTCGTGGTATTCTTCTAGTTGCACTTTTCCTCTGCGTTATTTGAATCCACGCATGTTGATTCATGGCTTTGCAAATGGCACCACGGAAAGCGCGAGTGCAGTCCAAATGTGTATTACAAACCTTAGCATTCAAACTTTACCATTCACATTTTTAATATCAATTTTAAACATTGTTATAACACTTTCATATGAATTGTTATATTATATATTATGTCGTATTAACTATGGTAATGGTGAGCCCGAAACATATTTCAATGGAGACTTAAACATCTCAATGGTCCGTTGGCTATATTAAGGTGGGTTCCATTGGCTATATTTCGTTGGTGTATTCTAATTTATTATGTCACTCTAAGTGACACATAGTGATAGTGATCATTTAGAGGCATTACTTTGTCCGTCAGTCAAAGTTTTCAATTTCTTGTGGTTTTACAATATTAGCATTGGGGTTTTTGTACAAATTTTTGGTGATGTTTTTGCACCGTTGCATGCCCAGCTAAATCGGATGAGGCTGTCATCATCTATGGTCCTTAATTATGATGTATACGAGATTTTTACTAGAGATCTATTTCAAGATCATGATAATTGGCATGAAAAATGACTATAAACAGAGAATTGAATTTTAGCAACACAAAATAATTTTTAGACTAGGATTCTATGTAAAATAGGAAATGTAGCATTTGCTATAGTTTATTTATATATTTTGATTGTGCTTGAGAAAAAAATAATAATAGATTATAGTTGTTGTTTAGGTTTCTTTTTTTATTAAAAAAATAATTGATAATGGATTAATATTTTTGAGAATAATTATAGGATGGTATAATATAGATTTGCGATATTAAAAGAAAAAATTAATTAATTAAAATGGTTATCTAAATACTTATGATTTTAGGGTGGAATAAATAGTTATAATTATTTGGTTAAGATACTTGATGGTGAAAAAGTTGTTTGTTTGAAATCTTTTGTCAGTAAAAATCTAGTCATATTAAGAATAGGATTTTGTGAATTCCATTCACTCTGATCCTTCCTATTTTACCCATGAGTTGTTGTATTACCTTGATGTTTTAACAAAATTAGGTGCCTCTTGCTGCATTGACTGGAATCTATCAATTTGGAATAATGGAATCTGGTGCCATCCAAATTTCAAGGACGTTACAACAACTCATAGAAGAAGAAGAGCCCGCTAATAACAAGCTAAATTTCAAAAAAAAAGCAATGGAGAAAACAAGCGGTGGATACTTTGCATGTAAACCTCGTAAGAAGTGGTCTAGATGCAACTTCAAATGGTGCAAATGTTTTTGTTGTATGCAGGACATTTTTTAATATGCAGAGAATAATAAGTGGTTGTAAAACATCAACATGAAGGCAAGCAAAGAAAAAAACAAGCAGTGAATACTTTAAATGTAGATGTCGTACCAGGTGGTATAGTTACGACTTCAGATGGTCCAAATGGTGTTGTTGTATAGACCATCTTTGTTAATTTACATAGAACAATGAATGGTTGTCAAGGATCATCACACAACACATTTATTTGTCATTCAAATGAATATTTTTTCTTATCACGAAAGGTGGTGCAATGAGAAAATTTTCAAAATATAATGTTAAAATTAGTACATATTATGTTGACCTATCTTGCCCAATGGTTGCCACATTGACTTGCAAGCACGTGCTTTGCTGCAATAAATTTGGGGCTTGTATAAGGGATGAATTATTTGTTATAACTAAGTTGATTCTCACATTTATGTTGAGTGCTAGATTCCATCAGTCACTTAAAGTTATTGTCATCTAATATCTGCAAAAAAAAACGATATTTCATGTTATTGACAGCAAAACAATTCCCTAAATCGAAACTTTTTATTTGAAGCATTTTGTTCCCTCGCAGATGCTATTATGCTACAGTCCATATGTGAATGTACATACATATTTGAGGAACTCCTGTTCTAAGCTACTTAGAGATGCATTGTGAATAAATTAAGCTCGACTAATTACAAGTGTGTTGTTCAGAACTAACAAGATTAATCTCACTAATCAAGACACATACAATCTGTATTTCATGCTTTCTATTGTATACAAAAGGCAATCATTTCTAGAATACATAGCTTCTATGTGACATTCATGTCTTCAGAGACAATAATCAATGTTGCATGTTGTTTGTTTTGCAGACATACTTTTAAAATACAGAGAGGTGCAAAATAGGAGCTAGTTACTTGCAGCTTTGCTTCTTTTATTTTACTATTTGAAATCAAACATAAAATATAAAAGTGAAATTAGTGTTTTTTGCTAGTAAACATTGTCATAGACATATATTCAATAAAGCAACAAATATTGTAGAACCTTTTGTCATCTTTGGGAAAAAAAATCTAACATACATAGTAGTTAGTAAACAAATTACCATACGAATCTGAAAAATAAATACATACAAAAAAATGGTTGAAGTCATAGACATTGAAAAGTACCATCCAGCAAAAAAAAATCGCATACATGCTAATATTGATATCGTTTTAATGAAGCATAGTCTCTTTAGACTACAAAAATTTGCATATACTGCTGGAGATTGTTTGTTCAATGCATTTGAAGTGCTTCTGTACTTTCGTTACTTGTCCATTGAACTGCGCAATGGAATAATAGACCATTTTCTCAATTGTCTACAATGCAATGAAACAGAGGCAAAAGTATCATACCAATATGAACTAGACCATGTCATCTTATATCAACTGCATGGAATTCATGATGTTGAAACATACCTTCATAAAATGCATTTTTCTGCTTCTAATAGCAATTTCCAATCTGAAAGAGGCCTATGGGGAGACACATTTTTCATACGATGGTTGTCAAAGTGGTTGAACATACCAATTGGATTCTGGTCACTAACAATGAAAACAAGGTATCTGTTCTTCAACCATGATCTAGATACAATTCCACTAAACATTTTGTTTCATGATACAAATCCTATTAGTGGACATTTTGAACCTTTATTACACAAAATATTGCCTAGATGCAACTTTGTCCCAAATTATTTCTTGTCGCCTCTTTGCAAATATCTTGAAAACCATTATGAATCCATTGTTCATGAAATGCAAATTCATGGATTGCACATAGCAAAAACAACTATGCTGAAATGTGGCAATAGCGTGTTCAGTGCAATTTGTCATTTAATAGCACCTAAATTTGATGAACAGTCTCTCAGACTCTACATTGTCCAATATTTTTGCAATGCACTTATGGGTAGGAACGAGGATGCATTAAATTGTATAGAAAAACACTTAAGAAATGAAACCATACAAAGTCAAACAATGGTGGCGGGTTGGCAACAATACCTAATTAATATGGCAATGACATATAAAAAAGGATGAGTTGAAGGGACATCATTTTGCTTTGAATGGACATTGATCATATTCAATGTAAACATACAAATATGGTCATTTACCAATAAAAATATTGTCAATTACTACCCATCAAAAAAAAATTCGAACCAAACATACAACATATTGTCATTGGAAACAAGTACATCACACATTAATTATGAACCAATACTATCAAATCAAAATACAGATCAATGCAATCTGAAACATAGAATAGTACAAATGCATGAAAACACAAAGAATAGAATAAACTTGTGCACATTGAAAGAAATGATACGTACAAATAACCCAAATCCAATTGGAGAAAATAGAAATAAAATAACAAAGAAAAATTGTTCATCATGAAAGAGTACTCCCATAGAAATTTACAAACAACAAATTGAAGACACACCAAAAACGAAATGTCCAATATGTAAAAAATTGCAATTTCGAAAGAACATCTCAAGCATTGGACTTGAGTTAGAAAAAATGTACATAAACTTGTCTGGAAAACAGAAGACATTGTGTTCAAATATCATTTGTAGATATTGCAAGACAACACTTGCCAATGCAAAATTGCCTCACTTTGCAACACTTGAACAAATAACACGTAATAAGCCATTGCGAACTGTAACAACACTTTCAGATCTTGATGAAAGACTTGTCGCATTAAGAATTCCTTTTGCACAAATATTGCAATGTGACAACAAGTGATCACAAATGGGCTTAACTGGTTCAATAATCAATGTACCTATCCAAATGGACATTGTCCAAAAAGCATTCCCACAATTCATAAACAATACCATGACAATTGCTATTGCATTAAAACGACGACTAGAATACAAGAATGCATATCAAATAGGAAAAGTGTGTGTGCATACTGTCATGAAAGCACTTAAAGAACTATGTTCTCGAAATTTATATAAAACTGAAAACATTTCCATTAATAGCAATTGGAATCATATGCTTGAATTGACCAATAAAGATAATACATCCGAGGATGAGAACATTGATAGCAAAATTCAAACAAATAGCATTTCGAAAAGTGAAAAACCAACTGAGACCTTAGTACATAGATTGATAGCTTCACAATGAATACATGATTTACAAGACAAGATCATTGAAATAGCACCAGCCGAGGGACAACAACCACTTGGAATATTCAAAGACAAACATGCAAAAGAAATGAGTTTCCCAACACTATTCTTCGGAGATCCATGTGACAATGATATAGTAAAAATATTTCGTTACGAAGAAATGGTGAAGTGGGAACTAATGCATTGCAGTGGTCACTTTTCCTATCACATCACAAATATGTTCTTCAAGACAATGTGAATAATAATTGAAAAGGTCATGTCATGCATTTCAGTACGAATAAGGAAAGGAAAAATACAAGGAAGAAAGTTGTTAGCAAAATATTTTAAGTACAAACCCAACTTAGAAAAGTTACTAAAAATTCATATTGGATACATAGATTTCAAACACATAAGAATTTCTCCTAATTACCATCAACAAATGCAAAAACATATATTTGCAATTATACGACAGTTAGGTCCTCCAACTTTCTTTGTTACATTTACAAGTGCAGAGCATCGTTGGAGTCCACTAGTAGAAACTCTTACTCAATTGCATAGCAATAGAAATAAAAAGAAACACATTGAAACAATTGAGGAATACAACTGTTGAGGCATAAAAGGTGTCTTTTTAACACCTATTTTTCTGACATTAATTATCAATCCGGGAGCGAATTTTTATTTCAAGAGTGTACTCAGTCTAAGGAAGCAATTTATCCAAGAGTAATGCCTTGTGATATGTAGTACAGTGTTCCAAATGCAAAAGTAAACGAATGCTTGAAAAATAGATCTAACTACAACAGCATAAACTCAAATTCTCTGAAATCTTAATTAAACCAATCTATAAAACATCGATCAGGGATACAGTAGCAATAACTCCTTCCCTTAGAAATCGATGCAAGATAACCAATCTGGGAACTTGGAAGCAATAACCAGTGTCCTCTACAGTTGGTGATCTTAAAGCAATCGAAATGAAATCAAACTCAATCTTCATGCTGATGAAAATAACTAAAAGGAACAAAATCTGGAAAGGAACAACAATATGAACATCAATTCTAATTCTAACGCAATTAGGCAACTAATCTCAATACTCCAATCCTGTTGACAGCCAAGACTATGAAATAGTTCATTGGAATGAATCATAAATCAATGGAACAACAATGCTTTATAAAAGATAGCAAGATGAATGAGATAGTAAATACGATCCTTGCTAAGATAGAATAGTAGTGAAATTCATTAACGTATACATAAAATCCGAATTCAATCCAACAACAATCAAATAACTCTGTAATCGTAATAAATCTAAATGCAATTATCACACAACAGAAATAAAAGAATATAAATACAAACAGCGGTTCGCTCCACCAAGGCTGGGCCCTCAACCGCGTGAAAGCGTCGCTGGGCTACTGCAGAGCTTGAGAAATGGAACGAGAACGCCTCTTTGTATTACTCAAACATGAATAGCTTTTACATCAATTTATCTTTGATCACAAGAGTCAAGGAATTATAGTGTTACAAAGGGAATTCAATAATCATCTATTGTTCTATTGTCTCCCAATACATAATACATGCTCTCCTTTTATAATCAGAAGGAAGATAAATTAATAGAAAATATGATCTCCCATAATAATATTGGATTGTTCCCAACAACTTGATCATCCAGAAAATATATTTCCAACAATCTTTCAACAAGAGCAAGGCGAATTTGGCTTTGCAGCTCAGATTTGGAGGACGGCCGCAACAACAAATCTAAGAAAATCGTTCTCAAAGAACCCTGCGTCTTTCTCAATACATGCCAAATTTGGGAAAACCGTTCTGGACAAAACCCATGTTCTGTATTTTCCAGATTCTTCTTCATTTTCCCAGAATCTTAACCGCAAAATTGTCACTTCTTATTCTAGCGAATTTCTGAGTTGGAATATTTGATGATGATTTGGAGATCAAATCTTCAATCTGGAAAATATCTTGGAAGCTAAAATGGTGAGTGATATTACAAAATATATTAATAAATCAT
The DNA here is from genome assembly GCA_034641835.2 of Pinus albicaulis. NCBI lineage: Eukaryota > Viridiplantae > Streptophyta > Pinopsida > Pinales > Pinaceae > Pinus > Pinus albicaulis. Next base: position 531,355,879 of record CM076577.1, read on the forward strand.
CATTGATAAAATCATGCATAATAATCATCAATTTATTAAAAATAAAGGAGAATAAATAATATTCATCCATAAGAGCATAAATCATTATAAAATGGATTTATATGATAAATTATAATAAATGACATGATAAATAAGAGTAAAAATGGATGAAATAAGTGTTAAAAAGTGGTCGTATTCACGGCCCAACATACCCCCAAACTGAATATATTGCATGTCCTCATGCAACCCAAAGACAAAACCCATGTGTTAACCAAGAAAAGAAAATTGTTTATCCCAACTCATGAAATGGATGGAACAAATGAATTTTTCCTCAAATAATGAAAATTCAATTTTAGAAATCTTGATAAAGGCATAACAATTTTTACAGTTGACATTCAACTATATGTATATGAAGTTGCAGAAAAATGTGACATAAGTAACAACAAACTTCATTAACCATTTTCTCAAAAATCAAATCGTTTTGATGCACAGATCATGAGATATAAAAAAAATGGTTGTAGGTGATAGTGCTAATTTTTGAAGTTTTATGAACTAATTTAGTGTGAAATTATCTGGATTTGTGTATTTTAATGATACCTCTTTGTTAGCCAGAAAGCACAAGAATTCAGTTCATAGTTTTAAAGATATATGCAAATCAATTTCTGCACTGTACAAAAATCAAATTGTATGCCTTAAACGAGAAAGAGAGTAAAAAACATCTATCATGTGTAGCAATTGTTTGTGCTCAACCTAGTCTCCTAAATTGAGTTCATTTAATTGTCAACCAGGGTTGGTAAACTGCTGAAGTGAGGTGCACTGTATGTGCCTAGGTGTTTGTTTCTTACTGCGTTGTGTTTAGTGTTTTATGATGTTTTTTGTCTTTTTATGGTTTTATGCTCACAAGGGAAAGAACTAAATGCTGGTGGAAATAAGCTACTAGTTAAAACAGAGTGAAGTCTAATTTGTTGATGACAAATGAAAAATGCAAATACTGAGACAGAACCAAACCTAAACTATGACTTAGCAAAATACAAAGCTTGATAATGACTTCAAGAAAATAAATCACAACATGAACTTAACTTGTCCAATTCTTTCATTAAATATATTTTGGAAGAGTTTGAGAAATGGGTAGCTAAGTGTAAAAAATCTCCTAATTAAACAATTAAACAATCAACTCATAATGATACAACATCTCATCCATGATTAAAGGTTGGTTGAAACATATTTGGAAAAGAACATTTGTAACATCATAAGATTTCTACTCTAAAACTAACTCCTAATTCTATTCTGCAACTTAGTTTAACACCACTAAACCTCACTCAAAAGTTATAGATTTCATTTTAGAATAGTCTTTGAGGAAAGGCTTGTTTGTGAAATGGTAAAAAGGTTGCAAAAGTGCTCCAGGCCTTATACTGATACTATCTTCTGTCCAAATGATTATGAGTTAATATAGGTTTAGAACAAAAGAAGTTTTGTAAATAATGAAGACCGTGGTATTGAAGTTTAACAACTAATGCAATTTAAAATGCAATGGATGGCAACTAATCTTGAAATGTAAATACAGTGAGCTAAGCTGGGACTGAACTAGGGTGCTACTAGTCTACAGTAATCAGTGCTAGATTAAAAATCCATTATCAAACTTGAAACGAAATAACAGAGCATGAATTAAATGCAATTTTCTTCCGGAGTGCCCCAACTAAATTATCATGCAATTAATCTATGGGATTCTACAGCCTATTTTGTCCATCATGAATGGTATTTTGGAAAATCTTGTTAGAACAATCCTGGCTATACAAGTCAATGCATTTGAATGAAAACATGAAAACTGAAAGCAAATACAATTAAAAACTAAGACATCACATCTATTTCCTACTCGTTATTATGATGTTTTGGAAGAGATTTTTAAGAGTAAGATCAGCTATGATACTTAGTGAAAACAAGCAACTAAATCCTACAGTATCGCAGTTATGCCTTAGTCATCATAATGATATCTTGGAAGAGTTTACTAGAGTAATTTTTAACAGTGATAATGAACTAAAGGAATTGAAAATAAAATATATAACACTACAGCCATTTCTCATTCATTATAATGATATTTTGGAAGAGTTTCTTAGAACAAGTATAGCTACAATGATAAATGAAATTAACTATGAATGTGAACTTCAAAAACTTGAAAACAAACTAAGATACTTATCTAAATTGCAAAATTAAAGCCGCTCAGGAGGCAGGGGCCCTCTACCACTAGAGTAGCACAAAATCTAACTCAAGATCAACTCAACGCGTTCAAAGAAATGTTATCTTCTTCATTAAAGGAAAATAACTTAAAATAGATTATTCTCGGTCTTCAGAAATATAGCAGTCAATCCACGAAATCTCATCAAAATCTAGAGCCTGTCTCTCAGTTTCCCGAGTACATTTATAACAAATCTTCATAACAGAACTTGAGATAATATGGGAATCATTGTCTTTTCATATCAAAATCGTACTAGAACTCTAAAGATGGCAGCGTAAAGTGACAAAGGACATCTGGACTGTCCTTGTCGTATTAGGAGTCTGCCTCCTTGTGTGAGTTCCCACGTACAAAACCACGTCCAGAATTCCGTTCATTCTTCATGGTGAGAAACAAACGTTGAGGACATGATGTGGAATATACCCATGTGTGGATTTTCCTGAGAGGACACCTGGAACATGCTTGAACGTGAAGATAGCTGCAGAATTGGCAACTATCTACGGAATGTCTGCATTCTGTAGCTAGTTTCAGTTCAAAATGCATTACAATGACAAAATCACAAAACTTAGCAAGTTAGCCATGATATTCATTCTTAAAGTAATTTTAACTAATTTCATTGATCATTTGAGCCTGGGATAAAAATGGACAAAAGAAAATGGAGTGAAGTATGATGGAAGAAAGAACAATCTTGGGGCTCAACAGCGATTTCCCCCCAAACTGAAGAATTAGCATGTCCTCATGAAATGCTAGAAAACAAAGAGAGGTGGTTGCTACAATCTGTTGAAATCGATGCTTGGTGTAAAACAACATGGAATAAGGGAGGTGTTGAGGATAAATAAGAATATCCATGGATGATAAAGAATATTACTGACATGGTCACCAGAAAGAAATTAAAGAGATCAACGCTCCCCCAAACTGAAAGATGAGACGTGTCTAAGAAAAATGGGAAGTGGTAAAGATGTGGAATGAATGATGATAAATAATGCTCAATAATAAATCAGAAAAATTATGCTATTTTACCTCAAGTGTTACTTCCGAAAAAAAAATGTGGAATGACATATAGGGATTGGCCTTTGTTGAAGCTGATGTAGGCTGAGCGAATACTAAAAGTCATGCAAAAGGTGGAAGCCATGCAAGGACATCATGTCTAAAGAATTGTGCGCGTTCACGAACCTTTGCTATGAATTGCAATAGTGTGGTTGTGATGCGAATAGAATTTTCTCCCATATTTTTTGTTCTCCTGTAAACAAATCATAATTCTGTATGCATTTTTCTTGAAACCATAGTTTCTGTTTTGAATGGAAACAAATAAGATGCATGCAAAAAGTTCAAGAAGAAAAAATTCTGTAGAAATGCAGTATCAATATTGTGGAAAATCAGCGAAATAGAAGAACAACGTACTATACAACAATTGTACAACATCGAAAGGCATACATACTTATGATACAATCAATGAAATTATGGCATTTACTGAAATCCATGCATGTGATAAATCGTAAACAGATATAGAAGCATTTTGTAATGATTCAAGGATAAGGAGAAGGGACAGCTTAAGATAAACATAAGTACAAATGCGTTTATTACCCACTTAAACTAATGTGATCGATTTATGATGAATTTCATGTATAATAGGTTCAAAATCAAAGGTTAAAGAATCGTACTTTCATCTGATATTTAAATAGAGATATAGGAAAAAGGGTTTAATATTACTATTGATGTGTATAAATGTGACTCCAATACCATCAGCAGAGCTCTGTTGCCCACAAGTGTCCATAACCTTGACAGAGTTTCTCTCTCACCCCTGGAACCATTGTCCTTTATTTATGCTGAGGAAGTGCTTGTTAATTTTCATAATAGAGGCCATTGTGCTGGCTTGGTGACCAGATAAATCACAATGCCATTCACTAGGAAGAAGTGGAAAGTGGGCAAGTCGGCTCGTGATGAAACCTCATGTTCCAAGGACTTCTTAATTTTTTCAATTGTCCATTGGACCATATCCCTGGTTTGGTGGCCATGATGGGAATGCCACTTCACTTGCTTCCTTATGAACATGGTAGGTTGGCTCTTGATGAGACCCCCTATCCTCCATCTGCCAAAGTATAAAATTATTAATGAAATATGTAAATATTTTTCTTTTGATATAGCACTTTCCTATTTATTCATAAAGGATGGCTCAGCACTCCTTAAGAGTAGGGATGGCGGAAGAAGTCTGAACAGCTCAATAGAAAAGAATATGCCCTTGTTCCTACTCCATAAGTAAAAATCAAATAAAGTTATAAAATATGGGAAAGAACCAACATGATAAATATAATCGATCATATGAATTTAGTGGTAGTAAGACAACAAAATCATGTTATTGATTATGTCCATTTTTCCTTTTTCTTATCATTACTAAAAAACTTTTTTTTTTAAATGACGATTTCTTTTGATTTTCTGATTACAGTAAGCTTTAATTTGTATGATTGTGTATCCTTCCATAAATTTTATGTTTGTCTTTCAAAAAGTTATGAAAAATTCAAAAAAAAATCCTCAAAAAGTGTTGTTCCTTTGGAAAGGAACAGTAAAAACAATCTGCGAAAATGTTGTTGTTCCTTTCGAAAGGATGTTCCTTTGGAAATGAACAGCAAAAACGCTCACAACAATACTGTTGTTCCTTTCGAAAGGAACAGCATTGTTCCTTTGGAAAGGAACAACAAAAACATCCACAGCAAAACTGTTGTTCCTTTCGAAAGAAGGAACAACAAAAATTCACAAAGAAATAAAATTTTATACAAAAAAACAAGCAAAGTAAAAGAAAACAAACTTTATGTGTAGGTTCCAAGAAATTATTTATTTATTTATTTTTTTTTTTTTTTTTTTTTTTTACAGAATTGGTGTTACCGAAGAATTTCTTTCTGCGATTGAAACTGGCATGGTGGGGTACTTATTGTTCAACTACCACTAGAGCACAAATTTCAATTTGAAGGGATCAACACCTTAAAAAAAAAAAAAAAAAAAAACAGAAAATAAATAACACTTTATTAAGTTACAACAGCTATGATGTTATTTCCTAAAGGAATATCAATCTATTAATGGGAAAAAAAAATGATTTCTTTAAAAAATGTTTTGGCAGCAGTAACATGAATCTTGAAATGGGAACCAATTCTTCATTTCTTCTTGTTATAAATCTGTTAGGTAATGAACTGGATGAAATGCCCTTGTTTTACTAAAATTTCTTTCAAGAATCACTCGTCCATAAATTGACTTTCTTTGTTCTCGTTGTTAGCCCCTTATGATGTCCTTGACAAAGCAAGAAAGGGGCTAATTTGTTGTATAAGCCTGCAAGGAATGCATTTCCATTGTAAACACATCATCCTTGTAGCCTTTTCATGTCCCCTACCTTTAATTGTTGCCCTCTGCTGTTACGGAGTCTATGAGCCTCAATGATTGCTAAATATCCTGCTCCAAAAAGTCCTGCATTACCCCTTATACCCCTGCAAAGTGTCCCTTTTTCCCTTTTTCCCTCTTTCTGTCAATGTTCCCATGCTCCCCTCTATTCCCCTATTAACCCTCTAAACCCCCCAAGATCCCCTTTAAATCCAATTTTTTCCCTTTGTTTAAACCTTTTTACCCTTCTCCTCCTTATCATTACCCTTTATAGGCTTCAAAATGCATTAAAAGGGTTAAAAACCCACTTTGAAATGTTATATCAAGCCTAGCCCCTGTTCTGTTGGCCCCCGCACCTGTCCTTCCACGTGATCATAGCGCTGGAACCACCCGCCAGAGCAAAAAGCATTTATCTCCAATCCATGTCGGGCGCGACACCAGCCGTTGATCTTGGCAGATCGTACGGCTATCATTAAATCTTCGGCACCCGTGTTTCTCCATTCAAATCTTTGATCGCGCCATCGCCATCCATTTAAATGTTGATCTGACGGTCTGCAATTCACCCACGTCGGTGGTCTCCATGCACTGTTCATAAACCCGGTGGTTTCTATCGCACCGCCTTTGGGCAGAGGGCGGTATTCTCCGATCAGCCACGATTCCACTCAGCATTCGACGTGTGGCTCATGTACGGTTTCAAAACCGCTTACCCATCATGCATTAACGTTTGGCATGGGTTGCGCAGCGATATGCTCGTGCACCGTCCGATCTGGGGCAGTTGATCCAACGGTCGTCATTCCAGGAAGCAGCGCTAGGTTTAACCCACAGTCACCGTACCCCTGGCCCACTATTCATCGTCCTCCGCTGTGTTTCCCACCGTCGATCTCCTTTGAGATCTGATGGTCCAGATTTGTCTTCTCCCCACTGTTGACTATTCCGCTGTCAACCGGTTCTGCCATGTCACCTCCACGTGCCTCACCGTACATTTTCCCCTCCCGTCTTATATTATCATTCAAAGGGTCGAAATTCAAAGGTTTTCATTCATTTTTCCTCCTGCGTTACCTTCCGACTGTAATCTTTACCGTTTTCACCACACTACAAGTCTTCCACGACGGTTTCGCCATCTAACTAGTCTGCATTGTCAGTCTAGCCACCCCCGTTGCGTCCACCACCTCCATTGTTTTCTTAACAAGTTGCGTGTTTGTGTAGGGTTTCTAGAAAGGCGGAAAACCGCCATGACTCATAGGAATCATTGTAAGCAGCGCATTGAGCAGAAATAATTTAATCTGGAAGCTAGTACTACAAGGAAATGTCAAGAAAGGTGGCGGCAGTATAAATTCCATCAAAGGACAGAGTTTGAAACTTCGCGAGCCCCATTCGACGCCATTATAGCCCAGATCTTGCAAATCGATACATTTATGGAGCAGTGGAGAGAGAACCTTCTAATGATCAAGGATTTCAGTATTCAGTATTGAAGGATTGAACCTTAATACATTCAGATTAGTGAACCTAAGGATCATGCAGAGGGTAAAACACGCAGAGATTCATGAAATCAGGGTTCAAATCAGCAGAATGTTTCTTCAAGAACAAGGACACAGTACACATTATTGTTTCAGTTTATATTGTGTTCAAGCAAGGTTCCCCCCCCCCCCCTTTACAGCAATACTATGCCATCAGAAGCATTTATTTCACAAGAATGGCAGTCCATTCAGTCGTTTTGTTTATACACCAAAGTACTGCATAGTACTGCAGTCAGAGTACATTCAGGGCCATATCAGAGTAATGGGAAGCCTGAAGGAGATCATTCGTGCACCCAAAATTTCCAGAGGTTAATGCTCTGAGTTTATAACAGAATGGGCTTCGGCCCCCTTCCTCTTCTGAGTGTTAATGCTGCATTTAGTTTTCTACATACCTCCTCTGCTTCTTTTCAGCTATAAAACTCATGAGAAAAACATTGTAAAGGTTTTTGATCAGTTATCAGAGAACTGAAAGTAGTTTCTTTTAAGACACAGTCTCTGTGTAAAGATTGTAAGATAGGTTGAAGGAGATGTTTTCAGACTGAGTATTCAGCTATTGGAAATATTGTACTTGATTGGTATTGTTATTTAATATGACAAGCACATTTCTTTGGATCCTGATCTGAAGCAGCGGTGATGTTTTCCTACCTCTGTGTTTATATTCATTTCATTTCGTTTCTACTAGCTTGCATCAGAATATTGGCATAGGATTTACCCTCGTTAGGTACCCTATGTTTCTGCTCTCCTTGCCATTTATGTTTCTCTTCTGAATGTATTATCTGAGACATGATTTCAGTTGGTTTAACCAGTGTAGTGGATGTTATTTCCTGCTCTCTGATGTATGAATTAAATGAATTCAGTTATTAGATGCTTCTTGTTATAGATTTAGTTAGAAGATTTTGGAACACTGGGGATTAGAGTTAGCCCTGTCCACTAGGATCCTTGTACGACCTACTGATTTGTAATGTTGTGCTATAAAATCTGTGTCATCTCCCCCTCCCTACTTTCCATATCACATAATCATCTTGAAAGATCCTAAGTTTCAGATGACAAGCCCAATTGAAAGCCTGCCTATTGATTAGCAAGCAAATCCTTTCCTGACTCCATTGCCCAATGGTTTTGAATATTTCCTAGAATATTTCACCTCTGCCTTATCCCTCTTTTCTCATCCTGCCTTATATTGAACCCTTCATTCCTGATAACCAACAACCAAAACAAACAGTCAACAAACAAACCAAGAACCTTATAACTAGCCTAAAATCATAACATTTGAGCCTCATAGACATAAGCCTTTGCTCATACAGAGAGATCCCTCTCTGGACCCAGGAGGGATAGAACCCGAGTTCTGAAAGTGGTTATGATGTTGTCTCATCTTTTGGTCTTGCCAATCGGCCCAAAACATGGGAACCCCAACATAATGGCGACTTCGTTGGGGAACTCTTGAGTGCTTTTCACCTTAAACATCTTTAGGCATTCAAAAGACCTACAATCTCTGGTTAGGTTGGCAGTTAAACACTCCTATTCTCACATCAACCTCTACACCATTTGTTGTGTTCTCCCATACTCTTGGACAGAGTCTGGAAAGGGCCAGGTAGCCTTCGGATCTCACACTCTTTCAGAGGTGACATATCTGGTAAATGCCCTACCGGTCAATCTCTGGTTAGAGTTTGCTGTGTTTTGAAGATATCCTTGAAAAGGGACATCTCAAGGGCACTGTGGTGGACAGTGTACCCTCCAAAAAACATCCTAAACCTTCCACCTGGCGACTCCATAGTTCCCTAAACATTTCAAAGACTCCACTGGTGATCGATAGGCCTGCTGATTATCTTGGTTCACATTAGACTCCACTGGTGATCGATAGGCCCCCATAACAACATCAACCAAAGTAGAAGTAACAAGTAGGGTTAAGCTGCTTGGTCGGAAAAAACATTCTGGCTTCTAGAACCATTCATACAAGAGCTTAACTTGACCCAGACCCACCTGAAATAGTTTAAAATCCTGAGAGCATCCTCAAGGGAGCTCATACACCTAAAAGATCAACTATTTCCAAACACATCCATAGAGCTAATTCTGCACCAGAAGATCTTATAGCTCTATCACACTTTCACCTTGAACTAGACCTACCTAACAGCTTATCTAGAACTAGGTCATTCAGTAGCTTAGATCAGCTAGACCCTGAACTTCCTGATTCACCACGGCAAAGTGGTAGACACCTTGGGAATAGACAGAACCTTCCATCTGCTCCTCCCGATTTACATTTCATACAAAACTTGGGGCTCAGTCACCCTAGGTCTGCTCATCAGTCCTCTGCTGGTCATAATATCCCTGTCATCCATATACCAGCTGCCCAAGTTAACCTTTACCTCATCAAAATATCATTATGGCAGCATGGTATGCACCTCTAGTTTTACCCCAGCCTCTAGTACCCTTACCGAATGATTATCAGTCTAAGATTCCACACTTCACTGCAAAGGAGTCCATCACAGCCCAACAACATGTAGATAAGATGGAGGATTCTTTTGACTACATGGAAATTGATGATGATACAGTCAAAATGAGAATCTTTGCCCAAAGCTTAGGGGGTAATGTGAAGAAATGGTTTAAGGGCCTACCTCCAGGTAGCATAAATGATCTTCTGGGCTTATATCAGACTTTCATAAACAAATGGGAAACTAGGGCAAATCCTCGGCAAATCCTAGCAGAATATATGGCCCTTAAGAGAGACATAGGAGAGAGTGTCCACAATTACACAACAATATTTAACAGCATTTATAATTCCCTCCCTCCACATATGAAAAATCCACAAGGCATGGCCCTAGCAAAATACCCTGAGGGTTTTGATGCTGACATGGCCTATGAGCTTAGAGATAAGGAATACAACACATTAGAGAACATGCAGAAAGGATCAGTGAACATAGAGGCAAATCTGATTGAGAAAGGAGCAAGACTGAAATCTGAGAGAAGGGTAACATATAGAGATGACAACGTAGCTTCCACATCTGACCAAAATTATGATAAGTTGTCTAAAAACGTGGAAAGGTTACAACAAATGATGGAAAATATGGTTTTCACCGTTATAAATCAGAACAAGAACCAGAACCAGAACTTTAGAAGAAACAATAACGCTCCCAACAGACAAAGAGAATCAGATCAACAAGTTATTCCCCCATTCCAAGAGAATTTTCTTGATGAAGATGATGGAATCATAGAAGAGTCTGAGGGAAACACAATTAATATGTTTGAAACAGAAGATTCAATCCATAACTATTATTCAAAATAAGACCAGCCTCCACCCTCTGGTTGGGAGGAGGAATGGTTGGAATTTGAAGATTACAGATTAGGATTTGAAAATGCCATGATGCAGGTCAGAGAATAGTATGAACTTAGAATCAAAAAGAGTCAAGAAACTGCCAAACCTAAAGCTTCTGAGAATACCATCAAAAAGAGGCCTGAGAAAACTTCTAAAGCAACTGTTAAAACCAACAAATTAGCAGCTAAGAGTTCTGGAAAGAATAAAGAAAAAGACAACCAAAACACTAATGCACAAGGTAAAGTGGCTAGTAGCACTAGCATTGTAGTTAGTGCTCCTGATAAAACTGTCACAAACGTTGTACATAATGAGAATTAGCACACTGATTTAGCCACCAAGGTAGTGGCTATTAGTCATCAGTATTTTTCACTTGTTAGTGATGACTAGATCCATAGCTGAGTTTTCTAGAAGCTGATCTCCATATGTCAATTTGTCATCTAGAAAACCCTCATGAAACTTTTTTTCGCCCTCCTACTTTTCAGTCCGCCCATGTCAAAGTTAAACCTCATTATCACTATCCTATATAGCTTTAGCCCTACTGGTCTTCCCATCAGCTCTAAAAGGACAATCCAAGTCTTTTTCAAAAAGCCTCCCCTAAGTTAGGAAGTGGCGCTTTAAGGCATTTTACAATTGGAAACCATCAAAAGGCCAAAAAACCTCCATCTGCTACAGACCAATCATGACAGACCTCCCGCTCTGCAAATGAAATTGATCACAGCTCTAAGTCACGCCACTTACACACCCCTAAGTCTCAGCAATGCACAGACCACAATCTCAAGATGATGTTAGGTGTTTTACAACGTTTTATGGATTTTACAAAGGCAGGAAATAGGTCATCATCTCAGGAGAAAATTCTTGAATCCACATTCAGAAGAACAACTGCTTCTTAATGTAAACATGAGCCTGAGATACATCTGCAGGGTAAGGAGTTACTCATCAAACTCTTACAGCTTCATTCAGCCTGATAGCACAGTAAAAGAAAGACAACACTGTCAAACAAACTTGTTATTTGTCATGGCCAAAAACCTCCTTCATCTATAAGCAGAGGGTTAAGGCGCCTCCTTCATCTACAAGTAGAGGGCGTTGTCCAATATTGACTTGAAGAAATTACAAAACTGACTATAAGCACAGGTTTGTTTTTACTAGACAGGGAAACAGTGATTCAAGGTTTCTGAAGGAAAGTGATGATCAAAACAGGGCTAAGATCTGAAATGTGCAAGACAAAAGAAAGCAAGGTTTTTGGTCTTATGTCCTAAGAAAGAAGATAAATTGAAGTTACTAGCATCATCATCATGGCGCAACAGAAAAAGACTTCATTGATCAAAGCTATCATAACAAAATATCTCTGCAGGGGTGTTAATATGAATGGCTCAAATCAGTCTTGAGCAGGAAAATACTTCAGTAAAAAGGACCTCTGTGTGCTTTTATGTTTCTGTTGGGCTATGGGATAAAGTCTATGGTTCCAGATAAACATAGAGACAAGGTAGGCAAGTAGTACGCAGCCCCAGATATAAGACACCTTGATATTAGTCAAAGCGCCAGTGTAAGTCCAGTTGTTGCAAGCTACACACCACCACAAAGACAAATGTAGCCTTCAGATGCAACAGGTTCGGTGATTTCAGAGCTCCATTAGAAGAAAATGGCTAATAAGAACTTTGGTGTTTATGAGTAACTCTAGCTGCTTTTTACACCTCATATGTTTTTCTCCTCAACACAAGGATATTAAAAGGTCAAGATCTGAGTTTTGAAACCTTGGAAAAGCATGTAAAGATAATGAGGCATGTCATTAGTGAAAGTAACTCCAATCATAGACAGGTGTCTTTTAAAACTGTTTATCACAGCTGGCAAAGGCAATCTGGGTTTTTATTGTCAAGAGACATCATCAATGAGAAGATTGTTTAAATGTCCAATAGGGGGTCATTTGACATACTGTCAGTTTTCAGAAGGTTTGAAACAAACATAGGTTTTTCATTATTCAAATGGACAAAGACATCATGGTAATATTTTCTGAGCAGAGAAAGTGTATTGGAAAGCAGCGCCCTTCTAAATCGATAGACCATGACAAAATCTGAATAAATGCAGCAATTTTGGACACCTACAGCTGGAAAGGGTTGATGAAGCGCTTGGAGACAGAAGTTGTCAAAACAAGTTAAAGGATAAGCCTCATCATTTCAAAGGACAAAGCAGTGTCAAGTACTTTTCCTCATACCTTAAATGGATTTTCTGTGTTAAAATGTCACCAAAAGTGTTAAAAAGTGGTAGAAGATGGTCTATAGGTTTTTGAGGTATTATCCAAAGTTGGAGCTTCTGTGCTGAGTTATCACCAGAGGGACATATTAGCAGGAATCACCTATTCAAACCCATATGCATAACTGAACAGAGTTTTAACCTTTTCAAAATAGGTTTTTTTTTATTAAAAGGTGGTACATGTTGACATGGTTTAAAGAGCGTGAAAGACCTGCTGCCAACGTCATTTCAAAAGGATAGACTCCTCTCAAAAGCAATCAATATCATTCGGGTTTCAAACAAAACAACAAATCCAAGTATTGTTTCAAAAGACATAACCTTCAAAACACTTACAAGACTAAACCAAGGAGTTTTATTTCATTTGGCTTTTCAAAGGATCAAAAGACCGTTGCAAAATTGTCGAGCAGATCCCCAAGCACGAGCAAAGAATCCCTCTGAAGTTCACGAGGCCAGAAAGGAAGATTTCAAACCAGGTTCCGAAGTTTTGAAGTTGTCTTAACCGCGCGGAGCACCTGTACATGCGCGCGGCGGGCTCAGAAGCATATTTTACATAGGTTAGAACGGTGGCGCGGCGCGCCTGTGGGTGCCAGTCCTGTCGGCCCGATAGTGACCCGACAGCACAAATTTGCGCTGCGCTCTTCCATATAAACATGTCGCGCGTCTTCTGATGGTTTTAAATGCCTCCAAAAGTGCTCCAAATCCACTCAAACGATCAACCAAGCCTTGCCATTCAAATCTCAAGGTACTCCACATGCATATTTGACATTTTAAAAATCTATAGGGTGGAATAATCACTGTGTTTTTCAAGGCCAAATAAGGGTAAAGGTTGAACATTCCGGTGTGAGTCAAAGAGATAGGTTTTATGTTTAAAAACTCACCATATCTCCCTTAACTGAAAGCTTTGTTACAAATCTTGAAAAGTCACCACTGCTGAGTTTATATATCTTTATATGCCTGTTGAGCTGCATATTAGGGTTAAGGTTTTGGTCAAAGGGGAGCTTTTCGACATTGAAATTCCATAAGTCTTTGTTACCACAGTATACAAAAATTTTTAAACCCTGCCATCATATTTGTAAACTCTGTTTCTGCTGTGAAAGTATCCATTGATCAAAGCTGTGCTAGAGTGGTGGGCATACTAATAAAAGTGCCTACAAGGAAAAGAGATGTGTTGAACTAAGAGCTGTGTGTTTTCACCTTTACATATCAAAGAACAAAGGTGTTTTATTCTTCAAGTTACTTAAAGGCAAAGGTTAATCTTTTCATCACTCATTGTGAGAAAGAAAGTTTACTGCACACTTTTAATTGTCCTTTTGTTCTTCAAAGCTCACCGTTCAAGTTGATTGAGGTTATAGAGGCATTCTTCTAAGGAGGACTGGTATTCTATATTGAAAGGGGAGTCTTGGCTTTTGAAAGGAATAAGCTCCTACAGTCTCTGTTGAAACTTTTGGAGAATTTTTAACTCTGTCACCTTTGTTCCATAACTGTGAAATTGACTATATGACTACACTCAAGATTGACTGTATATGGTGTGAACTGTGTTGATTAATCAACACACTAGACAGGGACAGGATGGTGGAGTTAGGAAGTTTACTTTGGTCAAAGATAAAAATGGGTTGTTGACCTCCAAACTTCACAAGAGCAAGGTGATTTTTACATTATACCCAGCAATTTAACCTAACACTATGTCTCCATTTCACTGCATTGTCTCTTGTTAAGAGGTCTGTTGGCTGAGATACATATTAAAGGTGAAAAGGCCACTTTTTAAGGGAGCAGGGGTTTTTTGTATTGTGAGGAAACTTTTTGAAGTCATTGAAAGACATTGTTTCCCTACCTAAACAGTGAATAGACAGGGTTTGGTTCCAAGAAGGCAGTTTGAAGGCAGGAAGACTATTTGGTGTTTCAAGAGTTTATTTAGCCCAAAATGCCACCCAGGCAAGATAGCAAAAGTGGTTTACATAAGAGATATGAGCCAATCTCTACAGAGGAGGTCAATGCACATCCATCCATCCTCTTCAATTTTCATGAAGTAGGTTGTTTAGATTTCTTCCAGAAAGTACAGGAGGTCAAAAGTTTCTCGCCCTTGACACACTTATACGCCCTAAGGTTCCAAAGCAAACATTTCCAGGTAGCAGACCTTGATTTCAAGTTTTCCCCGAGGTCAGTGTCTAAAGCCACCAAAATTCCATATCATGGCGAGAAATGGTTCAAACAGACCCATCTAGACTTGGATGACTACAAGCCTTTCATCAAGCCCGAGCATAGAGATACTTGCACTACCATATTTCCTTTCTCTTATCTTCTTGCCAGTTATGCTCCTCTAATGAAGGTCATAATGAAGTATTTTACTTTTGAAGGGAGATTTACTCGAGTTTATGCCTACCATGTCCGACTATTGATGCATTTCACTAGAACTAGGCAGCTAAATCTCCCTTACTTTTTATACAAAAGCATCGAGAAGATGGCATCCACAGTCCAGAAGAAGACTCCATCTTTGCAAATAGCTTCCCTTTTCCATCATTCTCTGATCAAAATTATCATCCCTCACCAGCTAAAGAAGAAAGAGGTTCCATGGGATGTTTTCATTAGTCACCCAGACTTCTCCATTGTTCCTCTAGTCCATATATCTCCCACCCAGCCTATTCATCGCCCTGTACCTTTGTCCAGCAGGCCTACTCCTAGAAGGCTCAAGATTACTACAGAACAGTCAAGACAGCATGAAAAAGAAGGACATGAACAGGTAGAAAAAGAAGAGGACAAACATTAAGAAACTGATGAAGACCAGCAGCATGATTTTGATGGTCAAGGGCAGCAGCTTGGGCCACAAAGTGAGCATGAAGTTGAAACACACCAGCAGCTTGATGTTGGTAAACAGGGGAAGCATTTTGAACAGCAAGGAGAAATGGATGAAGAGCAGCAAACTGAAGGTGAAGGTTAGCAGCAGGAGCAAGAGGAAAAGAGTGTTGAACAGCAGCCTCTTAGTGAAAATGAACAGCAGTTTGGGCAGGAATTTGAGCAGCAGCTTGAGCCACAAAATGAACAAGAAATCCAAGCACAACAGCAACATAATGTTGATGATCAAAGGCAACAAGAAATTGAGACAGATCAGCATCATGACAATGAAGAGCAGAAGCAAACTAAAGAAGACACACAACAGCCTCAAGGAGAGCAGCAATTTCAAGAAGTTGACAAGGGTAAAGCAATTGTGTCTCCTTCTCCCAAAAGAACAAACCCCAGCACAGCAAGAAAGAAAGGGCCTAAGCCTGCCACTCGAAAAGTAACAAGAGTTGTCCCTAGCAAGAGAAAATCTCCAAAGAAATCTCCCACTAGCATGCCAAGAAGGAAGAGTGCAAGGTTAGCTTTCAAAGGTAAAGGGAAAGGCAAGATAGGAGAAAGTCAAGAACATGGAGGTGCATTGGCGGTCATTCCAATCCAAAGTGATGACAACGATAATGAAGCCTACATTCTTGAAAACCTTACAATCCATCGAGAGGGTCAAATTGAAGCATTGGAGAATGACCTTCATCGAGCAAAGACCTTCAGTCATTATTTGGAGATCCAAAATAAACAAATGAGTGTCCATTTCGCTGTCCATGAGGCACGAGCAATCAAATACAAGAATGAGGCAGCTAAAGCACAAGTACGGATAGAGGAGCTCATCGGTGAGTTTGATGAAGATGCAGAAGAAGACTAGCCTAGGCAGAAGAGGCCTAGAACCATAGGGCTTAAAAGAGTCCTGGAAAAGCAAAAGGAAGAAGAACATACCCATCTTCAATCTTTTCCCCTCACTGCACTACTTGAGAAAGAAATTGGAGAAAATAAGGAGGCATGGCTAGAAAGAGCCAATCAACACTTGGAGATGAAGCTTGAAAAGGCAAACAGATACCTGGAGCTACAAAGGAAGATGACACAGCACTATCAAAAGTTGAATCAGTTTGCCCAGCGCAAGCTAAAGGCTACTCAAGAGAAACTGAAGGAAGAAAGGGGGAAGCGCCCGGCACGGAAAGAGAAGAAAGGCATATCAGTGCTTGAAATTTTGGCTTCAGCTTCGGAACATGTTGCCAAGGACCCTTGAGGGTCATGCACACCAATTTTGGGCCCATTTTGACAACTTTTGGTTTTTTGGCATTTTTGAGTTTTTGATCAAAAACTCATAAATTCACCATTTCATTTTGAGGATTCATCAAGGGAGGAGAATGGTATCATCGGATGCCATAATTTCATGAGCATGTCCTCAGCGATTTTCAGAGCATTTGGAGATCATCTGCCCCCTCAAAACGGCGAAAAAGGCTCGCATTTTGCACACTCTGCCCGGTCTATCAGCAGACTGTAATTTTCTGGCTTTTTACACACAGGTGCAGATTTGGAGGACTTTTGGGCATCAGATTGGAGAAATTTCAGTTGCGCCGGAAAGTAGACACTCAGATATTTCCAACGAGCTGTCATGAGCCTCGTTTCGACATCAGGAAGGCTGCCAAATGTTTCCGGCAAGTCAGGGGACCTTTTTCTGATATAAATTTGAAGTATTTTTGTAATTTTTGAACCTCTAAAATCTGCTTTTTCCAAATGTGCGTTTAGCTATTTTTACACTTGGAAAATGATGCAAAGTCAATTAAATTCCCCTTTTTAGCAATTTTTAGATATTTTATGAGATATTTTTGTGCCTTGGGCTTTGCAAAGCCTCAAGGACAAGTTTAGATATTTTGATTAGGCCAATGAGGATGCAAGTTGAACCATGAGGTTTTCCTCACTTGAGCCTATTTATTCCACAAGCTCTCATTTGTAAACAAGGCTGAACTTGAGAGAAGAAGCAATATATTGGTCATATGAGCTTTGAAGAACATACTTGTGTTATGATTTTGGACTGCCTCTTGGATGCTTTTGAATGAATGATGAAGGATTGTTGATGGATTCCATGACTTGGTAGAATGGTATAGTGTCTCTTTCTATGTTATTGTCTTCTAGTTTTCATTCATGAATACATGTTTCTTGCTTGCTATAGATCAGTAGAGAACAAGTTTGAGACATGCCCATGGAGGCACCTCAAATTTCCTGAATCTTTATAGCTTTCATGTTTTCCTCCTCCTTAGTCATACTAAAGAATTCTTAACCGCTCTTTAGTAACTTAAGGATATTGTTGCTAGTTTCATTCATAGTTCTATGCATGTTGAGTAGGATGTATGGTGTGCCCTGCTTACTTATGGCTGTCCATAGTCCCAGCCATGAAACTCTCTTTGACTGATTAGATTATCATTTTGTTTGAACCAAGGAGGCCTAGTCCCGATCTAGCCCTTTGCCTAAAACTATGAAAGCTTGTTTGTCAAAGTGCCCAATAACTTAAAGACTGTGTTTAGGCGTTCCGACATAGTGTTTTATGAGTTGTTAGTCTGTCTTATGTGTTTTTCTCCAAAGTCTGATAGCCATTTCCCAAAGTTAGAGGGTCTTATACTTCTATGCATGGCTTGAATGTTTATTTCTATGTATTATTTAGCTTGTAGTTACATTTTGCATGATTAATGGCTTTCCATAACATGTTTATGTCTGCTATCAAACTAGTTATGCTTGAAATCCTTCGTCTTTCACAAACTTGATGTCCATTTACTCCATTTTGCCCAAAGATCCTTTCTACTTTGAATCAAATCGGCCCTACAGTAGCCTTGTATCATCATCTGATAGCTTCCTTGACCTTTTTGACCCCATAGCCCAGTTGATCTGATATCTTTTACCTATCTTACATTTTCGATCAGTTTCATCCCTCACAAACTTAAAAAAACAAAATAAAAAAACTCACTTCATAACTAGCCTAAAAACAGAACACGATAAGCAAACACATAGATATCCCTTACACATATAGAGAGAGCCCTCTCTGAGTCCAGGAAGGCTAGTTCCTCGGGCTCCAAAGCTTGGTTTGATGTTACATCGTCATTTGGCTCACCAATCGGCCAAATCACGGGAACCTAACATAATGGCGATCACGGTGGGACTTATTGAGTACATGACAGTCTAGCAAACTATGATAGACTCTTTAGTCCTTCAACATTTAACTTAAACCATCAACCTTTAGAATCATTTAGTGTAAACTCTCTGTTTCACCATCTTAGCAAAGTGATTAATCAGGTTTATAACACTCTTACATACTAGGCTGCACATAAAGCTCAGAAAAACCCCAAAACAAAAACTCCTTTAGATTGGTTTTTGTCAGTACTGGTGCTGGACCATACACATATACCTCAAAACAACTGAAAATCCACCTGGCGACTCCACTAGCCTCCAGTAGGCCTTACTATTTTACCAAACTCTAGGTTACTATCCAATCAGGTTATCCCATCGCTCACTAACATAGCGGGAGATGGTGGGACACTGAATACATGATAGTTTAGCAAACTCTTATAGACTCTTTGGTCCTTTAGATACTTAAAAAAGCAAGCAGTCCATAGACTCATTTAGAGTAAACTCTTTTTGTTATCGCCACCCTAGCAAAGTGTTGAAACAAATTTAGAATACTTTAAACCATAGATTGCACATAAAACTCAGAAAATCCAAAACATTTCCAGATTAGTTACCGGTGGTGGACCATAGCTATCTTCACAAAAACAACCCAGTTCCACCTAGCGACTCCACTAGTCCATCCCTTTTATTTTGACCATCCTTCACCTTAGTAGAACTTTAGAGAGACCACTCATCCAAAACATTCACCAATACCATTCTCTCTAAACTCTAGATCCAAAATCTGGCTTCACGAAGAATCAACACCAGATCCCATCCAGACCCAAATCCCCCTATCATAGTAGATGACCCAGAGAAGATTCTGTGGCAAGCTTCCGAAACTAACCATCTAGCTACTGGTAGATCCATCCGTAAAACAAGATCAGTACCTGAACATCTCACTATCCTACCAGATTCACCTTTTGAATTAGATTCATCAAAAACTCTTTTTAGAAGCCGGTCTCATAGTAATATAAACTTTAACGATCTTGAACCCCTAGACCCACCACAGAGTCCTATTATAGAATCATCACCTTCCACACCCCCCCGATTTTCAGCTTCTCCATCACTTTGGCTCCTACCATCCCAGATCTACTCAAAACCAGATCACTAGTCCAAGTTCATCCGCCACACCTGGTCAAACCACCTCAGCTCATCCCAATAGTCCTCATCTTGTACATCATCCATTAGCTCCTGTCATGGTAGCCTGGTACGCACCTTTGGTGTTGCCACCGCCTTTGGCTCCTCTCCGAAATAAATATCAAGACAAAATCCCACACTTTACCAGAGAAGACACCACCACATCTCAACAACATATAAATAGGATGAGTGATGCTTATGAATACCTGGAGGTACAAGACGAGACCGTCAGAATGAGAATATTCACCCAAAGCTTGGGTGGTGAATCCAAAACATGGTTCAAAAGCTTGACTCCAAACAGCATCCACAACATCCCAGAACTACATCAAATCTTAAGAAATAGGTGGGAAGTCCGAAGGAACCCTATTCAAATCCTATCAGAGTATAACAACCTAAAACGGGAAAATGGGGAAAGTGTCCAGGCTTACTGCACTAGGTTCAACAATGTGTATAACTCCCTCCCACCTCATTTCAAACCCCCACTTGGTTTAGCCTTGGCAAAATTCCTCGAGGGTTTCGATCCGGACATGACATATCATTTGAGAGACAAAGATCCCCCTACCTTAGAAGAAATGCAACAGATAGCAATAAAAGCAGATGCCAACTTAGCAGAAAAAAGGGCTAGGACTAGGTCAGAAAGAAAGGTCACATATAAAGACAAGGTCTCCACTTCATCACCTTCCCTAGATCCTAGAATAGATAATTTAGTCAAAACCATGGCCAAAATGTGGGAAAGGATAAATGAAAAGGCCCATGTTAGGGACAACCAGCCAAACCCTCCAAACAGAAACCGAAACCAAAATTTTAGGAGGGAGCCGCCTCAAAACAGACCAAGGGAAAATGACCAACAAATTAGGCCACCATTCAATGTAAACTACGTAGAAGAAGATGATAGGGATACAGAACCTCTTGATGAAAGTCATTTGAACCTCATAGGGTCTGATAATGAGAGCGAGGTGTACCTCACAGAAGAAGAACAAGCGTTCTTTTCTCCCAATCAGGATGAGGCCAACTATGAAGATCTTGACGACCCTACCATAGATTTTCAAAATGCTATAATAGAAGCTCACAGGCAGTATAACCTTAGAAGTAGAAAAAACCAAGACCGCTCCAAAAAGGTTAATCCTGAAATTACTAAAACCTCTGATACCATCCCTAAAAAGGCTATGGATAGCAACACAATCATGACCAAGAAAATTGACCAAATCAAAGATAAAGCTATTCAAACAAGTCTTGGCTCAAATACTCCCAGTACCTCTACAAAGAACCTTGAGATGGCTGTGTCAAACCAAATCCCGAACCAAAGTCAGCAAATTAAGAGCATAGAAAAAGTCATGTCCGAGAAAGCTGAAACAAATATGTCCAGACCACAATATCCTTTTAGTTTCGAGGGGGAAATTTCCAAAATAAAAATTACCATACCCCTTACTGAACTAATAACTATAGATAGGTATAGATATCAATTCTTCAAAGTTTTTGACATAGGAAGCGAGGCAGATACTTTGAATCTAACTGATGACAAGCTTGAGCTCCTATTTGGCCCAAAGATAGAAGGTCAATACCAAGAGGGATCTGTCTCCCCTTTCTATGTAAGTCTGAACATACGAGACAAGATACTACATAATGCCATGTTAGATTTTGGTGCCTCCCATAACCTAATGCCTAGAGCTGTCATGGAAAACCTGGGACTAGAAGTAACTCAACCTTACAAAAACCTGTATTCCTTTGACTCAAGTCAGGTCAAATGTTTAGGTCTAATAAAAAACCTAGATTTTGCTCTAACACAGTTACCAGCGAAAAACTTGGTCATGGACGTAGTAGTAGCCGATATTCCTCCTAAGTATGGAATGCTACTATCAAGGGCATGGGCTGCCAAAATACAAGGTAGTCTCCAAATGGATATGTCATTCGCTACCATCCCAGTCTTCAACCAAACTAGGAGATTATACTGAGAAACTCACATGAAATACATGGTTAGCAATCGAGATAAGCCAAACAACACTCCTATTTATTCCATTCATTCTAATCTGGATTCTTTTATCTTATTTAATGAAAGAAATATAAACAAACAGATAAAAGAAAATGAAGAAGGTCCTGAAGCATTATTAAATGAAGAAATTAATGATCAGAACCCCAAGAAACATGAAAAATAGCTTAGTGTCACATATGAAAAAGAAGCTCTTTGGAGTATAAGTTTTGATGGTTCTTGTGGAAAAACTGGTTCAGGGGCTGGCATCTGGATACACAATACTAGTAAAGGTTATTCTTTCAGATTAGAATTCTAGTGTACTAACAACATTGCTGAATATGAAGCCCTTCTCCTTGGTCTACACATACTTAAGGACTTAGGTGCCAAGAAAGTATCTGCCCAGGGAGATTCTGAGCTTGTGATCAAGCAAATCAAAGGGGAATATTCGGCAAAGAGTCCAAGATTAAGAAAATATAGGAATGCAGCTTTGGACATTCTTAAAACCTTTGAGAAATATGAACTCACCTATATCCCTAGGATTCAAAACAGCCTAGCAAATGAACTCGCCTTTGCTGCGAGTAATGGCCAAATACCATGCCTAAATGAACAATATAGTACTCAGGTCAAACATCACCCTACAGTACCAGATAATCTTGACTATTGGAAAATATTCCAAGACGATGATCAAATTGATGATTTCCTGCAATCTAGGAATGAGTTTGAAATAACCAAAACAGACTTAGGAGACAAAGAAAGGAAACCCATCCAAAGTCAAGAACAAGAGCTAAATCCACCTTTGTGGACCGATCTGAACCTGGTAGACCATCCATATGAAAATGAAATAGGAGAGGACATTGACCAAAGGGAACTTGAAGTCTTACACTGCGAAAATGACACCATACCCAGAGGGCTCGCACCTCTAGAAGAATTGTTTGACTTTAACGATGTGGCCAAAAAACCAAAAATGGAATCTAATGAGGATGACATAGAGGAATACAACACAGGAAGCCCAGAAGAGCCAAAAAACATTAAACTATCCAAAACCCTCCCACCTCACATAAAACAAAGGTACATCAATTTATTCAAAGAATTTAAAGGTGTGTTCGCATGGGGATACCAAGATCTAAAATCATATGATACGAGCATTATTCAGCATAAGATTCCCCTTAAAGAAAACCAGAAGCCTTTTAAACAGAAACTGAGAAGAATAAACCCAGTATTACTACCTTTGGTTGAAAAAGAAATTAAAAAAATGTATGATGCCGGAATAAAAGTATCTCTCAGGTACTCTGATTGGGTCTCAAATCTGGTATCGGTGAGGAAGAGAACCGATGAAATCAGACTTTGTATTGATTTCCGAAACCTGAATAGAGCTTGTTTAAAGGACAATTATCCTTTGCCCAAAATGGACCACATACTTCAAAAGGTAGTCGGTGCCAAAAGAATCTCATTACTAGATGGTTTTTCTGGTTATAACCAGGTGCTGGTTTATCCCACTGATCAACACAAAATAGCTTTCACCACACCTTGGGGCACTTTTATGTACGTTAAAATGCCTTTTGGACTAATGAATGCTGGCGCCACATTTCAAAGAGCCATGGACATAGCCTTCTCAGAAGACATAGGTGTTTTCATAGTCATATATCTTGACGATATAATGGTATATTCTAAATCAGATGAAGAACACCTAGTACGCTTAAGAAAAGTTTTCAACAAATGTAGAAAATATGGTTTATCCTTAAACCCCAAGAAAACACTTTTCGGTCTAGAGGAAGGAAAACTCCTAGGTCACATTATTTCGGGAGAAGGAATTAAAATAGACCCGCAGAGAATCGAAGGTATATTACAGATAAGTCACCCCAGAAACATAAAGGAGTTACAGTCCTTTATCGGAAAGATAAATTTCTTAAGAAGATTCATCCTGAACCTTGCCGAGCTCCTGAAGGATATCACAAATATGTTAAAAAATAAGGTCGGGGTTAAATGGACTATAGAAGCCAAAAAATATTTTGAACTAATTAAAAGAGCCTTAACCGAGACACCAGTATTGATAAGCCCTGACTTCACCAAAGATTTTTACATCTTTTCATTCGCCTCAGAACACACTATAGCTGTGGTATTGTTACAGAAAAATGCAGTTGGGCAAGAACAACCCATTTCCTTTTTCAGTGAATCCCTGAGAGATGCTCCCTTGAAATACAACATCATGGAAAAACAGGCATTCGCACTAGTAAAAGCACTAAAAGATTTCCGAGTTTACATCTTGCATTCTCATGTCATAGCTTTTGTCCCTAATATTGTCGTCAAGGACATTCTGAACCAAGATCTCAATGGTAAAAGGGGAAAATGGATCGCTATCATCCTCGAATATGACTTAGAAATCCGACCTACTAAACTAGTTAAAGGACAAGGACTTGCAAGGCTAATGGCTGAAACCAACCTCCAAGATTTAGATATAAATTTTGTTGATACCTTAGAAGAACAGGAAGAATGCACACTCCCCCCTATTGATCAAATATTTCTGGATTCACCTTGGTATGCAGATATTCTTTATGTATTAACTTATTTGAATGCTCCTCCGACTTTATCAAAAACAAAAGCAAGATTTCTTAAACAAAAATATTTAAAGTTTTGCATTATAGATGGTTTTCTGTATTGGAAAAATCCCACTGGTATGCTGCTTAAATGTTTTCTTGATTCTGATGCAGGGAAAATTATGCATGAAATGCATGAAGGCGAATGTGGGGGCCATCTCTACTAGAAAACTACATCAAACAAAATCTTTAGAGCCGGTTATTATTCGCCTACATTATTCCCTGACACTCACAAACTAGTTATGACATGCAATAAATGTCAAATTTTTGATGGCAAGAAAAAGCTTTTACCTTTGCCCTTACATCCCATTATAGTTGAAGGACCCTTCGAGCAATGGGGTCTGAATTTTATCGGGGAAATTCACCCTTCCTCATCCTCTCAACATAAATGGATCCTCACAGCCACTGATTACTTTACCAAATGGATAGAAGCCATACCTTCCAGGAATGCCACCGATTCAGTCATCATCAAGTTCCTAGAAACCAATATCCTATCTAGATTTGGTTGTCCCAGAAAGATCATTACAGATAACGCCGCTGCCTTCTCCTCCAAAAGAATGGTTGACTTTTGTCACAAGTATCACATTTCATTAGGACATTCCACAGCCTATTACCCTCAAGGTAATGGTTTAGCTGAGTCCTCTAACAAAAGCCTAGTCAACATTATCAAAAAACTACTTGAACAAAATCAAAAAGCATGGCATGGAAAACTAGTACACGCTTTATGGGCTGATAGATTAACCACCAAAAAATCCATAGGCATGTCTCCTTACCAACTAGTTTATGGCATAGATGCTATTTTCCCAACATCCTTAGGAGTTCCAGTAATGAAGCTATTACAAGAAGTCCAAGTAGAAGAAAATGACATGCAAAGGAGGGTAAATCAGATTATTCATTTACAACAAACCAGAGAAGAAGTTTACCAAAAGGCTCAGTTAGCACAAGATAAAATAAAACAGATTTTTGACAGAAGGAATAAAGAAAATGACTTTCAGATTGGGGACAAAGTGTTAAAATGGGATTCTAGAAGAGAAGACAAAGGTAAACATGGTAAGTTTGAGAATTTATGGAAAGGGCCTTACATCATCAGCTCAACTAGTGGAAACAATGCTTTCTTCTTGCAAGAACCTGATGGGAATGAAATTTTTGGGGGTCCTGTGAATGGCAGAACATTAAAGCACTATTTTTGTCAGGAGCTCCATTTCTGAGTTTGAAACACTTTCATTCATTGTATATACCACTGTTTGAAAAATAGAAAGTCAAAAACAGTAAAATATAGAAAAGTCAAAAACAGTAAAAGACAGAAAAGAGGGCGAGTGAACATAGAACAAAGCCCCATGTTCCAAAAATAGTCTTTCAGAAAGCGAGCAAGTCTAAATTCTACTACTAGTACTTCAATGTCTTGTTCATCTATCTAGCCTAATCATAGCTGAGCATGTTTAAATTTATTTGCTGATAAGTTAGTGAGTGCAAAAGATAGTCAACATTGTGTAAGATTGACTTATCACAGATTTTAGATTAGGGAGAGATTCTAGTTCCACATGCCTAAAACAGAACCAAAGAGAGAAGCGAGGGATGAAAAACACATTGTACATCTTAGCCCCGCTTTTCTAATTTTCCTTTATGTAGAATAATATTTGTGTGCAGCTTGTCCTTATATGTCGCAAATGCATGACAAATCAGATTGTCTAATCCTGATTTGATCATCTTTTAAATTTCGTGTTTTAGATTAGAGAACAAAATCCTGTCAAACAGTTTAATATTGACAGTTGATCTAGCATAGGTAGAGTAATGAAGGAGTTCATCAGCTTAATCTGAACTCCCAGCTGATATAAGAGTATAAATAGATAGGTTCATTTTGCAAAAAGAAAAATATACATTGCCAAAAGGCTGCTAGTTCAAATGCGCCAAAGAGAAGAAAAAATGTTAGGAAAGATAGTGGGGTAGGTAGAAATATCATTGATGTTAACCATGCTGTCACTTTTCAGAAATAGCATCAAAGAAGGGTGAAATTTTGTGCCAATGGGTAAGGCACTGGTCTTCATAAGCCAAAGATCTGAATTCTGGACACCTCCTGACAAGGAGCTGCCCTCCACAAATGGAGCCACTGTTAGTCATCAGTATTTTTCACTTGTTAGTGATGACTAGATCCATAGCTGAGTTTTCTAGAAGCTGATCTCCATATGTCAATTTGTCATCTAGAAAACCCTCATGAAACTTTTTTTCACCCTCCTACTTTTCAGTCCGCCCATGTCAAAGTTAAACCTCATTATCACTATCCTATCTATCTTTAGCCCTATTGGTCTACCCATCAGCTCTAAAAGGACAATCCAAGTCTGTTTCAAAAAGCCTCCCCTAAGTTAGGAAGTGGCGCTTTAAGGCATTTTACCCTTGGAAACCATCAAAAGGCCAAAAAACCTCCATCTGCTACAGACCAATCATGACAGACCTCCCGCTCTGCAAATGAAATTGATCACAGCTCTAAGTCACGCCACTTACACACCCCTAAGTCTCAGCAATGCACAGACCACAATCTCAAGCTGATGTTAGGTGTTTTACAGTGTTTTATGGATTTTACAAAGGCAGGAAACAGGTCATCATCTCAGGAGAAAATTCTTGAATCCACATTCAGAAGAACAGTTTCTTCTCAATGTAAACATGAGCGTGAGATACATATGTAGGGTAAGGAGTTACTCATCAAACTCTTACAGCTTCATTCAGCCTGATATCACAGTAAAATAAAGAAAACACTGTCAAACAAACTTGTTATTTGTCATGGCCAAAAACCTCCTTCATCTATAAGCAGAGGGTTAAGGCGCCTCCTTCATCTACAAGTAGAGGGCGTTGTCCAATATTGACTTGAAGAAATTACAAAACTGACTATAAGCACAGGTTTGTTTTTACTAGACAGGGAAACAGTGATTCAAGGTTTCTGAAGGAAAGTGATGATCAAAACAGGGCTAAGATCTGAAATGTGCAAGACAAAAGAAAGCAAGGTTTTTGGTCTTATGTCCTAAGAAAGAAGATAAATTGAAGTTACTAGCATCATCATCATGGCGCAACAGAAAAAGACTTCATTGATCAAAGCTATCATAACAAAATATCTCTGCAGGGGTGTTAATATGAATGGCTCAAATCAGTCTTGAGCAGGAAAATACTTCAGTAAAAAGGACCTCTGTGTGCTTTTATGTTTCTGTTGGGCTATGGGATAAAGTCTATGGTTCCAGATAAACATAGAGACAAGGTAGGCAAGTAGTACGCAGCCCCAGATATAAGACACCTTGATATTAGTCAAAGCGCCAGTGTAAGTCCAGTTGTTGCAAGCTACACACCACCACAAAGACAAATGTAGCCTTCAGATGCAACAGGTTCGGTGATTTCAGAGCTCCATTAGAAGAAAATGGCTAATAAGAACTTTGGTGTTTATGAGTAACTCTAGCTGCTTTTTACACCTCATATGTTTTTCTCCTCAACACAAGGATATTAAAAGGTCAAGATCTGAGTTTTGAAACCTTGGAAAAGCATGTAAAGATAATGAGGCATGTCATTAGTGAAAGTAACTCCAATCATAGACAGGTGTCTTTTAAAACTGTTTATCACAGCTGGCAAAGGCAATCTGGGTTTTTATTGTCAAGAGACATCATCAATGAGAAGATTGTTTAAATGTCCAATAGGGGGTCATTTGACATACTGTCAGTTTTCAGAAGGTTTGAAACAAACATAGGTTTTTCATTATTCAAATGGACAAAGACATCATGGTAATATTTTCTGAGCAGAGAAAGTGTATTGGAAAGCAGCGCCCTTCTAAATCGATAGACCATGACAAAATCTGAATAAATGCAGCAATTTTGGACACCTACAGCTGGAAAGGGTTGATGAAGCGCTTGGAGACAGAAGTTGTCAAAACAAGTTAAAGGATAAGCCTCATCATTTCAAAGGACAAAGCAGTGTCAAGTACTTTTCCTCATACCTTAAATGGATTTTCTGTGTTAAAATGTCACCAAAAGTGTTAAAAAGTGGTAGAAGATGGTCTATAGGTTTTTGAGGTATTATCCAAAGTTGGAGCTTCTGTGCTGAGTTATCACCAGAGGGACATATTAGCAGGAATCACCTATTCAAACCCATATGCATAACTGAACAGAGTTTTAACCTTTTCAAAATAGGTTTTTTTTTATTAAAAGGTGGTACATGTTGACATGGTTTAAAGAGCGTGAAAGACCTGCTGCCAACGTCATTTCAAAAGGATAGACTCCTCTCAAAAGCAATCAATATCATTCGGGTTTCAAACAAAACAACAAATCCAAGTATTGTTTCAAAAGACATAACCTTCAAAACACTTACAAGACTAAACCAAGGAGTTTTATTTCATTTGGCTTTTCAAAGGATCAAAAGACCGTTGCAAAATTGTCGAGCAGATCCCCAAGCACGAGCAAAGAATCCCTCTGAAGTTCACGAGGCCAGAAAGGAAGATTTCAAACCAGGTTCCGAAGTTTTGAAGTTGTCTTAACCGCGCGGAGCACCTGTACATGCGCGCGGCGGGCTCAGAAGCATATTTTACATAGGTTAGAACGGTGGCGCGGCGCGCCTGTGGGTGCCAGTCCTGTCGGCCCGATAGTGACCCGACAGCACAAATTTGCGCTGCGCTCTTCCATATAAACATGTCGCGCGTCTTCTGATGGTTTTAAATGCCTCCAAAAGTGCTCCAAATCCACTCAAACGATCAACCAAGCCTTGCCATTCAAATCTCAAGGTACTCCACATGCATATTTGACATTTTAAAAATCTATAGGGTGGAATAATCACTGTGTTTTTCAAGGCCAAATAAGGGTAAAGGTTGAACATTCCGGTGTGAGTCAAAGAGATAGGTTCTATGTTTAAAAACTCACCATATCTCCCCTAACTGAAAGCTTTGTTACAAATCTTGCCAAGTCACCACTGTTAAGTTTATATATCTTCATATGCCTGTTGAGCTGCATATTAGGGTTAAGGTTTTGGTCAAAGAGGAGCTTTTCGACATTGAACTACCATAAGTCTTGTTATCACAGGCTACAAAACTTTTCAAACCCTGTCATCATATCTGTAAACTATGTTTTTACTGTGAAAGTATCCATTGATCAAAGCTGTGCTGGAGTGGTGGGTATACTAATAAAGGTGCTTACGAGGAAAAAAGATGTGTTGAACTAAGAGCTGTGTGTTTTCACCTTTACATATCAAAAAACAAAGCTGTGTTTTATTCTTCAAGATACCAAAGGGCAAGGTTACCCCATCACCCACAGAGAAAGAAAGTTACACTGTGTACACTTTTAATTGTCCCTTTTGTTTTTCAAAGCTCACTGTCAAGTTGATTTTCAGAGGTTATAGAGGCATTCTTCTAAGGAGGACTGGTATTCTATATTGAAATGGGAGTCTTGGCTTTTGAAAGGAATAAGCTCCTACAGCCTCTGTTGAAAATTTTGGAGCATTTTTAACTCTGTCACCTTTGTTCCATAACTGTGAAATTAACTATATGATTACACTCAAGATTGACTGTATATGGTGTGAACTGTGTTGATTAATCAACACACTAGACAGTGATAGGATGGTGGAGTTAGGAAGTTTACTTTGGTCAAAGATAAAAATGGGTTTTTGACCTCCAAACTTCACAAGAGCAAGGTGATTTTTACATTATACCCAGAAATTTCACCTAACATTTTGTCTCCATTTCACTGCATTGTCTCTTGTTAAGAGGTCTGCTGGCTGAGATACATATTAAAGGTGAAAAGGCCACTTTTTAAGGGAGCAGGGGTTTTTTGTATTGTGAGGAAACTTTTGGAAGTCATTCAAAGACATTGTTTCCCTACCTAAACAGTGAATAGACAGGGTTTGGTTCCAAGAAGGCAGTTTGAAGGCAGGAAGACTGTTTGGTGTTTCAAGAGTTTATTTAGCCCAAAATGTGGCCCAGGCAAGATAACAGAAGTGGTTTACATAAGATATATGAGCCAATCTCTACAGAGGAGGTCAATGCACATCCATCCATCCTCTTCAATTTTCATGAAGTAGGTTGTTTAGATTTCTGCCAGAAAGTACAGGAGGTCAAAAGTTTCCCGCCCTTGACACACTTATGCGCCCTAAGGTTCCAAAGCAAACATTTCCAGGTAGCAGACCTTGATTTCAAGTTTTCCCCGAGGTTAGTGTCTAAAGCCACCAAAATTCCATATCATGGTGAGAAATGGTTCAAACAAACCCATCTAGACATGGATGACTACAAGCCTTTCATCAAGCCCGAGCATAGAGATACTTGCACTGCCATTTTTCCTTTCTCTTATCTTCTTGCCAGCTATGCACCTCTAATGAAGGTCATAATGAAGTATTTTACTTGTGAAGGGAGATTTACTCGAGTTTATGCCTACCATGTCCGACTATTGATGCATTTCACTAGAACTAGGCAGCTAAATCTCCCTTACTTTTTATACAAAAGCATCGAGAAGATGGCATCCACAGTCCAGAAGAAGACTCCATCTCTGCAAATAGATTCCCTTTTCCATCATTCTCTGATCAAAATTATCATCCTTCACCAGCTAGAGAAGAAAGAGGTTCCATGGGATGTTTTCATTAGTCACCCACATTTCTCCACTGTTCCTCCGGTCCATATATCTCCCACCCAGCCTATTCATCGCCCTGTACCTTTGTCCAGCAGGCCTACTCCTAGAAGGCTCAAGATTACTACAGAACAGTCAGGACAGCATGAAGAAGAAGGACATGAACAAGTAGAAAAAGAAGAGGACAAACATGAAGAAACTGATGAAGACCAGCAACATGATTTTGATGGTCAAGGGCAGCAGCTTGGGCCACAAAGTGAGCATGAAGTTGAAACACACCAGCAGCTTGATGTTGGTAAACAGGGGCAGCATTTTGAACAGCAAGGAGAAATGGATGAAGAGCAGCAAACTGAAGGTGAAGGTCAGCAGCAGGAGCAAGAGGAAAAGAGTGCTGAACAACAGCCTCTCAGTAAAAATGAACAGCAGTTTGGGCAGGAATTTGAGCAGCAGCTTGAGCCACAAAATGAACAAGAAATCCAAGCACAGCAGCAGCATAATGTTTATGATCAAAGGCAACAAGAAATTGAGACAGATCAGCATCATGACATTGAAGAGCAGAAGCAAACTAAAGAAGACACACAGCAGCCTCAAGGAGAGCAATAGTTTCAAGAAGTTGACAAGGGTAAAGCAATTGTGTCTCCTTCTCCCAAAAGAACAAAGCCCAGCACAACAAGAAAGAAAGGGCCTAAGGCTGCCACTCCAAAAGTAACAAGAGTTTTCCCTAGCAAGAGAAAATCGCCAAAGAAATCTCCCACTAGCATGCCAAGAAGGAAGAGTGCAAGGTTAGCTTTCAAAGGCAAAGGGAAAGGCAAGATAGGAGAAAGTCAAGAACATGGAGGTGCATTGGTTGTCATTCCAATCCAAAGTGATGACAACGATAATGAAGCCCGCATTCTTGAAAACCTTCTAATCCATCGAGAGGGTCAAATTGAAGCATTGGAGAATGACCTTCATTGGGCAAAGACCTTCAGTCATTTCTTGGAGATCCAAAATAAACAAATGAGTGTCCATTTGGCTGTCCATGAGGCACGAGCAATCAAATACAAGAATGAGGCAGCTAAAGCACAAGTAAGGATAGAGGAGCTCATCGGTGAGTTTGATGAAGATGCAGAAGAATACCAGCCTAGGCGGAAGAGGCCTAGAACCATAGGGCTTAAAAGAGTCCTGGAAAAGTAAAAGGAAGAAGAACATGCCCATCTTCAATCTTTTCCCCTCACTGCACTACTTGAGCAAGAAATTGAAGAAAATAAGGAGGCATGGCTAGAAAGAGCCAATCAACACTTGGAGATGAAGCTTGAAAAGGAAAACAGAGACCTGGAGCTACAAAGGAAGATGACACAGCACTATCAAAAGTTGAATCAGTTTGCCCGGCGCAAGCTAAAGGCCACTCAAGAGAAACTGAAGGAAGAAAGGGGGAAGCGCCCGACACGGAAAGAGAAGAAAGGCATATCAGCACTTGAAATTTTGGCTTCAGCTTCGTAACATGTTGCCAAGGACCCTTGAGGGTCATGCACACCAATTTTTGGCCCATTTTGACAATTTTTGGTTTTTTGGCATTTTTGAGTTTTTGATCAAAAACTCATAAATTCGCCATTTCATTTTGAGGATTCATCAAGGGAGGAGAGTGGTATCATCGGATCCCTTAATTTCATAAGCATGTCCTCAGTGATTTTCAGAGCATTTGGAGATCATCTGCCCCCTTAAAACAGCGAAAAAGGCTCACATTTTGCACACTTTGCCCGGTGTATCAGCAGACTGTAATTTTCTGGCTTTTTACACACAGGTGCATATTTGGAAAACTTTTGGGCATAGGATTGGAGAAATTTCAGTTGCACCAGAAAGTAGACACTCAGTGCTTTCCAACAAGCTATCATGAGCCTCATTTCGACATCAGGAAGGCTGCCAAATGTTTCCGGCAAGTCAAGGGACCTTTTCTGATATAAATCTGAAGTATTTTTGTAATTTTTGAACCTCTAAAAACTGCTTTTTCCAAATGTGCGTTTAGCTATTTTTACACTTGGAAAATGATGCAAAGTCAATTAAATTCCCTTTTTTTAGCAATTTTTAGATATTTTATGAGATATTTTTGTGCCTTGGGCTTTGCAAAGCCTCAAGGACAAGTTTAGATATTTTGATTAGGCCAATGAGGACGCAAGTTGAACCATGAGGTTTTCCTCACTTGAGCCTATTTATTCCACAATCTCTCATTGTAAACAAGGCTAAACTTGAGAGAAGAAGAAATATATTGGTCATATGAGCTTTGAAGAACATACTTGTGTTATGATTTTGGACTGCCTCTTGGATGCTCTTGAATGAATGATGAAGGATTGTTGATGGATTCCATGACTTGGTAGAATGGTATAGTGTCTCTTTTTATGTTATTGTCTTCTAGTTTTCATTCATGAATACATGTTTCTTGCTTGCTATAGATCAGTAGAGAAAAAGTTTGAGATATGCCCATGGAGGCACCTCAAATTTCCTGAATCTTCATAGCTTTCATGTTTTCCTCCTCCTTAGTCATACTAAAGAATTCTTAACTGCTCTTTAGTAACTTAAGGATATTGTTGCTAGTTTCATTTCCTAGTTCTATGCATGTTGAGTAGGATGTATGGTGTGCCCTGGTTACCTATGACTGTCCATAGTCCCAGCCATGAAACTATCTCTTTGACTGATTAGATTATCATTTTGTTTGAACCAAGGAGGCCTAGTCCCGATCTAGCCCTTTTCCTAAAACTATGAAATCTTGTTTGTCAAAGTGCCCAGTAACTTAGAGACTATGTTTAGGCATTCTGGCATAGTATCTTGAGTTGTTAGTCCATCTTATGTGTTTTTCCCCAAAGTCTGATAGCCATTTCCCAAAGTTAGAGGGTCTTATACTTCTATGCATGGATTGAATGTTTGTTTCTATGTATTGATTAGCTTATAGTTACATTTTGCATGATTAATGGCTTGCCATACCATGTTTATGTCTGCTATCAAACTATTTATGCTTGAAATCCTTCGGCTTTCACAAAATTGATGTCTATTTACTCCATTTTTCCCAAAGATCCTTTCTACCTTGAATCAAATCGGCCCTACAGCAGCCTTGTATCATCATCTGATAGCTTCCTTGACCTTTTTGACCCCATAGCCTAGTTGATCTGATAAATTTTATCTATCTTACATTTTCAATCATTTTCATCCCTCAAAAACTTAAAAAAAACCAAAATCAAAAAACTCACTTCATAACTAGCCTAATATCAGAACACCACAAGCAAACACACAGATATCCCTTACACATATAGAGAGAGCCCTCTCTGAGTCCAGGAAGGCTAGGTCCTTGGACTCCAAAGCTTGGTTTGATGTTACACTATCATTTGGCTTGCCAATCAGCCAAATCACGGGACCCTAACAGTGGCAAATAAAATAGAGATGAGCATTCCCAAGAGTCAGTCCACTTTCAATTTGGAAAGTGAGATTGCAAGAATTAAAATCGCTGTCCCACTTTCTGAGCTGGCCACTCAAGATGTATATAAAGGCCAGATTTTGAAGGCTTTGAACCTTAGTGAGAATGGTGACTCTGTCAATTTGAATGATGATCAGCCTGCCCTCCTGTTTGGACCTAAGATTAAGGGGAAATTTCAGGAAGGGATAGTTCCTCCTTTCTATATTAGTCTTAAAATTCATGACAAGGTCCTGCATAATGCAATGCATGACTCTGGAGCATCTCACAACCTAATGCCTAAAGTAGTTATGGAAAGACTAGGTCTAGAGATAACCAGACCCTAAAAAGATTTATACTCTTTTGACTCTAGCAGAGTAAAATTCTTGGGCCTGATTAAAGATCTATTTGTGAGTTTGACCCAGATCCCAGCGAAATGTATGGTCATGGATGTTGTGGTGGAAAATGTGCCACCCAAGTATGGCATGTTATTATCAAGATCATGGGGAGCCAAGCTGCAGTGTATAATTCAGATGGATGGCTCGTATGCCACAATCCCAATCTTTGGCCAACTTAGAAAACTGTATAGGGAGACATAGATGAAATTCCCAGTCAGTAGCCCCGAAAAACCAGAAAATTCACCTCTTTATTCTGTACATACAGACCTTGACTCCTTCATATTTTGTAGTGATGAATCCTTAGAAGAGTCGGGGTCCCAAAATAGAGATACAAATGGAGAGACAGGAGCTATTGATTTTAACATAATGGCTGCTCTGGATTTAGAGGAAAACGAAGAAGAAAATCGCAACGAAACCTGTAGGATATGCGGTGGAGACCTAACCCCGAGTGAACAAGAAACAGAGCACAAACAGCCATCTGGCCAGATCCCTGAGACTCATACATTTCACAAGGAACAAAGCGATCCACAGCCCAGTATAGACCCTATAACGCAACATAATGGTGAAACCAGCCACAGGAAAAAGAATGACATCGAAACCAAGAGTGAACCCCTATGGGTGATGAACTTTGATGGGTCATGCACCAAGAGAACTGCCGGAGCAGGGGTATGGTTAAACAATACAGAAAATGACTATGATGAGAGCCACGCCTATAGCCTGCATTTCAAATGCACGAATAATGTCGCTGAATACGAGGCTCTGATCCTGGGTCTAAATCTGTTGATGAAATTAGGAGCCCGTAAGATAGCCGCGTAGGGAGATTTTGAGTTGGTGATAAAACAGGTAAACGGGGAATACACGGCGAAACATCCTAGGCTGACAGCATATAGGAATGACACCATGGATCTACTGAAAGCGTTTGTTGAATACAAATTAGTGTTTGTTCCTAGGAGTCAAAATGTTATTGCAAATGGATTATCTTGCCTAGCCAGTTCCTACCCCAAGACTCCCAGAGACCAACAGATCATCGTTCAGACCAAATTTAGACCTGTTGTGCCAGATAACAAATACTGGCAGGTTTTTGAAGGTGATAAACAGATCGAAGATTTTCTGATAGGCAGAAACGAGTTTGAATTTTTTGATTTAGACTCCAAATCTGACAGTAGCCGCCTAAGTGAAGAATCCTTAGATGAGGAAGAAACACCCTGTAACATATAAATAAACTCTTTAGATGAACAGACTGGAAACCCAGATCACAAACGTGAAAATGCAGATAGTGAAGAGGTAGAGGTGTTGCAGGCCAAATATAAGAATATACATAGAGGCCTGGCACCCTTAGAGGACCTTTTTTACTTTGATGATGTGGAAAAAAAGCCCACTATCTAACATACAGACTCTGATGTGGAAGAATGCAACATAGGCACCAAGGAGAAACCCAAAATGATTAAATTGGCTAAGTCTCTACCTGCAAACATGAAGAAGAAATACATTGACCTTTTCAAGGAATTCATTGATGTGTTTGCATGGAGCTATGAGGACTTAAAGGCCTATGACACAAACATCATCCAGCACAAAATACCCTTGAAAGAAAATCAGAAGCCCTTTAGGAAAAAAATCTGCAGAATCAATCCCAAACAATTGCCTGCAGTAGATAAGGAGATTAAGAAAATGTATGAAGCAGGTATAATTGTGCCGGTGAGGTTCTCTGATTGGGTATCAAACTTAGTGGCTGTGAGGAAGAAAACAGGAGAAATCAAATTATTCATAGACTTCAGGAATCTTAATAGATCCTCACTCAAGGACAATTACCCTTTGCCTAAAATGGAACATATCCTTCAGAAGGTAGTGGGCTCTAAAAGAATCTCCCTACTGGATGGATTTTCAGGTTATAACCAAGTCTTAGTGATCCCAGAAGACCAACTCAAAATAGATTTTACCACTCCATGGGGTACCTTCATGTATGTGAAGATGCCTTTTGGATTGATGAACATTGGAGCCACCTTCCAAAGAGCGATGGACATAGCATTTTCAAATGAGATAGGGAACTTCATTGTTATCTACTTAGATGACATAACAGTCTTTTCCAAGACTGAAGAAGAACACCTGAAACATCTGAGAAAAGTATTCGAAAAATGTAGAAGGTTTGGTTTGTCCCTGAACCCTAAAAATATTGTATTTGGGCTACAAGAACGTAAACCTCCTGGCCACATTATATCCGAGGAGGGAATCAGGATAGACCCACAGCGAGTTGAGCGAATACGACAGATCATACACCCCAGAAACATCAAGGAATTACATTCTTTCATTGGGAAGATTAACTTCCTTAGGATGTTTATTCCAAATCTGGCTGAACACCTTAGGAACATGAATAACATTCTGAAGAAAGGTGTAGGAGTTAAATGGACCGTGGGAGCTAAAAAATATTTTGAATCGGTTAAACGTGCACTTACCCAAGCTCCCGTCCTAATCAGCCCAGATTTCTCCAAATATTTCCTGATCTTTTCATTCGCCTCTAAGCATACAGTGGCTGTAGTCTTGCTTCAGAAAAACACAAAGGGAATGGAACAACCAATTGCCTTCTTTAGCAAAGCACTCAGAGATGCACCCTTGAAATACAACATCATGGAGAAACAAGCCTATGCTCTGATTAAGGCCTTGAAAGACTTCAAGGTGTACATATTGCATTCTCACACCGTAGCTTATGTGCCCAAAATCATATTCAAAGATATACTGTCCCAAGACCCAGATGGGAAAAGGGGCACATGGATAGCCGTGATCTTAGAGTATGACCTTGAGATAAAACCCACCAAACTCATTAAAGGTCAGGGCTTAGCTAAGTTAATGGTTGAATCAAACCTACAAGCCCTAGACATTAACATGATAAGTACCTTGGATGAGCAACAAGAATTGCCTGATCTCACTGTTGAGGAAAAATTTCAGAGCTCTCCTTGGT
Source organism: Pinus albicaulis (assembly GCA_034641835.2). Classification (NCBI taxonomy): domain Eukaryota; kingdom Viridiplantae; phylum Streptophyta; class Pinopsida; order Pinales; family Pinaceae; genus Pinus; species Pinus albicaulis. The sequence continues at coordinate 531,393,560 of CM076577.1, forward strand.
ATTCTGACATTCTGTATGTGCTTACACACCTCAATTCCCCTCCCAGATTATCAAAGACCAAGGCCAGATTCTTAAAGCTAAAAGCCAGAAATTGTTGCATTTTGAATGAAAACGTATACTGGAAGAATCCTAATGGCCTATTGCTTAAATTTTTTCCTGAAAATGAGGCATAGAGGGTTAAACAAGAATTCCATGCTGGATATTGTGGGGGCCACCTGAGTTGGAAAGCCACTGCAAACAAAATACTCAGAGCTGGCTACTATTGGCCCACGCTCTTCAGTGATGTCCATAAAATGATAGTTGCCTGCCACAAATGTCAGATCTTTGAGGGCAAAAGAAAACTCCTCCCTTTACCCCTACAACACATCACTGTCGAAGGTCCCTTTTTGTAATGGGGCCTAGATTTCATAGGGGAAATTCACCCTACTTCTTCTGCACAACACAAATGGATCCTAACAGCCACAGAATACTTCACTAAGTGGATAGAGGCCATACCCACTAGGAATGCCACAGACTCAGTCATCATTAGTTTCCTAGAAGGTCACATCCTGTCTTGGTTTGGCTACCCAAGGAAAATAATAATTGATAATGCTACTGCTTTCGGATCCAAAAAGATGGTTGATTTTTGTCACAAGTATCAAATAGCACTTGGTCATTCAACTGCCTATTACCTTCAAGGTAATGGATTATATGAATCATCAAATAAGAGCCCGGTGATCATCATCAAAAAGTTGTTGGAAGAGAACAAAAAATCATGGCATAACAAGTTAGTACATGCTTTGTGGTCTGACAGGCTTTCAACAAAAAATTCCATTGGCATGTCACAATTTCAGCTTGTCTATGGAACAGAAGTATTATTCCCTACCAGCCTTGGGATACCAGTGCTCAAACTGATCCAAGAGATCCAAACAGAAGAAGACAGCATGGTGAGGAGAATAAATCAGACAATCCATCTCCAGCAAACAAGGGAAGAGGTCTACAACAGAGCAGTGAAGGTTCAGGAAAATATAAAGATATTGTTTGACAAGAGAACCAAAGCTGCTGATTTTAAAATTGGAGATAAATTTTTGAAGTGGGACTCAAGGAGAGAGGACAAAGGAAACCACGGCAAGTTTGACAGCTTGTGGCAAGGTCCATACATCGTCCAGGCCACTCTGGGTCCAAATGCGTTTTTTATACGGGAATTAGATGGTTCAGAGCTGTTTGGGGGTCCTGTCAATGGCAGGATGCTCAAGCACTACTTATGCTGATCTTTCATTTCCAGTTTCATTTCCATTGTACATACCATTGCAGTTTTTGTTTTCCAAGAGAAAAGAGAAAAAGTTCCAAAAAAAAAAAAAAAATAGAGGAAAAGAGAGGTTCAAACATGCTTAAATCATGAACCTATAATGTGCAAAAGATTGGCTCTAATAAACTCAAAACCTGAGCCAAAGAAAGTAAAACAGTTGGTCCTAACATGCCTGAAATTTGGACCAGCAAAGAAGAAAGAAGAATCAGGTCCAACATGCTTAAAATCAGAGTTGAAATGAAGGAGTGACTCTAAAAAACTCAAAACCTGAGTCACAAGGAGAGAAGGATACTCTAAAATATTTCAAATTTCAAGCCTTCACAGTTTTGTCGTCAGTTTTGCAAGTTTCTGTCCATGTGCGACTGTCTTTATGCCATGGTCCGCAGCAAGCCAGACAGTCTAATCCTGGCTTGGCTGTTTTTCAATTTCTGTTTTAGAATGTAGAGAAGAAATCTGCTGAACAGTTTAATCCCAACAGATATTAGATTAGGTATAGAAACACATGAGACCAACAGTTTGATCTGGTCTCATGGAGCAATAAGGGTAGATTTAGAATAGGTTTATTTTTTTTTAACAAAATAAAATGATGTAAAGGGTCTGCTAGCTCAAATGCACCCTAGAAGAAGAAAAAATGCTAGGATTGTAGTATGGATAGGTAGATTGTTGAGGAAAGTTTTTCTGCTGATGTAATGTCTACATATTTTGGTAGCTGATCAAAGAAAGAAAAGGATGTGCCAAGCATCAGGCAACTGGCCTACTCCAAAGATCTATTCTCTGAATTGTTGACTCCTTCAAGAAGAAGCCATCCCCATGTGGAGCCACTGTTAGCCCCTTATGATTTCCTTGACAAAGCAACCAAGGGGATAATTTGTTGTATAAGCCTGCAATGAATGCATTTCCCTTATAAACACAACATCCTTGCAGCCTTTTCATGTCCCCTACCTTTAACTATTTCCCTCTGCTGTTACGGAGTCTATGAGCCTCAATGATTGCTAAATATCCTGCTCCAAAAAGCCCTGCATTACCCCTTACACCCCTGCAAAGTGTCCCTTTTTCCCTTTTTCCCTCTTTCTTTCAATGTGCCCATGCTCCCCTCTATTCCCCTATTAACCCTCTAAACCCACCAAGATCCCCTTTAAATCCCATTTTTTCCCTTTGTTTAAACCTTTTTACCCTTCTCCTCCCTATCGTTACCCTTTATAGGCTTCAAAATGCATTAAAAGGGTTAAAAACCCACTTTGAAACGTTATATCAAGCCTAACCCCTCTTCTGCTGGCCCCCGCACCTTTCCTTCCACGTGATCATAGCGCTGGAACCACCCACCAGAGAAAAAAGTGTTTATCTCCAATCCATGTTGGGCGCAACACCAGTCGTTGATCTTGGTTGATCGGACGGCTATAATTAAATCTTCGGTGCCCATGTTTCTCCTTTCAAATCTCCAATCGCGTCATCGTCATCCGTTTAAACGTTGATCTGACGGTCCGCAATGCACCCGCATCGGTGGTCCCCATGCACTGTTCATAAACCCAGTGGTTTCTATCACACTGCCTTTGGGCGGAGGGCGGTATTCTCCGATCGGCCAGCAATTCCACTCAGCATTCGACGCGTGGCTCCTGTACAGTTTCAAAACCGCTTGGCCATTGCTCATTAATGTTCAACATGGGATGCACAGCGATATGCTCGTGCACCATCCGATCTGGGGCAGCTGATCCAACGGTCGTCATTCCATGAAGCTACACTAGGTTTAACCCACGGCCACCGTACCCCTGGCTCACTGTTCATCGTCCTCCGCTGTGTTTCCCACTGTCGATCTCCTTTGAGATCTGATGGTCCAGATTGGTCTTCTCCCCACTGTTCACTATTCCGCTGTCAACCGGTTCTGCCACGTCACCTCCACGTGCCTCACCGTACATTCGCCCCTCCCATCTTATATTATCATTCAAAGGGTTGAAATTCAAAGGTTTTCATTCATTTTTCCTCCCGCGTCACCTTTCGACTGTAATATTTACTGTTTTCACCACACTACAGGTCTTCCACGATAGTTTCGCCATCTAACCAGTCTGCATTGTCAGTCTAGCCACCCCCCGTTGCGTTCACCACCTCCATTGTTTTCTTAACAAGTTGCGTGTTTGTGCAGGGTTTCCAGAAAGGTGGAAAACCACCATGACTCGTAGGAATCATTGTAATCGGCGCATTGAACAAACATAATTTAATCTGGGAGCTGGTACTATAGGGAAATGCAAGAAAGGTGGCGGCAGTATAAATTCCATCAAAGGACAGAGTTTGAAACTTCGCGAGCCCCATCCGGTGCCATTATAGCCCAGATCTTGCAAATCGAGACATTTATGGAGCAGTGGAGAGAGAACCTTCTAATGATCGAGGATTTCAGCATTCAGTATTGAAAGATTGACCCTTAATACAATAGTTTTAGGGGCAAAGAAACAGATCAGTGAACCTAAGGATCATGCAGAAGGTACAACACGCAGAGATTCATGAAGTCAAGGTTCAAATCAGCAGAATGTTTCTTCCAAAACAAGGACACATTACACATTATTGTTTCAGTTTATATTGTGTTCAAGCAAGGTTCCCCCCCCCCCCCCCTCCCCCCCCTTTACAACAATCCTATGCTATCAAAAGTGTTTATTTCACAAGCATGGAAGTCCATTCAGTCGTTTTGTTTATACACCAAAGTATTGCACAGTACTGTAGTCAGAGTACATTCAGGGCCATATCATTATAATTGGAAGCCTGAAGGAGATCATTCGTGCACCCAAAATTGCCAGAGGTTAATGCTCTGAGTTTAAAATAGAATGGGCTTCAGCCCCCTTCCTCTTCTGAGTTTTAATGCTGCATTTAGTTTTCTACCTACCTCCTCTACTTCTCTTCAGCTATAAAACTCATGAGAAAAACATTGTAAAGGTTGTTGATCAGTTATCAGAGAAATGAAAGTAGTTTCTTTTTAAGATACAGTCTCTGTGTAAATATTGTAAGATAGGTTGAAGGAGATGTTTTCAGACTGAGTATTCAGCCACTGGCATGTTGTACTTGATTGGTATTGCTATTTAATATGACAAGCACATTTCTTTGGATCCTGATTTGAAGCAGCGGTGATGTTTTCCTGTCTTTTTTTTTACATCCATTTCATTTCGCTTCTACTGGCTTGAATAAGAATATTGGCATAGGATTTACCCTTGTTAGGTACCCTATGTTTCAGCTCTCCTTTCCATTTATGTTTCTCTTCTAAATTTATTATCTAAGAAATGATTTCAGTTGGTTGAACCAGTGTAGTGGATGTTATTGACTACTCTCTGATGTATGAATTAAATGAATTCCGGTCGTAGATGCTTCTTGTTATAGATTTAGTTGGAAGATTTGGGAACACTGGGGATTAGAGTTAGCCGTATCCACTAGGATCCTTGTATGACCTGCTGATCTGTAACTCTGTGCTCTGAATCTGTGTTATCTTCTCTCCTTCTACCTCTCCATACCACATAATCATCTTGAAGATCCTATGTTTCAGATGACTAGCCCAATCGAAAGCCTGCCTATTGAGTAGCAAGTAAATCCTTTCCTGAATCCATTGCCCAATGGTTTTGAGTATTTCCTAGAATATTTCACCTTTTCCTTATCCCTCTTTTCTCATTCTTGGCTTACACTGAATCCTTCTTTCCTGATAACCAGCAACCAAACAAACAACCAAACAAAAAACCCCGAGCCTTATAACTAGCCTAACATATAAACATAGAGCTTCAAAGACATATACCTTTGAATATCATAGAGAGATCCCTCTCTGGACCTAGGAGGGCTAGATCCTGAGGTCTGAAAGTGGTTCTGATGTTGTCTCATCTTTTGGTCTTGCCAATCTGGCCAAAACATGGGAACCCCAACACTCGTAAGACCTGCAAAAAAACGAGTCTCTACCTGCAATAAAACATTAAATCATGAATAAAGAGAGGTGTACAGGCTCCCTTAATCCAATAATTATGAAAAATACTAACAAGTAGTTATTTTGTAGAACAAATCCACGGACAAAGTAAAATTAATTTATTACCTGCGGGAGAGCAGTGGCCAATCATGCTAACCATCAGTGTTTCAATCATAACTTCTTCTTTTTTTCATCCGATTCGAGTGATTACAAAGCCAAATGAGAGATAATTCAAAGGTTTATCTCCAATAGAAACAGGTTTTAAAAATTCCATGTAATGGTATGTTAAATCTTCTGAGAACAACCTGCATAATAGAGTTATTTTCGATTTTCCAACTTAGACCAACAGTTGATATTTAAAGCATAAATTATTTGTTTGATGGAAGATTGAAGAGATTAAAATTGGAGATTAAATTATATTCATTTTTTGATCTCAAATACAAACAATTTTTGAAGACAAGAAGAATTGATGGGTCAAATATGTTAAGGAACAGCCGAGAAAACAGAGTTTCAAGAGTGCTGATTTATGATAGGTAGTCATTATTTTGGTCATAAATTCCTCATACGATATCGAAATTGAGTGATTAAAATTTAGTTTTAAAATATATTCATAGATAAAACTACCATGGAAACATGCTTTAAAATATAGTCATTTAGGCCTCCAAAAACTGACTGTCCCAACTCTGTTGTTGAGATGCCTACTAGACACCCGGTCAATGTTTTGGTTCTAACTTTTTCGTTTCAAATCCAAATAGAGTGATTCAAATTGGGTTAGAAATTATACATAAAGGGCTACTTAGGATAGAAACATGTTTTAAAAATATTCATTTTTGGTCCCCCAAAACATGACTGTCCCAACTTTGTTTTCAGGAATTTCATCAAACCCGCAAGCCAAAAAAATGATATTCAAGAAATTTTTCCATATTGATGATAAAATGAATATAAGTGTTTTTAGAATGTTTATTTTCAATATAATACATCTACATACACAAATAAATTAAAATATTTATCATCAATGTTGATTTCACAGTGTGTTGCAACAAAGAAACAACTATTTTTACAAAAATAAATAAATAAAATGTGTTTGTTTTATTTCCTCTTTTATTTATTTCTCCACTATCCTAATTTGAATTGGAAAATGAATATGATTACGTATAAGAGTATTTTCAGTGGAGCCATTTCCGAAATAAGGCTTTAATTATGTACATACCCAAATTTGAAAAATGTATGTTAATAATAAAAATTAGGGTATGAGAAGCCAACTTCCCTTGAAAAGATGGTGCCAAAAATTGTTGAAGTATGGAGTGATGTTGCAAAAAAATGATGGAGTGAAACCAATATTCAATATATTCTTTACTTCCTTGATTTCCCATAGCCATCATATCATGAAGTTCTTGAGCTTTTAAAATGGTTTGTTGGTGCAAACTACAAGAAACCTCTTTTTCTTTTATAACTTCTACAATTTTTGGATTTGATACATTTTGAGTCTCAGTGTAAGTTTTTTCCAATGGTACATGTGAGATAGAATGGGTGGGAAGGGTGGGTGAATTTTGCAGTTAAACATTGTAAGCATGTTGTACTGGTTTAATATGGTGAGGGTGTGGAATGAATTGAGTAGGAGATTGTGTAGGGAATGGAGCCTTTTGATGATGTAGTTGATTGGGTTGATTGGATGATTTTGATAGGCAAACAACGTGTTGTGGAAGAGATGGAATATGTGTTTGTGCTACAAGATGAGGAAGAGTATTCATGCAATCATAAGGTGAACCATGCCAAGCTTGTAGATAAGATTGGTGGTGGTTATATTGAGATTGGCATGGATGCCCTAACATGTGAGTATTCCATAACGAATTATGCAAGTAAGAGAATGGAGAGGAATTGTTTTGAACCATACATGTAGGCCATGATTTCCATGGTTTTGACCTTGTTGCAGCTTCCCCATATTTTTGATATGCTACTTCCAAATTAGATAAGGAAGAGTGAGTATCTATGGGATGCTCCTTTTGGTAATGAGGACAAAACACTTCATCAAATTCTTGATTTATATGAACCTACAAAACATTCAATTATGAATTTAGAGAGTTAATAAAATCAACTTTAAAATTTTCAAATAAAACATTGATTTCAGCTCTTATGTCTCTTGTTCTTGTAGTAAATTTAGAAAAGAAAGAAGAAAATTCTCTAGAATTCTTACCAGCCTTAGAAATTCCTCTTGAATACCTTATGCACAATTCACAAACATCATCATATGATAACTGAAAAACATCACCTTTTCCTATCAAATTTAAGAGTTCTAAAAAATCATCTTTGATTCCTTTAAGAAGGAGTGTTTTCAAGATCTCTTTTTCCAAATGCTTATGCTTTGATTTTTGAAGGTTGTATCGAAATCGCTCTACATATTCCTCCAAGCTTTCATCTTCCCCTTGTATCATACCGAAAATATCTTCATTGGATTTGCAGTAGTCTTGGTACTTCTTCAAGAATATGTTCTTCATGTCCTCCCATGTTTTGATGCAGTTCCCACCTAGGCTCATTAACCATTGGAGAGCTTCTTCTTTTAGAGTAAGAGGAAACACTTTCAATCTTTGGTCGTTAGTACAATAATCATATCCTCTACAAATTATTTCTAACTCAAATAAGAATGTATGTGGATCTTCATTTTTCAAACCATGAAAATTTGGTAGAGACAATGGGGGAATTATCTGCATTTGTGTCACTCCTCTTAGATCTTTGATAGGGAATTAAAAAGTTGCAATGTGAGCCATTTCTTACCATAATAGAAGATTTTATTCAGGTGTTTCTTTAAGGATCCTCCTTCCAATGTTCCTGTCAATTGGTTAGTGAAATGGGTGGTGCTTACATCACCACTCGAGTGGAAATACAAGAATTTTTTTTTTAATTTCTACCTCTAAAATTCAAAAAAACGCAAGCATTCATTTATACCTTAAGCTTTCACTCAATTATGCTATGAAGCAGGCAAGTGAACAAGTGTGTTTCTTGCTTGGTGCGCAGGTTCTTACCTTCCATCTTTAATACCCAATTCTCCCCAAGCAGAAAAAATTAAATATGCATTACTCTTTCTAAATGGCATACACTCTCCCTGGCAACGACGCCAAAATGTCGAGGCATAAAAGGTGTCTTTTTAACACCTATTTTTATCACATTAATTATCAATTCGGGAGCAACTTTTTATTTCAAGAGTGTACTCAGTCTAAGGCAGCAATTTATCCAAGAGTAATGCCTTGTGATATGTATTACAGTGTTCCAAATGCAAAAGTAAACGAATGCTTGAAAAATAAATCTAACTACAACAGCATAAACTCAAATTCTCTAAAATCTTAATTAAACCAATCTGCAAAACATCGATCAGGGATACAGTAGAAATAAATCCTTCCCGTAGAAATCGATGCAAGATAACCAATCTGGGAACTTGGAAGCAATAACCTGTGTCCTCTACAGTTGGTGATCTTAAAGCAATCGAAATGAAATCAAACTCAATCTTCATGCTGATGAAAATAACTGAAAGGAACAAAATATGGAAAGGAACAACAATATGAACAACAATTCTAATTCTAACGCAATTAGGCAACTAATCTCAATACTCCAATCCTGTTGATAGCCAAGACTATGAAACAGTTCATTGGAATGAATCATAAATCAATGGAACAACAACGCTTTATAAAAGATAGCAAGATGAATGAGATAGTAAATACAATCCTTGCTAAGGTAGAATAGCAGTGCAATTCATTAATGTATACATCAAATCCGAATTCAATCCCACAACAATCAAATAACTCTGTAATCATAATAAATCTAAATGAAATTATCACACAACAGAAATAAAAGAATAGAAATACAAACAGCGGATCACTCCACCAGGGTCGGGCGGCCCTCAACCGCCGGTGGAAGCATCGTTGGACTACTGCAGAGCTTGAGAAATGGAACGAGAACGCCTCTTTGTATTAATCAAACATGAATATCTTTTACATCAGTTGCTCTTTGATCACAAGAGTCAAGGAATTACAATGTTACAAAGGGAATTCAATAATCATCCATTGTTCTATTGTCTCCCAATACATAATACATGCTCTCCTTTTATAATCAGAAGGAAGAGAAATTAAATAGCAAATATGATCTCCCATAACAATATTGGATTGTTCCCAATAACTTGATCATCCAGAAAATATATTTCCAACAATCTTTCAACAAGAGCAAGGCGAATTTGGCTTTGTAGCTGAGATTTGGAGGACGGCCGCAACAACAAATCTGAGAAACTCGTGCTCAAATAACCTTGTGTTTCTCTCAATACGAGCCGAATTTGGGCAAACCGTTCTTAAATAAAGTTAATTGGGCCCATTCTGGACAAAACCCATGTTCCGGATTTTCCAGATTCTTCTTCATTTTCCCAGAATATTAACCGCAAAACTGTCACTTCTTATTCCAACGAATTTCTGAGTTGGAATATTTGATGATGATTTGGAGATCAAATCTTCAATCTGGAAAATATCTTGGAGGCTAAAATGGTGAGTGATATTACAAAATATATTAATAAACCATCATTGATAAAATCATGCATAATAATCATCAATTTATTAAAAATAAAGGATAATAAATAATATTCATCCATAAGAGCATAAATCATTAGAAAATGGATTTATATGATAAATTATAATAAATGACATGATAAAGAAGAGTAAAAATGGATCAGATAAGTGTTAAAAAGTGGTTGTATTCACGGCCCAACAACAACATTGATTATCTTGTCAGAAAGGACCCAATAACATGTACACATTACTATAGACATAAGAGAGACGTAGTGAAGCAATTGATCTGTCAAGATAATACATTTTTTGGCAAAATATTAGATTAATACTTTGTAACTGAGTTCCAAAATAGAGGTAGTGCACATGAACATGGTCTTATATGGATATAAAATGCTCCAGTATATGGAATTAATAGCAACTTAGAAATTGAAAACTTCTTGGACAAGTATATAGCTTGTAGCACAGATCACCTTGATCTAGAACTCACAAAGATAGATGAACATCATCCTACCAAAAGCTGTAAAAAAAGAAAAGAATTGCACTATAGATACAAATTTCCAATGCCACCAATGAAAAGAACAAGGATTCTTGAACCAATTACTTCCCTAGATGGCTCAATAAATGAAAAAAATTTGTCCTTGCAAAGCACCTTAGAACAAAAACACTATGAGAAATCAACTAGTCATGAAAATTTCTTAGATGAATTGCACTTAATAGAAACTGATTACATCGAATTAATACAAAGTACATTAACACAACCAATGGTGTTCTTGCAACGAAAACCATCAGAAATATGGAATAATAGCTTTGCATTCAATATGCCACACCTATGGAATGCAAATACATCTCAATATGTTCTAAATGCATATGCAAGAGCTTCATATTGCAGTTCATATATGACCAAAGTTGGTAGATCTATGACAAATGCATTCAAAAGGATACGACAAGAACATGAAAAAAGAAAAATTGATGCTATTCAAATGATACGATCTCTAGGGAATGCCTTTCTTAACCTTTAACAAATTTCAGCTCAGCAAGTAGTCCACATAGCTCTGTCCCTACCATTGAATCATAGTTCAAGAGAATGAAACTTTATAAACACAGCACCAACAAATGAGCGCACATTTATACTTAAACCAACCATTCTTCTTAAACAAATTCCTGACAACTCCGAAGATGTTATGTGCAGTTCTATAATTGATTACTATATCAATAGGCCTAATGCTATTAAGCACGTATGTTTAGCAGAATTTGTATCGAAGTATAGGAAATATGGCACACCAATATCAAAAAGGAAAAAAGAAAAAGTAATTCGATTCATCAAATACAAAAAACACATTGACTACGAAAACTATTACAGAGAAAAACTTTTTCGATATGTTCCATTTGAAAACGATGAAGACGCGCTAAAGCAAGGCTTTCCAGCATGGAAGAGTGCATACATGTTACATAAGAACACAATAAAGAACAATGAAACTAAGTTCACATACAACATGAACAAGAAATGGGGTGATTTGGAAGAAGCAATTCAAGAAATTCATAACACTGCAACTTCTAATCACATGATAAAGAAACCTCAAATATCCAACGATGCTACTGAGAAGTACGACTTGGCTTAAGATTTGAAATTTCTCCAATCCCATGAAAAAAAAAGACATCTTAACATTGGTTTTCAACTAACAGAACATCCATTTATGCTTGGCAACGAAGAATATTACAAGATTAGGAGAATGCTTAATAGAGAACAATAAGAATTCTCAAAGACATTGCAATGAAAAAACAGAAGAACATAGACAAACCACTCTACTTATTCTTGACTGGAGGAGCTGGCACTGGAAAAAAATTCACAGCAAAAGCAATATTTCAAATGCTCATGCGCATTTATAATGAACATTACAATACAGACCCTTTGAAACCAAAGGGTTTGATATTAGCATATATAGGTAAAGCTGCATATAATGCAGGTGGAGTGACAATTCACTCTGCATTGCTAATGCCTTTCAACAAATCTAGTTTTAATCCACTTAGAAATGATGTATTAGACAAGTTAACACAACCGTACGAAGAATTAAGAGTCGTTCTCATTGATGAAGTCTCTTTGATTGGAAGTTGTTTCCTATATCAAATTGATGATCGACTAAGAAACATTAAGCATAATCAAGCAAAATACTTTGGAAACATTGATATCATATTTTGTGGTGACCTGTACCAAGCACAACCTATACAAGATTCACTAATATTTTAACAACCTACAATAAGAAGGCAACCAATAACACATGACTTTTGGCAAGAACATGTAAAGTACTATGAATTTCACATTGCAATGCGTCAAAAAAATGAAATATTCATTGCCATTTTGAATAGGATGCGTATAAATAATCAAACAGAAGATGATTTGAATTACCTGAATAGAAATTATATTGGAAATTCTCCTAATGATCCTACTTTCCCTTATCTATTTTTTAGGAATAGAGATGTAACATTACATAACAAGAAAATTTCGTATATTGTTCCTGGTGATGAAAATGTAATTGATGCAATTGACTACGAAGAAGAAAACGATGGAAACATACCATCTCATGCTCACATAGCAACATTGCCTTCACAAATTGTCCTAAAACTTAACATGCTAGTTGAAATATATGCAGGAAACTATGACTCACAAGACGGTCTAGTCAACGATGCAGATGGTATCATTAAAGCATATGTAAAATTAGACACCTTTGATGTAATATGGATCAAATTCCATGATGAACGTATTGGCCGTCGAAAAGCACATAAATTTTCCTTTCTATATAGCCAACAAATTTGTAGCGATTGGACTCCCATATTGCGCACAACAAAGCTAGTCTTTGTATTAGCAAAAATGGGCAACTTGAAAATCAGAAAACAATTTCCAGTCCAACTAGCATGTGCACGTACAATACACAGATCACAAGGCTTAACACTAGAAAATCTTGCATTTGATCCTTTAGGAATACGACGCCATGGATTAGTATATACAACTCTCTCTCGTGTGAGAAACATAGAATCATTGTATTTGCTTTGTCCACTTAAGAAAGAAAACTTCTGAATTCAATACAAAATTTCTCTTGAAATGGAACGTTTACAAAAAAACGCAAAGTGGCAACTTGACTACAATTATTCGTTATTAGAAACAAAAGCATACATTTCAATTCTTTCTCTAAACACCCGCAGTTTACAAATACATATTGATGATTTGTTAAATGACTATGATCTAATGCAACTGACATCCTATGTTTACAAGAAACATTATTTAAAGATCCATGTTACTAAAAAGACTTTGAAGGGATTCAATTTTCATCAAAATTATAGTAAACATGGTTTGGTTAATTTGTACTTAAAAGAATATAAATATTTTAAAAACACATTCACTTCTAAAGAAAAACGCTGAAGCAACACTAGCAAATATGCTTCTTCACACACAGATATTATAGAAGTTTCAATGTCCATGTTAAACAGATAAACATTGATGCATACATTAAAATTCTTCTAAAAGCATTAAGATAACATACATTCAAATCAAACAATAGAAATTATCAATATTTCACACTAATGTTTAAAGCAACAACAAACAAACAAACTAAGATCGAGTATACAAATTACAACCTTCACTTTTCAGGAGCTTCTAAATAACAATAAAAATATCAACTATTGATCACATATGTCAAAACATAACTTAGAAGTATAAGACTCTCTGCATTATAGAGACATATTGAGCAACCATGATACTATGTGTCTCATCATCAAGACAATGCAACAGAATGATAGGTAATGAAACTATCTAATGCCTTTTTCTAGTCAATATTGTCACAATTGCCTACTCATGTCCTTATTATACAAATGAAATCATTAGTGATATTATTTACCTAATGATACTTTAATTTGCTCTCGAATAAGCTTTTGAGATTTTGCATTATAGATTTACATGTCACAAATAACAAATAAGATTCAACAAAATAAAACATTTACTTCTTCCAACAAAGTCTGAATAAACACAATAAAAAACATTTATATTTCCTTTCTACCACAGATAGAATTGTTTATTTATACATAACAATTACTATCACTTTGAATTCCAATTGGCTTTGGTGCATTTCTATTTCTTTATACAATGAGCCAAATATGCAAAGACAATTCACAAAACAAACAAGCAACATTTGGTTTTCTTACGCCCAACTTATTTACTTTAATGTAATGTAGACATATTCTATATTTAACCTGCTTATTTCTTTTCTATGAAACTATTGCAACACCTATTCTTATATTTACAATCGACTTCCAGACTATTGTTCATATAGAATTACAGATAAGGCATCCAAGTGACTAATCCTCAAGCATCAACTCATTTTACTACTTGAATTGTCTTGAAATCCATTGAACATTTATCCACACATGCTGCAAATATCACAAATTGCGACTATACAATCATTTTGTACATATTCATAACAGACATCAGTTGTGGTTGAACCTTATTCTCTAAAAAAATACTTTAGACAACCATATAATTTGTTTCCTTTTCATCATCTCAATATCGTCTTCCATGCTTAAAGTTGACAATCATCATCAACTGCCATTTGCATGAGGACTGTTTACATAAGAATTCTTCAACCCAGTACGTTCTTCTTTTGTCTTCTCAGAACCTATTTCTTTTCTGTCCTTCTTTCTGCTAAAACTTTTGAGCTTCCTTCTCGATTTAATATTTGGAGCCCTTTTTGTCAACATCTCCTCCAACTTCCCATGTTGCTTGTTGTCAATTCTAAACTGCATTGATAATACTCAAATAAGAAATCTAAATTCTTTTTCCAAAATTATAACTCTATTTGTGTTACATCAAATTGAATTATTTTATACACCCATATGTATTTGAATTCTACCTTGTACAAATTGAGAACAATGCTTCCTCCAATTTTACTATTTCCCTCAACATCTCTTTTAGTTCGCAATTATCTATATGATTTTTCGTTTTTCCGTCTTATGGTGTTTCTATTTTATTTTTGGTTATTGCGATGATCTCAATCAAGATATCTTGATCGATATATTTATTATGTAAATTCCCAACCACCCATAATAGTTAACACTATCAAAGAAGCTCACATCACTAATATGAAAACAAAAATCATAAGATCATGTTTAAATAATATCATTGAATACTTATTTGTTTAGAATGTCAATAAATTATAAACACTGATCGTGAGTCGCATTTAGTAATCAAAAAATCCAACACTATAATAACAATGTAAATCAACATGTTTGTGAATTTCTGATGAAATGATCCATTCTATAAAAGACAATGTAGATATCCTCAATTAAGCTCCTAATTGGCTCAATTGTGATTTTCATTTTTGATTTCTAATTAATTCATGCATAATAATAATTATCAATTAAATCTCTGATTGCTTCGTTGAGTTTAAATTTATCACATACATTTAGGTAATGTATCATGTTGATGCCAATCAAGACATTTAACTTTCATGCATCTATTAGTGACATGCATTTATAGGTCTCTGCAGTAATTAGACTTCATTGAGTTCCATACTATCCACCTACAGAATTCACAAAAATCATTAACTTTCTATTTATATAATGTTCATAGGTAATTTACTAATTCATAGTATGCGTCATTAATGCCTTATCCACTCGTCACTGCACTCCACATTTAACCATGTCATATGTCGCTATTTGTTATTCATTGTTATTTTCTCTCGCTTTGAGAAACTTTTTCAAAATTCAAGCCCATTTGGAATCATCACGACTTTAAAGATATTGCATTCAAGATAGTTGTCATAGCCCATCATTTAGTATTTACAATCATTTTCTTCTCAGCACAAAACTTTTTAACACTGCAACTTTGAGACGCCAATTTTCACATCTTTATTGAAATTTAATATACTTTTCCAGACTTTAATATTGTTAATTACAGTTTTCATCAAAGTTTCTTTAAATGCAATTAATCTTTCTTTTGAGTAACTAGTAATTACCCACCTGTATAATAGTATGTTTATAATTTTGTTTTTATTTTTAGTTGTTAAAATTTAGCAGATGTTTCTTCGCTGTGACATTCAAGCACACTTCTTTCAAATGATGTTGTACCTTTTTCATTCATAGATTCAGAACAAGCCATTAGACAAACAACAACAAACATCGCTTTGCAATTGAATCAATGAAGCAAGGTACTGAACAAATTTTACAAAAGCATTGACATAGCATTTACATTTATCAACATCGTCTTTACTTGAACCGTGGTCCCCTTCACATCAAATCATCAATACACAGATCTAAGATTGTTTAGTTCCAGCAATGGCAATTGAAGAACTAAACATCGTACAAAACTGAACTGTCGTGAACGGAGATGTTATGGTAATTTATAGCATTAATATACTCGATAAGTCCACAAAGACCTAAAATACTATTTTTGGATTTGACATGTCAAGGGAATCATGAAAAATCACATTGTCCATACCGAATCAGACTGACAAGAACATGAACAAAATACCTACCAGAAAAGAATTTATTACAAATTTTAAAGTTCTTCCTAAAACAAATTAGATATCTGTCACGTAATAGTTCTTATACCAACTGAAATAAGCACCATACGTAACGTACCACCAATTTTCAAGGATTACAAATCTATTCTAGATACAACAAGAAACAACTTGCAACAAATACAAACATATTCAATTGAACAATTGTTGCATTGTAACAAGGTGAAAATTATTTATAATATATACTATAAATTGTTATTTAAAATTTCACCTAATGAGCAATTGGTAACATAGATTACTTTATACTGTTTAATATTACATAATCCACCTTACTCTAATTCCTTTAAAAATAACCTTTTGTTTTCTATTGCAACTTGCAATTATTTGAAACATTTGCACCACTTATTAAGGAATTGAATAAGAATTGCAAAAGCTATTTTCCAATTATGTTATTCAAAACATAACAAGCGTAAAAGAACTTCTGCTATAGAATTAATTTTCTAATCAAATTCTAAAGCTACATTCATCAAAATTGAAATGTGTATAAAGGTAAGAACTGAAAATTGAACCCTCCAACATTCTCCAAAGCAAAATGAAACAATAATTTTCACATTTCTCAATATCTCAATTGCTTCTTCATCTTTTCCATTTTAGATACATTACTCTTTCCTTCTCTATGAACAAGATAAAAGGAATAGATGAATAACCAGTTATTTGTTCAGCCATTGAAACCATTTTGTCTGATAAATTCTACCAATAACAACCCGCCATTCCGCATCCTCCTTTTTACTCTGTACCTAGAGATAGTTATATGGTCTCCAAGCATGTCTACCGAAATATCTATGTTTTTTTCATCACCAAAAAAATTTTAGTGAAGTCCATTGGTTCATTAGAATTTTTTATGTATCTCCTCCTAAGGAAATTATAAATAAAAGTGGTTTAATAAATAAGATTTAATTACATCATCAAATTTTAGAGGTATAAAAGAAAACTACTTTTTCAACTGATTTTAAATCTCATCTCTACCACTTTACCTCAAACTTCTAGGTGGAATACTGGATGCCAAATTTAATTTCACTGAGAGGCTGATAAATATATGTTACTTTGATGATTTTTGTTAGTTAATGAAAATGAGAAATATAGTAAAAACATGATTGCACTACAAGTATGCATTTAATTTTGTTGTAGAAGTACCTATCAAAAGTATGCAACATATGGCATTCATTGAAAATAGAAATACACAAAAAAAATGATTGCAATCACATTTCATGGCTTTCATTTTTCAGGTAGAAGGTCCAACAAAGTATAATATAAAAATTCTAATGAGGGAATTTAAATTTTCATCCAAACCAGTATTCCCATTCGAAATTTGAGTAAACCTTAGGGAGATAAGCTGAAATACGAGTTGAAAAGTAGTTTATTATTTCCATTATTTTTAATTTTTTATTTTTATCTAAAATGGCACATTATCCTATAATGTATATCACTATCTTTAATCAGTTCTTATAAATTCTTATTTTAGTTGTATTTTTCTTAGGACATTCATTTAGACCTCAAAATTTCTCGCACGTTCGTTGTACTAGCTTTCAAATTTTCTCATGAGCATCTCCATCTTCCAAAATTTACACAATAAGTGGCTCATGAATCTGTCACCTAATATTTGAAAATGGAAATATATTTATGTTTTCTTCAAAATATTCTCAAGCTACTCTCTCATAGCTAGCATTGGGGCAGTAAACCTTTGATACAGACTTTCCAGAACATCCTCTTCTATGCAACAACTCCTTAAAGGGAAGTAACTCTTCTTAAGGGTAGTTACTCTTTCAAGTGAAGCACTTCATCAATGTAAACTATCCCTTCAAGGAGGACAACCTTTTACTAGAACTATCCTTTCGGTTTAGGATCAAAATTTAATTATCAAACTTATGTTTCAATTTTCAAATTGGTTATGATCAACCTACATATCGCAACCTTGGCTGGCTTTCCTGCCACCTATAAGATTTAATAATGTGTGGAACTACTGCTGAATCAACAATATTTAACCCATTTCATAAGTACCTTATAATCAACTCATCAAGATAATCCGAATAATTTGGTTTTCCAAGTCCAACAGATTGTTCACAAATTACCAAATTACTCATAGCTATTTGTATTTGTAGTCAACAAGCTGAATCCTTGAAATGGCATCTCTATCCAATGTACTCAAATTCGCTCTAAACCAAGCACACTATTCCTAGAGATCTTCCTCAAAACACAGCAACCTTCAAACTCCAACACCAATTGTTAAACAGAAAACTTCAGACATCGTTCATCAAAATGGACCAGTTCCACTTACTCCACAAACCCTCCAGATGAAACTGTGCAACCATGTTTAAAGCAAGTCTACCTTTTATGGGTCAATCATTTCCAAGGACATTTTGTTTAGAACAACCATTCCCATATGAAAATTTCAATATTGAAAAATGTGATTAAACCAATTTACTTTAGTCAACCATAAATTTCAAATATGTATATTAAATACCAAATCAACCCTGGGTCAATATGGTTAACTGGATACCTCGAGGTATTCTAATCCCATCTACTCAAAGGTCCTGGTTATCCACGACATCCCTCCTTCTTGACACTGGTATAGTTCCCTGCTGCTACATTTTTCAGACCCCTAACTGCTTGCTACACTATTCATTAGCTGCAACTTATACTTCCTACCACTTTCTTTGATTGATCAAGAATGATCCAATTTTATTATCTTCCAAGCCAGTCGGTACTCCCAATCTAAGTTTCCATTCATGTTCCAAAATTTGAATGAAAATCAGAGAGGACCCTCAAAATATGTAAGCACTATCATCGTGTAACATAAAACTTCTGCACCTAAGTGCTCAATGATTTGAGACTTTATATGAACATTAATCGCTCGGCTAAAGTGGTACATTGAGTTACCACAAGGCTCTTTCAATAATTTCCAACGCCTTAGCAATAGCCTTCCTAACTCATTTCGCTTTCTAGTTTACAGACAATGGCACCTAACTTTAATATCTACAAAATAGATTAATGCTCATAAACTTTAGATCATGATCACCACATACATGAATGATGTATGTAGAATGACGCTTATGAAAGCTTTTCATTTCGATCAACTTTGCAATGGAATCAATAAATCATTTATTCCAAAGATTACCAATGACTAGCTAAATAGGTATCTCAAAAGAAGAACATGTCATAACTCAAGTGCGTGACTCGACCTCTTTGTTTACACAATTCTGGTACTTTATATGAGAAAAAATTCTATGACTACCTTAGTTTCAAGTCAATCTCACAACTCCTTTCGTTCTCATTCTAGATGGCACTGTATAGCTAAGTCATCACAAAGAGCAAGAAAATCACACAAATCTACTTCTCCAATTATAACTCTACCAAATTCACCTAAAGCAGATCTTCTCAGAAACTTTAACAAATTAATGCCAGACTCATCACAACAAAAAGCCAACTGTAATAAGAAGGGGAAGGATAAAATAATGTACACTTCTACCAAAGAGAAAGATGAAAACCAAACTATTAGAAGAAAACAACCCTTATCCATATGTCTTATCTATAATGATGATCACTACACCAAAGAGTATATCCATGCACATCAGTTAAGGTATCCAAATTTGTCAAAGGTCTATCCA
Source organism: Pinus albicaulis (assembly GCA_034641835.2). Taxonomy (NCBI): domain Eukaryota; kingdom Viridiplantae; phylum Streptophyta; class Pinopsida; order Pinales; family Pinaceae; genus Pinus; species Pinus albicaulis. The sequence goes on from CM076577.1 coordinate 531,413,488, forward strand.
TTGACCTGATGCTCAAAGCATCCCTTCCACTCTCATGACAAAAACGATGTATCTTCTTCAATCATCATTATTATTTTACGATGTCCCAATTCATGGTTGGTGACATGATATCAAGACTATGGATCTAAGATTCCCATAAATGGTAAAGAACCGAATCATCTAGTCAACCACTAGTATCAACTCTGAGCCTAAACCACCGCAACCTATGAAAAATAACCCCGATGAGATTAATTTCAAAGGTGTACTCAATATGGTCTTCTAACACAGCAGAGCCACTCAGAATACAATATTTTTGAAGATATGGCTATTCCTTCAAATTAACGCTTAGTCTTCCTCTATAAAAGGAAATCTGTCCACTGTAAAAGGAATACATTATCAACTCGATGAGCAATTGATCCTCAAGACTAATATAATTATCTTTATCTGAAATTAACTGCATCTTCCACATCAAATGGATTTTCAAATTCTGCAGCATTAGTAAATCACAGTTTTTCACATTAATTGGTGAGGGAGCATCTATGTGCACATGTCCTATTTTTAGAAAAATCTGTTTTTCAACACAACCATGGTCAATCACCATCCTAAAGTTTCTTTCGAAGAAAGATTTTTTGCTCATCTAGAATACTTTGTGGAAGCGAAAAATTGTAACACTTAGAGGGTAATGTTGATTCCTCCTGATTACAACCTTCATCTCGGTTTGTTGGTCTTGTTGTGACTTCTTTTTTTTCATCTTTACCTTTTTCGGATGACAATGTTTCCTCTGCTGTATAAAAGATTTTCAAAATTGATTATGATGTCTTATTTTGCCTAATTTACTTACAGAGGTATCCCGTGATTTCAGAAAAATGGTTATCCTTACGAAGATGTTAGAATAATTGTTGATTCTCTTTGGGCGGGAAATTCTCGTTATGTTTTCCAATGTACTACTGTTTAACTATTTCAATATCAATATGATCACATAAGAACAATTCCATTTGATGATACATTAATTTTCTCCTTTAGAAATGGGAATTGACTCCATAGTAGAGATGTTTGGTCTTTTAACTGCATATGCAGTAGTACAATCTTGTTCTCACACTCCATCAACTTTAATACATAATCTAATTAATGTGTAAGTTAGTGAAGAATCATCTAATGCCTCACCTTAATAATTGGCCTTCAGATCCTTTCAACAAGTGTTAAATCTGAAGGAATATTCAATAAATATTTGTCATCTAAACAATTGCCATGTAATAATTTTTTTTTTTTATCACTTGAATATCTTTATCAACCTTGACAAACTGAGATTTTTCAGTCCATACTTAAGAATTTCACAGTTAGAGAACTCAAAAATCTCATATCATTATACATTCAGATTGAGAAAATTTGGGAAATATCTCTACCAATTCCTATCGACATATCAATTTCAAACCCGTAATTACGATAACATTCATGTTGCGGTGCTTCTCAAGATTGAAGAGATCAAACTACAAAGCCCCATTTTAACAATTCTAGATTATTTTTGCCTATTATGGTAAGAAAATACAGGTATTGATCTTAAGATTTTTATTTAATGAAATTAAGATATACCTTATCCTAAGCCTATTAGATGAGATTATGTTCGATACATCCGAACTTGAAACTAAAGCATGAAATTGAAAAATTACTAATGGTGATTTATATATCCTCTGGTTCTTTGACGATTGCATCTATAACATAGAGTTTCTCAAAAATCTTAAGAAATAAGGACTATCATATTATGTCGACATCTATATTAACAAGTCTTGTCCCAAAGACAATTATCTCACCTATATCAACCAAATTATTGATGATTTTGCTCAAAAATATTTCCTCGCTTATGGATGATTTTTCTGTTGATAATTAAATCAACATTTCGTTGATCATCCAAACAAATATATTTATGATGCTAATGTATTAATACTTTCTTATTACCTTCAAATTACCTTTGACTAAAAACAAACAACAGCCTTTCAACATCTATGTCTTATGCATTTCAAAGATATTAAACATATTGTACAATCTTTAGATCGTGATGACTTACCAAGCCATTATTTCTAACAGCCAAGATCGTATCTATTACTTATGTGCTATCTTTATAAGATGTAGGCATTACAAATTTCATTTGAATCCGAACAAATGTGTATTTTTTGTACAATCAGGATGTTTACTTGGGTTCATTATTTCAAAATAAGGCATTCATTCCAATCCATCGAAGGTTGAGGCTATTTTAATCTACCTCCTTTCAATTTTTTCTCTAAACTTTTTGTATGGGTGCCAAACTTTATATGTCATTTTATCCATAAACGATAAAAGTAGTTGTTCATGGTTTTACTCATTGTTTAAACAAGATGTTCCATTCGCTGGGATGAGATTGAAATGATAAATCTTTTGATGCACATAAAAACGTGTTTATCCATGCACCATTATTACATCTTCCCAATTACCACCGAGATTAATTTTTGTATTTGGTTGCATCTAATTCCATGATTGGAATGGTTCTATTTCAAGAGTATTAGTATAACAAAAAACATGTGATTTATTACCCAAGTCAGAACATCAACCTGACGGAATCAAGTATTCACATGTGGAGAAATTGGCCTTGACAATTGTTCAAGTTG